>CM034390.1:917500-1454164 GCA_019925095.2 Dendrolimus kikuchii
TCATTCTTTCCACATGCCCGAACCACCGGAGCATTCCTTTCCTTACCTTCACCCCGACACTCTCTTTCAGACCAACTCTCTTTCTTTCTTCGGTATTACGAACGCGGTCCGCAAGCGTCAGTCCGCAGATTTTGCGCAGTGCTCGCATCTCGACCGCGTTTACTCTACTTTCATGCTCTCTCTTCCATACCCAACTCTCGCTTCCATACGTGAGCGAAGGTACCAGCACCGCGTTGTGTACGGCGAGCTGGGCCTTCTGGCTGAATGATATTTTTTTTGTAAATTAATTAATTGACCCATCACATGTTGTCCTGTGCTGAAAAAATCTAGAACAAGTTTTCAGCGCCAGCTACTGGGTTCAATCTTATCTTATATCTTATACTAATATATAAAGCTGAAGATTTTGTTTGTTTGAACGCGCTAATCTCAGGAACTACTGGTCTGATTTGAAAAATTCTTTCAATGTTAGATAGCCCATTTATCGAGGAAGGCTATAGGCTATATATCATTACGCTAAGACCAAACTTTCTTTTAACTATTCCACGCGGACTAAGTCCCGGGCAGAAGCTAGTACTAATATATAAAGCTGAAGAGTTTGTTTGCTTGAACGCGCTAATCTCAGGAACTACTGGTCTGTTTTGAAAAATTATTTCAGTGTTAGATAGCCCATTTATCGAGGAAGGCTATAGGCTATTTATATCATCACGCTAAGACCAAACTTTTTTTAACTATTCCACGCGGACGAAATCGCGGGCAGAAGCTAGTTATAAATATAAACCATCCAGGAATTCACTCAGACATACACAAAAAAATCATCCAAATCTAGGAACCCGAGTCCAGCGCCACCTACCGGGTTCAATTGTGACTCTGAATCAACCAGGAACCTATTCAAACATACACGATTAATTTCATCACAATCTAGAGTCCAGCATCACGTTATCCAATTGTGAATTTAAATAAACAATCCAGAAACACAGTCGTATATACGCTAATTATACCAAAATCCTGGAACCTGTTACCTTCTATCCATGCAGGAACGGAGAAAGAATACAATTACCTGCGGCCGAGCGGCCTGTCATAAGAGGCGACAAAACAACCCACAGGTGGTTGGGTATTTGCTCGACTGGATGGCGATCACCCCTGGTCTAGAGTATGCCGCCATAACAACCTTGATTTGTGCCGGTATTAGTCACCAGGTTCCAGTCTCCCTTAAGAGAGCAACAGCACATTTGTAGCACCTTTGCAGTTGCAGATATGTTTGCTGAACTCCTGCAATAAAAAAAAAAAAAAAAAACAAACACCCATTGGCATTTATAATATTAGTGATTATTTTGATTTCCATCTTTCTTAATATTTTCTTAATTTTTCGCGAGTTGTATACTATAATAAAACTACGTTTTAACGGTTTTAAGCGCGGTGTTTTATTTGATTTTGGTTATTCCGACGCTGTGGCTACTTTTCAGTGGCCGTGATCACGGAAGACAAAGATGTCAATTGTATGTATGTATTTGTCTAAAAGTGGCCAAAACGTCGGAATAACCAAAATCAAATAAAACATACATACATACATAACTTCACGCCAGTTCCCTTGCGGGGTAGGCACGAACAACAGAGCGCCATTTAGGCTTATTCTTACACACCTCACTTGCTTCTTTGACATTCATAACTCTTGTCATGCACGCTCGTCTGTTCTTAAGGCTCCTAACATCACCTTCTGCTAGTACACGATCAATTTGATCATGGAAAGTGTGTCGTGGCCTTCCACGACTTCTGCATTGCATATATGTTTAGTCATTCTTTCCACATGCCCGAACCACCGGAGCATTCCTTTCCTTACCTTCACCCCGACACTCTCTTTCAGACCAACTGTCTTTCTTACTTCGGTATTACGAATCAAGAATCAATTCAAATAAAACACCGCGCTTAAAACCGTTAAAACGCAGTCTTATTATCCATCATTCTTATTACTGTTTGTATAATTTATTGCCTCTAATTTACTTTTTACAGAACAATACCAAAATTAAATTGGAACAGACAGACCAAGTTTAATTAATATAATTGTTGTATTCAGCAGATCCAATTGTTCTCGTCATGTTGCTTAAATGAAACTCTAATGATATTCGTTCTAATGTACAATTTGTAATTTAATTTTTTTTACAATTGTGTTAGTTGTCCTAAAAAAAGACAGAGGTATTTAAATTAAAAAATCTATGTATTAATACGTGAAGCCAAAATACAGTACAAACTTTGTACCCCTTTTTACGAAAATTGCGCGTAGAGAGGAGTATGAAATTTCGCACACTTATAAGTTTATAGTTTATCAGCGGAGTGACGCTCGCGGACCGCGTTCTTAATACCGAAGTAAGAAAGAGAGTTGGTCTGAAAGAGAGTGTCGGGGTGAAGGTAAGGCAAGGTGAAAGAATGACTAAACAGATATACAATGCAAAAGTGGATGGATGCAGAAGTCGTGGAAGGCCACTACACACCTTCCGTGATCAAATTGATCGTGTACTAGCAGAAGGTGATGTCAGGAGCCTTAAGAACAGACGAGCGTGCATGACAAGAGCTATGAATGTCCAAGAATAATAATAATAATAATAATAATCGGCAGACAAACACACACATTGTATATCCCCAAATTAAGCTAGTTACGCTTGTGTTATGGGTAGTATACAACGGACTACTCTGGGGCCGAGCCCAGAAACCAGACCATAGTAAATAACAGAGAAAATACGTTTCCGAAATTTACTATTCCAGGAATCGGACCCGGAACCTCTGCGTTGCAGTGAGGTACGCCGGCAAAGGCTTAGCCCGCTCAACCACAGAGGCCGTCAAAGAAGCAAGTGAAGTGTGTAAGAATAAGCCTAAATGGCGCTCTGTTGTTCGTGCCTACCCCGCAAGGGAACTGGCGTGAAGTTATGTATGTATGTATAGTTTATATATAGAAGAAGCGACGAATGCTATTTTTTTTTAAATTATGTATAAAAACACAACATTACACACTTTCAAATTCAAATTCAAAAGTTTTTGTTCAAAATAAGTTCCACTGGAGAACACTTTGTGAAGGTCATACATGTAAGTTAAAATTTAATTTTTACTTCCTATTCTATGTACACCGCTTCGCAACGTGTTGATGCTGTAAAGGAGAAGAAGCCGCAAGAAACTCCCCAGCAACACGTCTAGCTAAATATTGTGCCTCTTTATATTTCATATTCTATTTATATCTCAAATTCTTTTTTTTTATATAAGTTTTGTACAGAAGTATGTTACACAATTACTTTTTGAAGAATTAATGGAGTTCTAGCAAACAATGCATACTCAATAAGACCAAGACAATAAAAGTAAAGAAAAATAATGTTTTCTTGTAATAATTGTTTCCTTTAGCATGTATTTGACACACACACGCATATATACTCTTTTGTTTATTGTTCAAGTCAAACTAACAGTGTAGCCTTGAAATCTGTGATTATAGAAGTCTTTGACAACAGAACCTTAATATTGTTCAAGCTTATAATTTAAATTAATTATTATTGTCGAATTTCGACCACGGTCGACCACTAGTAGAAAAATATCGACAATAAACAAGCGTCGAAATACGGAATCATGTAGTGATATCATTTCTTGGCGTGTCGTCATTAAAAACTGTATAAGTTTAAATATAACTAAAAGACAGAAATGTCGACGTAACACAAAGCTCGGTTCTTTGTTTCGGATTTTAGCATGCCGTGTATAATGACGTCGCAGCTAGGCTGCTGGTCTACGCCATTATGCACTACCAGAGTTCATCTTTTATATGACACAAATGTTATGCAAGTGTTATTATATATGCAGACAATTTTAGAAAACAGAAAGTTTACAATAGTGTTGTGAGCCGATACTAATCTTTTGCAGATGTCTTATTACCATTTTGTTTTTTTTTATTGCAGTACTTCAGCAGACAGGCAGACGGCCCCCCCACTTGATGGAACCATCTCCTATGGACATTTGCAACACCAAAGGGGCTACAAATGCGCTGCTGCTTTCTTAAGTGAATTTGAGCAGTGTTACCAACCCTACTGTTTTAACAGTAGATTTGCTGTTTTCACATTGATGTCCCTGTTTTCTGTTTCATTCTTAATTTTTACTTTTTTTTCAATTAGCGTTCAGTGCCACACTATGCAAATATTTTTTGATAACTACTATGTAATAATAATAATAAAACCAAATTACGCAACAGAATATCAACTACAACTATTAAAGGAGTATTACAAACTAAATCCGAAATAACCGACCGATTGCTACTCATTTGAAGCCACAGAAAGGCACATGAAGAAATTTAATAAAAATGTCTGATTTTAAAAAAGAAAATAAGTATGAAAATACTGAAGATGAGGCAATTGAGAATGAAAGCGGAAAATAATTTTACTTTATGTTTTTTTTTTATTACATATTATTATGTTGTGATTGTTAATATAGCCTTAAGAACAGACGAGCTCGCATGACAAGAGTTATGAATGTCAAAGAAGCAAGTGAGGTGTGTAAGAATAAGCCTAAATGGCACTCTGTTGTTCGTGCCTACCCCGCAAGGGAACTGGCGTGAAGTTATGTATGTATGTATGTATTATTAATATAACAATGTATGTGAGTCCTAGTAACTAAGAAGGCGGTTATTGTTATTAATATTGGATATTGCTTTGATTATATGACGAAAGTATGAAATCTGCCTTTTTTTTACTTTACCTACTGTTTTCTCCTGTTTTTTTTATTGGCGAGCTGTTGTTATTTGGCTTTTTGGGATTGGCAACACTGAATTTGAGTGATCTATTGTTCGCGCTAAGCTCTTTGTTCACGCCGCCATAAGACGCCATTTTATAATAATAATCGGCAGACAAACACACACATTGTATATTTCCAAGCTAAGCAAGTTACGCTTGTGTTATGGGTAATATACAATGAACCACTCTCGGGCCGATCCCAGACACCCAGAGCATAATAAATAACAGCAAGTTCGTTTCCGAAATTTATCATGCCAGGAATCGAACCCGGAGCCTCTGAGTTCCAGTGAGTTCAGCTGGCTAAGACTTAGCCCGCTCAATCACAGAGGCCGTCATAAAACCTTCTTTTCTCTGTTGGTATTTCATGCGAATTCTTGGAAGCCATTAAGCTGACCATTTAACGATTTCACGAACCAGTGGGAGGCATGTTACTAGGAGGCCATGTCTAATTTACAAACGGGTGAGGGTCGATCAGACAGGAAATGCATCAGTCGTGTTCGGACTGCGAACGAGGCGTTACCTAGTGCACTTTCGGAGCGAGTATCATATAACTATGAAATCTGCGCGATTTATGTCATATCGATTATATGCCCTACGCTTTTGTTTTGTTGTATTCAGCTATACTTGTAAGAAATGTGAATTACGGGTGTGTACTTGGTGTGTAACAAACTTTGTGATATTTCCAACGGCATTTTCGAATTTACCTCCTACAAATCCCCTACAAATTCGTAACAATAGTTTTGTGGGGCAAACAAAATCCCAGAAAACGTTCAGCAGTTTTTAATAAACAAATTTAAAAATTTTGTAAAGTAACGTCGGTGCAAGAAGGCTTATTACACGACGAAATATTTTTTAGACGACCGCACCGAATAGGTTCCATGCGATCGCCACCAAGCTCCTTCAGTAATTAGATTTTATAATTGTCACGTCACGAAATTTAGAATCCCTCCCGCCTGTCACACAATGTCACTCTTCGGACGCGTTCCGTTAGTAGCTCACAACTCCCAAAATGCTCATTCTGCCGGCCCAAATAGCGACCACGGTCGTTATGGTCTTAGCGAAAATGTCGCTAATGACGTCATCACTCGCCCTATGGTGGGCATCATTAAATTCATTCCCCATTCATAGCAACAGTCCAGCCGAGGTAAAACTCCTTAGGGAGCTCCCTCGAGCAAGTTGCCCCCCCGGGCTCGAGCGCCTTCGCTTCGCGAAGGCACTCGCCCCAAAAACCCCGGTAAAGTTGTAAGGTCTTCGGACCAACAACATAAAGTCAAGTCCAATAAAAAAAAAAAAGACGTCATCATTTTTGATCACACAGCGCTCACATCGATCCATATCAAGAGCTGGCTCGCATCGATTTTTTTTGTGTTTATGGCTTGGCAACTAGGCCTTTAAGCCAGGCGCAATTGTATTGTAGGCTACAATCGACGCCGTATAACGGAGTTCTTGTGAAAACTCGGAAGGCCATATTTGACTACACAGTTCACATTTCTCACAAAAACACATGATTACTACTCAAAACGATCAATATCCTACAACTATTGTTCATTTTAGAGTAATTTTACACATTTTTAGATAATAAAACTGCACAGCACAACATCTCCTTTCAGTTCCCGCCAAAAACTCGGGTCGAGTCGAAGCGGGCGTCGACCACAGAGCATTATTAATTCTCTTTATTGATTGGTATTCAAAAAGGCGCGATTTTCAAATCAACCAATGACATTTGTGTATTTCGTAGTTTATGATATCAACGCCCCATAATCCGTTCCACTAGAGTTTATGATTGTAACGTCTGCAAGCAAGTGGAACGGGAATAATTGCGGTCGTGAACGTGGTGGTTGTGAGTCTCTTGTCGAACGTAGCCCAAATCGAACCAAAGCCCCCCATAACATCATCATCATCATCCGAGCGTTAAATCCCAGCAACACCAAAGTTGCTACAAATGCGCTGTTGCTCTCTTAAAGGAGACTGGAACCTGGTCACTAATGCCGGAACACAATACAAGGTTGTTATGGCGGCATACTCTAGACCAGGGGTGGTCGCCTTCCAGTCGAGCAAATACCCTACCACCTGGCTGTGAGTTGTTTAGTTGCCTCTTACAACAGGCCGCCAGACCGCAGGAAACTGTATTCTTTCTCCGTTCCTGCACGGATAAAATCCTCCACTCCGACGCCCAGGGTTCGCTTTCCCACTTTTTCCACTCCATTTCGCGCGGTCTTCAGCATCCTCCGTTTTGAGACCATTGGTACGCATGTCATGCTTCAAGCCAACATTTCTTGGGCCTTCCCCTTTGACCGGGACCTGGCGGAGGCGGCATGACTAAACACTCTTGCAATTTGTCTGCTATATCACGGACATGAAGACTGCCATGGATGCGGGAGTTCCTGACACGGTCTTTCCGCGTCACTCCACACATCCATCGGCAGCATGTTCATCTCCGTGACACACAGTTACTGCTATTATCGCTCAAGTACATGCCACGCTTCACTGCCGTACAAAAGGACAGATCTAATGATGGATTTATAGACCTGGCCTTTTGATTTAACCGGCATTTTGGGGTCACAAATGACACCTTTATCCGTGCAGGAATGGAGAAAGAATACAATTTCCTGCGGCCGGGCGGCCTGTCGTAAGAGGCGACTTAACAACCCACAGCCAGGTGGTAGGGCATTTGCCCGACTGGATGGCTACCACTTCTGGTCTAAAGTATGTAGTCATAACAACCTTGAGTTGTGTTCCGGCATTAGTGACCAGGTTCCAGTTTCCCTTAAGAGAGTAGCAGCGCATTTGTAGCACCTTTCGTGTTACAAATGTCCATAGGCAATGGTAACCGCTTTCCATCAGATGGGCCGTCTGCCTGTCTGCTGAACTCCTGCAATAAAAAAAGGACAGATCTAATGATGGATTTATAAACCTGGCCTTTTAATTTAACCGGCATTTTGGGGTCACAAATGACACCTTTATCCGTGCAGGAATGGAGAAAGAGTACAATTTCCTGCGGCCGGGCGGCCTGTCGTAAGGGTATTTACCCGACTGCATGGCTACCACCCCTGGTCTAAGGTATGTCGCCATAACAACCTTGAGTTGTGTTCCGGCATTAGTACCCAGGTTCCAGTCTCCCTTAAGAGAGCAGCAGCGCATTTGTAGCACCTTTGGTGTTACAAATGCGCTGCTGATCTCCTGCAATAAAAAAAACCTATCACCTCACGCCACTTGGCTCAAGCTGCTCTGCCGAATCGTGTGACGTAATTTATGTAAGGCCCCCTTAAAAGAGTATTTTTAAGAATTGTGTCATATTGTCAACCATTACCGCGGACGGGTGTTCGCAAACTTGCGTCGGGATCCCCAGAACACCGCATAGCACTCGAATTTATCACAACCGACTGTGTTTACGACGTCTCGAGTTTTATAGCTTTTGTTTAGCATAGCACAATGGCGTGCGAATGACATATGTTTTACTTTATGTTAAGCTACGACTGTCTTCGTAAACATTAACATCCCAAAACACCAAAATTTGCATCGTTGTAATTAATGTCAAAGACTTAACTTCTATAATCACAAATTTCGCCAAGTCTACACTGTTAAGCGCATCACAGACAAAGCTACAATCTTAATATATATAAATTACGTGTCACGTTGTTTGTCCGCGATGGACTCCTAAACGACTTTCTTTTTTTATTTATTTTTATTGCAGGAGTTAAGCAGACAGGCAGACGGCCCACTGGATGGAAGGCGGTTACCATCTCCTATGGACATTTGCAACACCAAAGGTGCTACGCTAGAAACCTGCC
This sequence comes from Dendrolimus kikuchii, assembly GCA_019925095.2. Lineage (NCBI taxonomy): Eukaryota > Metazoa > Arthropoda > Insecta > Lepidoptera > Lasiocampidae > Dendrolimus > Dendrolimus kikuchii. The sequence goes on from CM034390.1 coordinate 926,046, forward strand.
GCCAAACTAACCACTAAACCTAAACCTGAGCCCCTATTCCCGCGCTTATAAGAGACGCCACAGGATCTAGAACAGTGTTACTGCACCGTGACGCGCATACTCAACTCTAGTCAAGCGAGGAGGGAATCCGCTATTACCCCTGTATGCAGCGGCCTCCTGTAGACAACTCCTTTTTTTTTGACCGAGGAAAATCTGATCGAGGACCATAAGCCGCGACAAGGGGAACCTTGGGAGGATAGTTTGCGACCCGTGTGTGGGATTCGCCAGATCGGGGTAGCACTAGCATGCCCAGTCAGAACTGGTGCCATGCCATTGCCACTTTCTAGTTAGGGATACCAACTAAAACCCCTGGGTGTCCCGTCTTTCGCCTTATGCTAGGGCTCGGATATATGATCTAGTCCCTCCGCAGTCACTAATGCCGGAACACAACTCAAAGTTGTTATGGCGGCATGCTCTAGACCAGGGGTGGTAGCCATACAGTCGGGTAAATGCCCTACCACCTGGCAAACTACTTGACCGATTTTAATCGAACTTGCACACCGTGTGCAGTTTGATCCGAGTTAAAAGATAGGATAGCTTACATTTGGACCCGGTAGGTGGCGCTGGAATCGGGTTCTAAATTTTATTTCTTCAGGGCAGAACAACGTCTGCCGGGACAGCATATTAATGTAAGACAAGCTATATATTTTAAATGCGGGTTTGTATAGGAATAATGAAATTATATTATAGCTGTGTGTGAGGGGTTCTAAGCTTTATATAGAAAATATATAGTAATATATTTTATATATTAACATAATTATATGTATATTACTGTATATTATAGCTGTGTCTGTGACGCGCTGTAATTTGATTTTAACAATAAACAAAAGAGTATATATGCGTGTGTGTGTCAAATACATGGTAGTGTGTGTAATGATGATGAAAGAATGACTAAACAGATATACAATGCAAAAGTGGATGGATGCAGAAGTCGTGGAAGGCCACGACACACCTTCCATGATCAAATTGATCGTGTACTAGCAGAAGGTGATGTCAGGAGCCTTAAAAACAGACGAGCGTGTATGACAAGAGCTATGAATGTCAAAGAAGCAAGTGAGGTGTGTAAGAGTAAGCCTAAATGGCGCTCTGCTGTTCGTGCCTACCCCGCAAGGGAACTGGCGTGAAGTTATGTATGTATTTATGTGTGTAATTTTTTTTTTGTTGATTTAATGTATTTATTATGCATAATTTTTTTTAAGTTGGTCTGAAAGAGAGTGTCGGGGTGAAGGTAAGGAAAGGAATGCTCCGGTGGTTCGGGCATGTGGAAAGAATGCATGATGAAAGAATGACTAAACAGATATACAATGCAAAAGTGGATGGATGCAGAAGTCGTGGAAGGCCACGACACACCTTCCATGACCAAATTGATCGTGTACTAGCAGAAGGTGATGTCAGGAGCCTTAAGAACAGACGAGCTTGCATGACAAGAGTTATGAATGTCAAAGAGGCAAGTGAGGTGTGTAAGAATAAGCCTAAATGGCACTCTGTTGTTCGTGCCTACCCCGCAAGGGAACTGGCGTGAAGTTATGTATGTATGTAAGTATGTAATTTTTTTTAAATATTAGCATTCGTCGCTTCTTCTCTATATAAACTATAAGTGTGCGAAATTTCATACTACTCCGTCCGCGAAATTTTCGTAAAGAATTGTAGTTTTTGCTTGACGTATTAATAAATAGATAAATTAACATAATTAAGATAAAGAAAGATAACACTTTATTGCACACCAAAATAAACATTTACAAAACAGACCATATTTACAATCCAGGCAATGCAATAGGCGGCCTTATTGCTCAAAGCGATCTCTTCCAGGCAACTAAATAAATTTCAATCAGCCAATGTAGGTGGTGCATTAAAAGGCAATAGATACATAAATACTCAAACTAATTTAAGAAATAAATATACAAATACATACATATATACATAGTCATATATATATACAAATATACAATAATATATTTCTAAATACATAAGTTATTATAATAAATGTATAAGCATGATTGCAATGTGTTAATCAGACATAAGCTATTGGTTGACAAATAGTGTTTTCTGAGTAAATTTCTAAATGTTGGTAAGGATTTGACCTCTTTGGCAGTAAGAGGCAGCAAAATCCTAATTTTGGCTTTTTGTAAATAATTATGTGTTCTGCAAAGTCGTAGTACATTATTTTATTCTATCATCAATAGTTTTCGCAGCACACGCGATTTTAGGTAATGTCAACGCGGCAGCCAAGTATTAAGTACTGCACGCGTATCCAAAATGACGGTGGTAGGATTGCTGGTATAGATAAGAAGGGAGACTAACCTGCGTGCCTCTAGGCTGCACTAACTATGCGTGCTGATCACCAAGTCGTGAGCCTTGCAGCAAATCTTCTGGCTTGTCTCCTTCTTGCGGCCTTCGATAATCAATTGTACACACGCGGCGCGGTATAACTGCACTTATATAATAAGTTGTGGCGGGAAAGATATGCGGGTTGTCGTACGAGGGGCGACAGTAGACTACGTGCGACGAGGGTCGACAGCAGACTACCTCGTAAAACGAGCAGTATTAGCACAGCGGTAAGTACGACAAGGATAGTCGAATGGAATGGAAGATGGCGGCTGCGACAAGGTGATTGGATAACGGGGCTAGGAAAGCGGGTACTTGTGGAAATCATTTCAAGGGGCAGGATTTTAAAATAAGCGGCGCGAATAGGTAATTTTTTTACACCTTGGTTTACATTATTGGAGTTTTAATAAGGATCCCTATTTAAAAATAAAAATAATATAGCCTATGTCACCAAGGGATAGTGTAGCTTCTCAACAGTGACCCCCCAGGGGCTGCCGCCCTGGACTCCGTCTCCGTCCAGGAAGCGGTACAAGGGAATGCGTCCCCGGGGCCCTTAGCGGCCACTGTCACATTCCCCCCTTCACTCCGTGACAGTGGTGTCCTACCTATCCACTCCAAATCCTTGTTTTCCTTCCCCCTCCTCCCAAACCTCCTCCCCAAACACCCCTCCCTTCCGACGACGACCGCCAGCGTCGAGCTCTGCTCCGCTGCTTGGTCGGTAGAGTTGGAAAACCCTGTAGCCGGCGTTGATACGGTAGGAGCGACTCGACCGCAGCTGTTGCGATGGCTCTCGCGGAAACGCGGGACTCTGACCTTCAGATTGCGGTCTGTCAGCCTTTACCCACAATGCCACCAGTATGGCACGCTTGACGCGGCGTTTCATACGCTAGTCGAGTGCGCAGCCTGGGCAATACAGAGATTTGAACTCAAGACAATAGTAGGTCCGATTGATTCGCTTGGAAGCCTGGTGCAAGCCATGCTGCAGAGTGATGATCATTACCGCTTCAGGGACCCTCATGCATCAATGGAGCAGAGGAGTCTTCACCCCTGTCGTCGAAGTGAGTTAGCTCTTCCAGGGGCTTTCTCAGGCACTCATTGCGCTAGGATCGGTGTGGGCGTAACTACGTTCTAAGTCTCATACCTTTCCTGCCATAAGCGCGGGGCATCGGAGGAGGGTGGTTTTAGTGGTTATTAGCCATTTGGGCTCGAGTCTCCACACAATCCGGTCGATTACTGTTTGGATTGTCCCTTCTGGGAATGCCTCCATGATCGACTATGGTCTATAATCCCTTGCACAGGACCCGGTACTGTGCGTAAGCAGCATTTCCCCCGCCTGAAAAAAAAAGAAGCTTCTCAACAGTGAAAGAATTTTTCAAATCGGTTCAGTAGTTTCGGAGCCTATTCAATGCAAACAAACAATCAAATCTTTCCTCTTTATGATATTAGTATTTTACGAGGCGATTGTTATGCATGAACATTCTTCTTCCATGCTTGAAGTAAAGATTAGCAGTTAAAGGAAAGTCTACTGACTTTATAAAAGTTCTTTTACCTTTTATAGGTTGACCACTAAATTGCTTGATCCACCTCAGAAGCGTTAGGAGTAAAAAGAGGCAAAACAAGTTCGCGGTCTTGGGCGTAAAACATTTTTTCAACGGATTACCCTCGATAGAGCACTCTGGAGCCGACCAATTGGATGCTTTTACGGCTTCGGGGATACACAGGCTATTAAACCTACTTTTTACGTGACGGCAGTAAATACCTTTACAGCGAACAACTCAATATACAAATTGTTGGTGGAGTTTCTGTTGCGTAACTTTTTTATTAGAAAGGCAACAAGCTGACGGTGTTACTGATAGAATAGCGTTAACTCTACTTTGTTTATCTATTTTTTTTTATTGCAGAAGATCAGCAGACAGGCAGACGGCCCGCTTGATGGAAAGCAGTTATCATCGCCTTTGGACATTTGCAACAGCAAAGTTGCTACAAATGCGCTCCTGCTCTCTTAAGGGAGACTGGAACCTGGTCACTAATGCCGGAACTCAAGGTTGTTCTGGCGTCATACTTTAGACCAGGGGTGGTAGCCATCCAGTCGGGGAAATGCCCTACCACCTGGCAAAGTTTACTTTGTGTTTAGAATTTGTAATTAAGAAAAACATCCTATTGTTATCGTACTTGTTTTATGGCCGTCATTAGTGTCGAACTAATCCTTGTTGTTATTGCATTCGACGCTTGCCAGATGTGCGGATTAACTCAGTGAATTCGGCCCTTTGTCGGTATTATACAGTTTAGTATAAAACAATGCCCGAACGGAGGGGTGGGGCAATCGAGCCAGAATTACGATACAAGTAAGACGTACATTCGACAAGCGATATAGTGACTGACTTTGCGCGTGTTATTGAATCGTGCAGTTTTGTACTAGTAGTGTCCAGTTATATTTGTACCTATGTTATACGTGTTTGTACAGTTCTAATAAATTCTATAGTAATTCCAACGGCATTTTAATTCGAGTCCTGTGTAGCTCGTAACAATATGAAAGTATATACCTACTACCTAAGTATATACATTGACATATTTATTCGTAGTGCTCCTTACCTTACGGAACGTTTTGAATTCCTTCGCCTTTCTACTTTCCACAATTTGCGCACTCATACGTATCGTAAACTCACTACACCTACACACACTTCATCCTTTTATGATAACTCTTTGACAATGCAGGCTGTCAATCTTTGGAATGCGCTGCCTCTTACTGTCAGAGAGGCCAAAACATCGCCTACATTTAAGAATACACTCAGAAAACACTACTTTTTGTTAAATAATTCCTAATTCACATATATATAGGTTGGGGAAAAAGTTTCAATTCAAAAGGTTTTTTTTTAAGTTTATTTACATTTGACTAAAGTATGTAGGTGCCCTTTTGTTGGATAACTTTTTGCCATCTTGTAGGTAGGGACGTGATCCCATTGCTACAAAAATTTTGGGGCTTCTGATAAAAAAACTGCGATAAGTGGTTTTGGCAGTCCTCTCGTGATGTTAACCTGACACTGCCTAAGGAATTCTGCAGAGACCGAAACAGGTGAAAGTCTGAAGGTGCATGGTCAGGACTATACGGCGGAAGCATTAACACCTCCCAGCCAAACTCTCGTAATTTTTGCTGAGTGGCTAAAGACGTGTGAGGTCTAGCGTTATCATGGTGAAAAGCCACACCCCTTCTGTTGATTAATTTTGGCCGCTTTCTCTCAACTTTTTGCTTTAATCTCATGAGTTGTTCGCAGTACAGTTCAGAATCGATGGTCCTGCCTGGCGGTAACAGCTCATAATGAATAATGCCCTTCCAATCCCACCATACACACAGCATCACCTTGTTTTTGACCACGATCTTTTTCACACGTTCTTGTCGTACTTGATCTACTTTTCATCACCAGTTATCAGTTTCTTCCAAAATGATTCGGTTTCATTACGTCGTAATAAAGAATCACAAATGAGTACACGGTTCATTAGGTTTCTTTCAGTGAGCTTATGAGGCACCCAAATATCGAGCTTTCTTGTGTACCCAGCTTTTATCAAATGCGCCAAAACCGTTTTGTGGTCAATTCCCAGTTCTCCAGCTACATCGTAACTACTAATACGCCGATCTTGCTCCACTTTTTCAAAAATGGCATCAATTTTGTCCGTAACAGGGCGACCAGAGCGACGTGCATCTTTGATATCAAAATTTCCGGATTGAAAACGCTTAAACCAAATTTGCGCTACTCTCACAGATACTGCATTAGGTCCATAAACATCACAATTTTTTCGCGGCTTGTGTTGCATTTTTACCTTTTTTGTAGTAAAATTTTAAAATGTATCGAATTTCTTCATTAGATTCACTCATTTTAACAATAAGAAAAACAAATGAAAATCACACATTTTCCTAATTTGAATTTGGAATTGTCTTCTTTAAAATTAAAACTTTTTAATGATACCAAAACCAGCCAGATACAAATGGTATAGCCAAAGAGATCTTATTACAAGTTCATACATACTATATGCGAAAAGACTTTTTCCCCAACCTATTATTATATGTCGTTGACTACAGTAACATTACTTTATACTGTTAAATTACTTTTCACAAAATTATTATTTAATTTACATAAATTTGAGCTAAATATTAATTATCAGTGACAAAAGAATACTGGCTGGTAGATTGCCACAGAAAAACAAATTTACTTGACGTTTCATATTTGACGTATTCAATCAGTTCATTAGATTTAGATATGAATTTAACGCCTGATTTCATTACAGACGTAGTAGTTTGTTTAACTAATCAGTTTTTATTTACTTTCCTCATATTCGACATGAAAAGCAGAGTTAACCTCGGGTGAAAGGCCTATTTAGGCACTCGAACTATTAAAGGCATTACTACGCTTGTGCGCCAAACCACCTCTTGCCTAAATAGGTCACTTTCACCTCGTGTAACAATCTACTATTTCACCCGGTGTTTTTTTAAATGATAAAATAGACGCAACGTCATCCCATAGAATGCGACCCCCTATGTCGCCGCGTTAATCGAGACATGAAAGGTGCTTTCAGACACAAATTTGTTTCTGTAGGAGGCCGTGGGCTCGTTAAAGGCTAAATTGCTAGTCTAGCCGCCATTCCGCCATCCCGCCATATTGCTGGCCGACAATTCCGTCATCTCGTCATCCTTACCAGCCACAGAAAACTTCCAATCAGTGGTCAAGTTATTTAAATATGTAATTGAATAATAAACTATTTAAACTTTTACGGACTTATTCATATTAGATTAGAGTACGTGCGTAGGCTTCTTGAAGAACCTTAAAGAAGACTACAGACTTTGGCGTCATATCAAATTTTAAAAATAGAATAAAAATTAAACTACACTACTATTTTAAAAATGTACAACAAATAAATCTATAGAGAAAAAAACGGGAAAAGTGGTTAAGTATATTTTAATTGAATTTTTTAAATGATAATTACGTATTTAGCTCGATTGATTTTGTAAGAAAACAAAATTGTATTGTGGGAACAAGGAACCAGCGTTGTCAATCTAGCAACGTTTTCGTTTCTTTAGAATTAGCTGTTAGTGTGCTGTAGCGGCCAGCGGTTAACGAGCTGACCGGGATCTTGAATAAGAGATTGGGTTTCAGGAAATATATAGTTTATATTATCAATCAAGAGACTTTTACAATCATGTGTTCAGTGCGCGGCCCAATACGATTCTGATCTCGATTGTTTTGGGAGGTGTTACACGAATTAAATTCAAATATTTATATTTCTTAACATAAATGACGACTAAAAAGGTTAGTCGTTACAGTACCTCCATAAAGTATTCCGACAAAAACCGATTATAGTAAACCGATTTAAACTCGTCTCAGTACGAGTACATATGTTAAGCGTAGGTTGGCCAAAGATTTCAGCTTTCCTTGTTTTTCTAGCACTGGAAAAAATTTAGAAAATTGTTCTACTGCATAAATCGTATCATTTTGTACTTGTCTAAGATGCTACGATATCTTATACATGTATAGATGTAGGTCATGAATATCTAATCCATAGGTCAAGTACATTGTATTACTACATGTATTGCTACAATATATATTCTATAGGTTGTGTCAGCCATGCCGTCGTATTTGAGATAGACGATTCTATAATAATTGCTGTAATCTCTCTCAACAAATTAAAATTTCACTAATCATGAGTATTGGTTAATTGGGTTAAAATTTTATGATATTACAAAAGAAATAATGACGGCTATTTATTATTTACGGTTGATATAACTTACTATTTAATTTTGATATTAGATGTATGGAGCTTATGTCAAATTTTAACCGACAGTAAGGCAGATGAACAGTCAGTAAAATATAGTAAGTGTTAGTTATAGGAATTAAGTAATTACTGATTTTTTTATTTCAGTGTGTTTCTCCGATTACTTCATAGCGAACTGAATAATAAATTGATATCATTATTTTCAATTCTGTCACTTCGAATTTAAGTATGTAAATATTATAGATAAACATTATAGTAGAAGAAGATATTTTTATTATTAAACTTTGTATATACCCAGTAAACAAACTTTAACAAGTTACTTTTAAGGGGCTGTTATTGGCTTTTTCAGAAATATTTATTTCTGGAATAGATATGTTGATATCTAAACCTAATTTGATATTTCTATGAAAAGATTTGCAAACATTTTCAACAAGTTACGCTTAGTTCAACTAGTTTGTGAACGTATTCAACTTCAAATAATTCTACAATATCACATACAAATAAAAATGACAATATTTCAATTTCACAAGTGATTGGCTTTTGACTACATTGCAACATTCACTTTTACATATTTGTACCCATATCTAAAAATGATATTCTTATTGTTAAATTTCATTTTAATATAATATTTATTTCTGATTCGAAAAATAGAATAATTTTCATGGCACATGGACTCAAAGTTTTATCTATTTTTTTGTATTTGCACCAAATAAACATTTACTTTTATTTTTAAAGTTGCCAGTGAAACTAAGTGGTCTAACTTCTCTAGTCCTCTATATATCATTATTATTATTTATGGGTTGAAAGTACATTTGTTAATGTTCCTATTATGAGTAATAAAATAAGATGTTTTAGATCTTGAATTTTCAAATAATTGTTTGTAATAAAATTTTATAACACTTATCGACATTCGTTAGAAGTATTGAATATATTTATGACAAAGACTAAAAAAGTCACAACCAAAAATTCCGTTATTTCGTATTTCCACATAAACTTATCACACATAGAATTTTGTTAATGTTATTTAGAATTTAATAAAAATAATATTTTTTTATTTTTTATTGTATGAGTTCTTATTGTATGAGCAGACAGGCAGACGGCCCACTTGATGGAAAGCGGTTACCATCGCCTATGGATATTCGCAACACCAAAGGTGCTACAAATACGCTGCTGCTCTCTTAAGGGAGACTGGACCCTGGCCACTAATGCCGGAATACAACTCAAGGTTGTTATGGTGACATACTTTAGACCAGGGGTGGTAGCCATCCAGTCAGGCAAATGCCCTACCACCTGGCAATATTTTACACATTTGTCATAAATCTTCATATTTCATTAACTCTTTCTAGGTATATAATGTTTTACTAGCCACTTTTAAACCGAGAAGTGAACGCGTTTATTCTTCGCATTTAGTTCATTAATTCGTCGAAAAGAAATACTGTAACATACTTCTGTATAAAACTTATAAAAAAAAATAGAACAAGAAATATAAAGAAGAATATTTTTTACTTGTTCCTTGCCGCTTCTTCTCCTTAACAGCAACAGCACGTTGTGAAGCGGTTTACATAGAATAGGAAGTTAAAATTAAATTTTAACTTATATGTATGACCTTCAAAAAGTATTCTCCAATGGAACTCATTTTGAATAAAAACTATTGAATTTGAATTTAAACGGAAAGTTTGACTTTTGCAGGTAGAGTGTTTTTATAAGCAGTTGCTTTACTAATCTACATACACTGTGTCATCGACTTGTCGGCCTATAGTAATTAACAAGGCCCTTATCTGTCCAGCCTCTTTGCCAAGTTGCCGGGATCTCAAATTGATGTTTTAATTTGTTTTCGACACTATTAATAAAGACAAGTCATTTCATTGTTTCAAGTAGTTGCTTGTTTTGAAGCAAAAATTAAACTGACTTTTAATCATGAAAGTTTAAAGATGTTATTTTAATTTTGAAATAACAAAGTATTTTATTAATAGTTTTATTAAAATGTATATATTTTTTTATTGCAGGAGTTCAGCAGACAGGCAGACGGCCCACTTGATGGAAAGCGGTTACCATCGCCTATTAACATTTGCAACACCAAAGGTGCTACAAATGCGCTGCCGCTCTCTTAAGGGAGACTGGAACCTGATCACTAGTGCCGGAACACAACTCAAGGTTGTTATGGCGATGTCGCCATGAGAGAGTATGTACTCTAGACCAGGGGTGGTAGCCATACCACCTGGCAAAATATATTTTATTAATTATATATTTGTTTTACTAAATAAATATTACATAAGTAGAATTAGTTTTATTAATTTTTTTTATTTAACAAAAGTGTATGGATGCAGAAGTGATCGTGATGAATGAAGTGATAGATCGTGTACTAGCAGAAGGTAATGTCAGGAGCCTTAAGAACAGACGAGCGTGCATGACAAGAGCTATGAATGTCAAAGAAGCAAGTGAGGTGTGTAAGAATAAGCCTGAATGGCGGTCTGATGTTCGTGCCTACCCCGCAAGGGAACTGGCGTGAAGTTATGTATGTATGTATGTAATAAAATTGGGTCGTTTCGGTCTTTTTTTTTATTGCAGGAGATCAGCAGACAGGCAGACGGCCCACTGGATGAAAAGCGGTTACCATCGCCTATGGACATTTGCAACACCAAGTTGCTGCAAATGCGCTGCTGCTCTCTTAAGGGAAACTGGAACCTGGTCACTAATGCCGGAACACAACTCAAGGTTGTTATGGCGACATACTTGAGACCAGGGGTGGTAGCCATCCAGTCGGGCGAATGTCCTACCACCTGGCTGTGGGTTGTTTTGTCGCCTCTTACGACAGGCCGCCCGGCCGCAGGAAATTGTATTCTTTCTCCGTTCCTGTCTTACGCCAAAAGGAAGGTATGCACTGAAAATCAGCGTTGTGTCGGATATAATTCCGGCACAGCAATATGCTGAGCGCCTGAAAATGTGGCCTACAGATTCTCAAATTATGCTTTGTATATAATAATGTATAAAGAATGTAATTACGTCGCTATTTCTTCTAATAAAGTTTCTCTTTCTTTCTTTATGTCTTAATTTTCTTTCTTTCTTTTATTTTTATTTGAAGAAAAAAAAATATCATCATTTGATTATTTTTTTTATAAACAACTCCATTCTCTGAAACTGGGAGGGCTTGAACTCAACAGTGGGATTATTATAATAACAGTCCATAAGTATCCTACTGCTGGGCTCGGGCCTCCCATTATAGGGAGAACGGACAGTATACCCGCCACGCTTGTCCAAGGCGGCTTCGCAGGTTTGACACATCCGTTATCTCGATGTGCAGGTTGCATCGCGATGTTTTTCTTCACCGTTGTTAGCACGTGGTATAACAATATGCACATTAGGTTAGAAAACTGCCTAAGTGGTGCATACGTTCCGGCCAGGATCGAACCCACGTCCTTTGAGTTTAGGACGCGTGTTCTAGCCATTACGCTACCACGCCTTACAATTTAGATGAATCAATAAAAAAAAAATGACGGCCTCTGTGGTTGAGCGGGCTAAGCCTTTGCCGGCCTACCTCACTGCGACGCAGAGGCTCCGGGTTCGATTCCTGGTATAGTAAATTTCTGGAACGTATTTTCTCCGTTATTTACTATGGTCTGGATGACTGAGATCGGCCCCAGAGTAGTCCGTTGTATATTACCCATAGCACAAGCGTAACTTGCGTAATTTGGGGATATACAATATGTGTTTGTCTGCCGATTATTATTAAAAAAAAAATTGATACGTATAAACATAAACTTAAATCGTTCAATGTCATTAAATTCCGTTATGACCATTTAACTGGCGTGAAGTTATGTATGTATGTATGTATGTATGACCATTTATTTTTTGACTCAAAACGGGACATTGGTTTATTTAAGTTAATTAACAGGTAGTCAATAAAAAAAAACACTTTTTTTAAATTATTTATTCAGAAAAGTCAGTCAGCTTAAAAGTTACGAATTAAAAATATATATACCCGAAACGTTTACTTATACATACATACATACATAACTTCACGCCAGTTCCCTTGCGGGGTAGGCACGAATAACAGAGCGCCATTCAGGCTTATTCTTACACACCTCACTTGCTTCTTTGACATTCATAGCTCTTGTCATGCACGCTCGTCTGTTCTTAAGGCTCCTGACATCACCTTCTGCTCGTTTAGTTATGTTTATATTTATCAAAAGTGGATGGATGCAGAAGTCGTGGAAGGCCACGACACACCTTCCATGATCAAATTGATCGTGTACTAGCAGAAGGTGATGTCAGGAGCCTTAAGAACAGACGAGTGTGCATGACAAGAGTTATGAATGTCAAAGAGGCAAGTGAGGTGTGTAAGAATAAGCCTAAATGGCACTCTGTTGTTCGTGCCTACCCCGCAAGGGAACTGGCGTGAAGTTATGTATGTATGTATGACCATTTATTTATTGACTCAGAACGGGACATTGCTTTAATATAGCTGGTGATGATTTAAAGTCAAGAATAAAAAACTCTTTTTTTATGTTATTTCTTCAGAAAAGTCATTCACCTTAAAAGTTATCGTAATTTCAGATATATATACGGGACAATTTTGCGTATACAGACATACATACATAACTTCGGGCCAGTTCCTGAACTTGGTAGGCTCTAAAAAATAAAAATACATTCAGGCTTATTCTTACCGACTTCAAAAACTAAAAAGTGTAAAATAACTTATTTCATGCATGCTCGTCTATTATTAAGGCTCCTGATATTATCTAAAACATCTTAAAGTCGCTGCTTAGTATTTATCAGAGAATATATTTGCTTTAATACAGCTGGTGATGTTTTAAAGTCGCACCGAAACTCTTGGCAAGATGTTTTAGATAATATATACCTTAATAATAATAGCTTTAGAAAACGAGTTAATTTTGCGTCCCAGAGTTCATTTCGGGGACACCTGAAATTGTAACTCTAAAAAATAAAAAAACTTCGTTTAAAAAACTGACTTCAAAAACTAAAAAGTGTAAAATAACTTATTTCTAATGCTATTATTACGCAAATGTTCAATTATGTTTATTTAATTATAGCCTATACAAATTAATATTAATTAAAAATCTAAAATATCCTATAAATAAACCTAACTTAAAAATATATATACAATAGTAAAAAAAAAAAAACTATTATTCAGCTATTATTATTAATATATATTATCTAAAACATCTTAAAGTCTGTGCTTAGTAATTTTCAAAATATAGTAATTTTTATGTTTTACTTCGCACCGACTTCAAGATGTTTTAGATAATATATATTAATAATAATAGCTTTAGAAATAAGTTATTTTATACTTTTTAGTGTTTGAAGTCGGTTTTTTTAAACGAAGTTTTTTTTATTTTATTTGTTACTTTTTAGTGTCTAGCTATGTATGGGTAGACCTACGAAAGGTGCCGCGCTCCTTAAAAAATGTAGGTCCCAAGAAACGGGAACAAAAAAATGTTCGTAAAATGAAAACTACTGCGCCAAACTATGTTAAACTTTTAGGGAACCAAATGGCAACTATTTCGGATCAAACTAAATAAGAATCACGTAAATCATATCATAAATCTCAGCGTAATCAATGTACATATGGAACGGAATGGAATTTTTTTCATTAAAAATGTTCATAAAATGAAAACTACTGGGTCAAATTATGTCAAATGTTTAGAGGACCAAATGGCAGCCATTTCGCATCGAACAAAAAAATAATCACGTAAATCGGATCATAACTCTCAGAGTAATCGGTGTACATATGGAACGGAATGGAAATTTTTTCATAAAAAATGTTCCTAAAATGAAAACTGCTGGGCCAACTATGTCAAATTTTTAGGGGACCAAATGGCAGCTATTCCGCGTCGAACAAAAAGAGAATCATGTAAATCGGTTCATAAATCTCGGAGTAATCGGTGAACATACATAAAAAAAAGATCCCGACGAATTGAGAACCTCCTCCTTTTTTTGAAGTCGGTTAAAAAGGGGCAATCCCGTTCATAACGGGACATCTGGTCACGTTAGTTATGCCATATTAGTAAATTGATGCACTTTGGTTGATTCGTTTAATATTAGCAGTACTACGAAACTCATTAGTCAAGATAATTCCGCTTCACACACAACATGTTTCCATTATAATTGGACGTAGCTCAAAGCACAAAAGAAATGCCTTAGATGCATATTTCATTTAAAACAAACGGATACATGTAAACCATTTTTTATAGATTTTAAGATATTGACATTTCCTTGTTTGTATATTTTTTAAATTATTATGTTAATTAAAAACAACCCAACATTATTTGAAAATTATAAAAGTGCCCGACATATTAATAAGAATAAAATTTGTATGCCTCCGCATAGCACTGCATTATATGATAAAAGCGTGTTGGGATGGCACCAAGAATATATAATAAGTTACCATATGCAAGAAAATAATATTAATATTTTTAAACAAAAATTATTCGAGTGGTTGACAAAAAAATCTTATTATAGCGTCCAAGCCTATTTAAATGAGAGGTAATTAAGAGGATATTGTGTTGTTTAAATAAAATAAAAGATTTATAAGGCACCAAATTAAATATTATATAGAGATAGGTTAAGTAATTTTATATTGCGATGCTATGAAAGGCCAGCTAAGTAATAAGTTCTCAGCTATATTGAATAAGACCTATGTATTACACTTAGTTCGCAATAAAAATGATTTGATTTGATTTTTAGTTACGCAAAAAGGATCCAACCCACAAAATGTTACTTTTGAATTATTAAAGATTAAAGTTTGAGCTGTATTTCCGCATTGATGCAGTTATAGTACATTATGGTACTAGTGTGTAACATTGGTGATTACCGCCGAGGCGCCATTGAGACTCGAGCCGTAGGTCTTAAGAGAGCCGAGGACGGTAATCATCAATACACACGTGTATCATACGACGTTTTTCAATACACTTGTGAATAAAATAACAACAAAAACTCATTTTATTTAGTAGATAAAAAAAAGTTATATATGAGTGAAAGTTTTATTTATTAAACACGTACGAGTTAAAATTATCTATTTAAATAAGAAGTTGCATGAAATGAGCAAGCAATAGGAACATTAATTTATTTGTTCTATAGAAGACGATCTTTTTTTTTAATAAAAACTTTTTTGAGAACAAAGCAACTCAACCAATAAAATTTAAAAAAAAAATCTATAACTCACTAGTGAGTTATAATGTTTTTTACTCACAGTTTGATAATGGGTGTCATTCTGTGCCTATTTGCGGTGACCATAGAGCCACTTTATGAGCAAGTGTGTTGAAAAATTTATTTGTATAAAAAATGATACACGCTTATATTTGCCTAAGAACCCATAGACACAAACAAGTACATCAATACGGAAATACAGCTAAAACTTTAATGTTTAATAATTCAAAAGTAACATTTTGTGGGTTGGATCCCTTTTGCGTAACTACGTCCAATTATTGTAATTAATCTCAACAGAGAGAATATCTGCTCATATCTATTGATATCTGTCTGTTTGTTGACTCTATATGTGTTTGCTATGCATTTGACCGGCGAGCTTTATTGATTCGCGTGTTCAGTTGGATACAGAGGCACTCCACGTTGCTTCGGTAAATAGCATACGGGTAAAACGAGGGCAGAAGATAGTAAGAATACATACATAACTTCACGCCAGTTCCCTTGCGGGGTAGGCACGAACAACAGAGCGCGATTTAGGCCCATTCTTACACACCTCACTTGCTTCTTTGACATTCATAACTCTAGTCATGCACGCTCGTCTGTTCTTAAGGCTCCTGACGTCACCCTCCGCTAGTACACGATCTATTTTATCATGGAAGGTGTGTCGTGGCCTTCCACGACTTCTGCATCCATCCACTTTTGCATTGTATATCTGTTCAGTCGTTCTTTCCACATGCCCGAACCACCGGAGCATTTCTTTCCTTACCTTCACCCCGACACTCTCTTTCAGACCAACTCTCTTTCTTACTTCGGTATTACGGTATTAGTAAGAATACAAACCTATATTATGTAAAAATATGTAAAAATAACAGCCTTTAAATTCAAATTCAAAAGTTTTTATTCAAATTAAGTTCCACCGGAGAACACTCTTTGAAGGTCCAATAAATATAATTTAAAATTTAATTTTGCTTCCTAGTCTATGTACACCGCTTCGCAACGTGTTATTGCTGTTAAGGAGATGAGGCGGCAAGAACTCCCCAGCAACACGTCTAGCTAAAAATTGATGGAAAGTAGCAAACAGTGCATACTCAGTAAGACAAAGATACTGTTACGAGTTGCAGCACTCGAATTAGAATGCCGTTGGAATTATTATAAAGTTTATTAGAACTATACAAACACGTATAACACAGGTACAAATATAACCGAACGGAACAAGTCTAAACGTAATGCAGAAGGTCGTAATTGAATAACACGCGCAAAGTCCGTCACTAAATAGATTAGCGAATGTACACACGTCTTGCTTCGCTCGTGGTTATCGCTTGTCCCTCAATTGGGGCATTGCTTTATACTGCACAGATGCAACATGTCTGCCCGGCCGCGTGGACCGAATTTCCTAGAATCACACCAGGCTAATGACTGCCATAAAAGATTACAATACACAGTGGGCTGTTTTTCTAATCACAAATTTTAAACACAAAGTAAACACAAGAAGTCCAAATGCCAAAAAGGTAATAAAATGTGTGAATTTATCTTTGTAGGCGCCTAGGTCGTAACAATACAATAAAAGGCAAGAGAAATATTATTTTAGTTATAATAATGACATGACGTACTAAAATTTTATACTACAACACATCTCGATAAATTTGTTACATACTTGGCAAGATAAAAAAGTTATACAAAATATAGTATAAGAGGTTGGAGCGAGGTGCTATGTCAATGAAGTGCTGTCATTTAAGTATTCTTCAACAGTGTAGTATCGCTTTTTTAACCGACTTCAAAAAAAGGAGGAGATTTTCAATTCGTCGGGATCTTTTTTTTATGTATTTTCACCGATTACTCCGAGATTTATGATCCGATTTACGTGATTCTTGTTTTGTTCGACGCGGAATAGCTTCCACTTATGAAAATTTTTCCATTCCGTTCGATATGTACACCGATTACGCTGAGATTTATAATCCGATTTACGTGAACTTTGGTGTTGCAAATGTCCATAGGCGATGATAACCACTTTCCATCAAGTGGGCCGTCTGCTGAACTCCTGCAATAAAAAAAAAATATTGTTCTTCGCTTCACTTGACGCGTTTGTTCATTTAGGCTCCGTCTATACTTCTATTCGTCTGAGAGGCCCAGTTAAGTTAGTGACTGTAGTAACCCCTATTAAAATGTTCTGTTTTATTAAACAAGCAAACGATATACGGCTAAAGGGTTTGTGTTATCTTGCCCTAATTTGGCTTTTTATTTGGAAAGTACGTAAAGTGAAAGCGTGGGTTTGTACGTTAAACTTAATTCTTTTTTTTTTGTTATAGTAGGGGTAATGGCTAAGTAAAAAGGTAATTTTACATACATACATACATACATAACTTCACGCCAGTTCCCTTGCGGGGTAGGCACGAACAACAGAGCGCCATTTAGGCCCATTCTTACACACCTCACTTGCTTCTTTGACATTCATAACTCTTGGCATGCACACTCGTCTGTTCTTAAGGCTCCTGACATCACCCTCCGCTAGTACATGATCAATTTGATCATGGAAGGTGTGTCGTGGCCTTCCACGACTTCTGCATCCATCCACTTTTGCATTGTATATCTGTTTAGTGATTCTTTCATCATGCATTCTTTCGACATGCCCGAACCACCGGAGCATTTCTATCCTTACCTTCACCCCGACACTCTCTTTCAGACCCACTCTCTTTCTTACTTCGGTATTACGAACGCGGTCCGCGAGCGTCACTCCGCAGATTCTGCGCAGTGCTCGCATCTCGACCGCGTTTACTCTACTTTCATGCTCTCTCTTCCATACCCAACTCTCGCTTCCATACGTGAGCGTAGGTACCAGCACCGCGTTGTAATAGTAATTTTAAATAATTCCAAAAACCATATCGCGTCAAGTCTTTCTTTCCGTTTTTGATTTTTTATTATTATCATAATTTTTTTTCATTTTATCCTTGCAGAAACGGAGAAAGAATACAATTTCCTGAGTTGGGGCGGCCTGTCGCAAGAGGCGACTTAACAACCCACAGCCAGGTAGTAGGGCATTTGCCGGACTGGATGGCTACTATCCCTGGTCTAGAGTATGCCGCCATAACAACCTTGAGTTGTGTTCCGGCATTAATGACCAGGTTCCAGTCCCCCTTAAAAGAGCAGCAGCGCATTTGTAGCACCTTTGGTGTTGCAAATGTCTATAGGCGATGGTAACCGCTTTCCCTTAAGTGGGCCGTCTGCCTGTCTGCTGAAACAATAAAAATAAATAAAAAATAGACCTGTCCTTTTGTATGGCAGTGAAGCGTGGCCTGTACTTGAGCGACACAAGAACGGAAAGACCGTGTCAGGAGCTCCCACATCCGCGGCAGTCTTCATCTCCGTGTCATAGCAGATAAACTGCAAGAGTATCCCTCACGTTGAACGGCCACGTTTTACGAAGACCGGCTAAATATGTGGGGAACAAATGTCTAGCCATGCCGCCTCCACCAGGTCCCGGTCGAAGGGGAAGGCCCAAGAAATGTTGACTTAACGTTGCGAAGGATGACATCCGTACCGATGGTCTCAAAACGGGGGATGTTGAAGACCGCGCGAAGTGGATTTTATCCGTGCAGGAACGGAGAAAGAATACAATTTTCCTGCGGCCGGGCGGCCTGTCGTAAGAGGCGACAAAACAACCCACAGCCAGGTGGTAGGGCATTTGCCCGACTGGATGGCTACCACCCCTGGTCTAAAGTGTGTCGCTATAACAACCTTAAGTTGTGTTCCGGCATTAGTGACCAGGTTCCATTCTCCCTTAAGAGAGCAGCAGCGCATTTGTAGCACCTTTGGTGTTGCAAATGTCTATAGGCGATGGTAACCGCTTTCCATCAAGCAATGCAATAAAAAAAAAAAAAAAAAAGTGGAGTAGAAAAAGTAAAGGAAAGCGGCCTGGACATCGGAGTGAACGCTCCGAACGCAACCGGGATTTAACGCTCGGATGATGATGATGAATGAATAAACTTGTACCTCTGCATAGAGTTAAATATGTGTTCTCTAAAATAGATAATTCTGTTCAAACGAACGTTACCCTTCAAAGAGATATATCGCTTTGACGCCGCCTAAATCCCAAAATTTCATTTTGCGTCGTTTCAATAGACAAATTGGAATGTTAACCCGATACGCGGAGGATTAATTAACATTTTACTTGAGGTTTTCTTTTATCTGTATAATAAATTTAATTAAAAGTCGGCAAACAAACACATTGTTCGGAATAAAGATATCGAACGCCAGTTTCCGATTGGTAGGCTTCTTTTTATTGCAGGAGATCAGCAGACAGGCAGACGACCCACTTGATGGAAAGCGGTGACCATCGTCTATGGACATTTGCAACACCAAAGTTGCTACAAATGCGCTACTGCTCTCTTAATGGAGACTGGAACCTGGTCACTAATGCCGGAACACAACTCAAGGTTGTTACGGCGACATACTTACAAGACTTTACTTACATACTCACATATTTGCAAGTGTGTGGAACATTATAATAGTGACGATAATATACTCAGGGAGTTGTGAGTGAAAAGGACGAGGCGCGGGTGTATTTGGACAGACATTTATCCATCCCCGTAGTGTTTCCCTTGTAGTATTAGTAGCGTTTTTTTTATTGCAGGAGATCAGCAGACAGGTTGACGGCCCACTTGATAGAAAGCGGTTACCATCGTCTACGGATATTTGCAACAGCAAAGTTGCTACAAATGCGCTGCTGCTCTCTTAAGGGAGACTGGAACCTGGTCACTAATGCCGGAACACATCTCAAGGTTGTTACGGCGACATACTTACAAGACTTTACTTACATACTCACATATTTGCAAGTGTGTGGAACATTATAATAGTGACGATAATATACTCAGGGAGTTGTGAGTGAAAAGGACGAGGCGCGGGTGTATTTGGACAGACATTTATCCATCCCCGTAGTGTTTCCTTTGTAGTATTAGTAGCTTTTTTTTATTGCAGGAGATCAGCAGACAGGTAGACGGCCCACTTGATGGAAAGCGGTTACCATCGCCTATGGACATTTGCAACAGCAAAGGTGCTACAAATGTAGCTACTCTAGACCAGGGGTGGTAGCCATCCAGTCAGGCAAATGCCCTACTACCTGGCAATATTTAACACATTTGTCATAAATCTTCATATTTCATTAATTCTTTCTAGGTATATAATGTTTTAGTATCTACTTTTAAACCGAGAAATGAACGCGTTTATTCTTCGCGTTTAGTCCATTAATTCGTCGAAAAGAAATACTGTAACATACTTCTGTATAAAACTTATAAAAAAAGAACTTGAGATATAAATAGAGCAAGAAATATAAACAAAAACAATTTTTAGTTAGAAGTGTTCCTGTGGAGTTCCTTGCCGCTTCTTCTCCTTAACAGCAACAGCACGTTGTGAAGCGGTGTACATAGAATAGGAAGTAAAAGTAAATTTTAACTTATATGTATGACCTTCAAAACGTATTCTCCAGTGGAACTCATTTTGAATAAAAACTATTGAATTTGAATTTAAACGTAAAGTTTGACTGTCAGGTAGTTTATTTTATAAGCAGTTGCTTTACTAATCTACATACACTGTGTCATCGACTTGTCGGCCTATAGTAATTAACAAGGCCCTTATCTGTCCAGCCTCTTTGCCAAGTTGCCGGGTTCTCAAATTGATGTTTTAATTTGTTTTCGTCACTATTAATAAAGACAAGTCATTTCATTGTTTCAAGTAGTTGCTTGTTTTGAAGCAAAAATTAAACTGACTTTTAATCATAAAAGTTTAAAGATGTTATTTTAATTTCGAAGTAACAAAGTATTTTATTAATAGTTTTATTAAAATTTATATATTTTTTTATTGCAGGAGTTCAGCAGACAGGCCCACTTGATGGAAAGCGGTTACCATCGCCTATTAACATTTGCAACACCAAAGGTGCTACAAATGCGCTGCTGCTCTCTTAAGGGAGATTGGAACCTGATCACTAATGCCGGAACACAACTCAAGGTTGTTATGGCGATGTCGCCATGAGAGAGTATGTACTCTAGACCAGGGGTGGTAGCCATCCAGTCGGGCAATTGCCCTACCACCTGGCAAAATATATTTTATTAATTATAGATTTGTTTTACTAAATAAATATTACATAAGTAGAATTAGTTTTATTAATTTTTTTTATTTAACAAAAGTGGATGGATGCAGAAGTGATCGTGATGAGTGAAGTGATAGATCGTGTACTAGTAGAAGGTAATGTCAGGAGCCTCAAGAACAGACGAGCGTGCATGACAAGAGTTATGAATGTCAAAGAAGCAAGTGAGGTGTGTAAGAATAAGCCTGAATGGCGCTCTGTTGTTCGTGCCTACCCCGCAAGGGAACTGGCGTGAAGTTATGTATGTATGTATGTAATAAAATTGGGTCGTTTCGGTCTTACGCCAAAAGGAAGGTATGCGCTGAAAATCAGCGTTGTGTCGGATATAATTCCGGCACAGCAATATGCTGAGCGCCTGAAAATGTGGCCTACAGATTCTCAAATTATGCTTTGTATATAATAATGTATAAAGAATGTAATTACGTCGCTATTTCTTCTAATAAAGTTTCTCTTTCTTTCTTTATGTCTTAATTTTCTTTCTTTCTTTTATTTTTATTTGAAGAAAAAAATATCATCATTTGATTTTTTTTTTATAAACAACTCCATTCTCTAAAACTGGGAGGGCTTGAACTCAACAGTGGGATTATTATAATAACAGTCCATAAATATCCCACTGCTGGGCTCGGGCCTCCCATTATAGGGAGAACGGACAGTATACCCGCCACGCTTGTCCAAGGCGGCTTCGCAGGTTTGACACATCCGTTATCTCGATGTGCAGGTTGCATCACGATGTTTTTCTTCACCGTTGTTAGCACGTGGTATAACAATATGCACATTAGGTTAGAAAACTGCCTAAGTGGTGCATACGTTCCGACCAGGATCGAACCCACGCCCTTTGAGTTTAGGACGCGTGTTCTAGCCATTACGCTACCACGCCTTTCAATTTAGATGAATCAATTAAAAAAAAATGACGGCCTCTGTGGTTGAGCGGGCTAAGCCTTTGCCGGCCTACCTCACTGCGACGCAGAGGCTCCGGGTTCGATTCCTGGTATAGTAAATTTCTGGAACGTATTTTCTCCGTTATTTACTATGGTCTGGGTGACTGAGATCGGCCCCAGAGTAGTCCGTTGTATATTACCCATAACACAAGCGTAACTTGCGTAATTTGGGGATATACAATATGTGTTTGTCCGTCGATTATTATTAAAAAAAAAATTGATACGTATAAACATAAACTTAAATCGTTCAATGTCATTAAATTCCGTTATGACCATTTATAAGAGTGAATTTGGGGAATAGTTTAAATGGAGAGTTAGGTAAACTTCTAGGCGCTAAGAACCTCAGCCAGAAGGCCCAGCTCGCCGTACACAACGCGTAGCTGGTACCTACGTAGAGTAAACGCGGTCGAGATGCGAGCACTGCGCAAAATCTGCGGAGTGACGCTCGCGGATCGCGTTCGTAATACCGAAGTAAGAAAGAGAGTTGGTCTGAAAGAAAGTGTCGGGGTGAAGGTAAGGAAAGGAATGCTCCGATGGTTCGGGCATGTGGAAAGAATGCATGATGAAAGAATGACTAAACAGATATACAATGCAAAAGTGGATGGATGCAGAAGTCGTGGAAGGCCACGACACACCTTCCATGATCAAATTGATCGTGTACTAGCGGAGGGTGATGTCAGGAGCCTTAAGAACAGACGAGCGTGCATGACAAGAGTTATGAATGTCAAAGAAGCAAGTGAGGTGTGTAAGAATGGGCCTAAATGGCGCTCTGTTGTTCGTGCCTACCCCGCAAGGGAACTGGCGTGAAGTTATGTATGTATGTATGACCATTTATTTTTTGACTCAAAACGGGACATTGGTTTATTTAAGTTAATTAACAGGTAGTCAATAAAAAAAACACTTTTTTAAAGTTATTTATTCAGAAAAGTCAGTTCGCTTAAAAGTTACGAATTAAAAAATATATATACCTCAAACGTTTAGTTATATTACTATTTATCAGAGAAACAAATTTGCTTTAATATAGCTGGTGATGATTTTAAGTAAGAATGAAACTCTTGGCACTTTTTTTTATACATACATGCATAATTTCACGCCAGTTTCCTTGCGGGGTAGGGACGAACAACAGAGCGCCATTTAGGCTTATTCTTACACACCTCACTTGCCTCTTTGACATTCATAACTCTTGTCATGCAAGCTCGTCTGTTCTTAAGGCTCCTGAAATCACCTTCTGCTAGTATACGATCAATTTGATCATGGAAGGTGTGTCGTGGCCTTCCACGACTTTTTTTGTATTCACCTTAATTATCATAATTTCAGAAAACGGGACAATTTTGCGTCCCAGAGTTCATTTCGGGGACACCTGAACTTGTAACTCTAAAAAATAAAAAAACTTCGTTTAAAAAACCGACTTCAAAAACTAAAAAGTGTAAAATAACTTATTTCTAATGCTATTATTATTAATATATATTATCTAAAACATCATAAAGTCGCTGCTTAGTAATTTTCAAAATATAGTAATTATTATGTTTTACTTCGCACCGACTTCAAGATGTTTTAGATAATATATATTAATAATAATAGCTTTAGAAATGAGTTATTTTATACTTTTTAGTGTTTGAAGTCGGTTTTTTTAAACGAAGTTTTTTTTATTTTATTTGTTACTTTTTAGTGTCTAGCTATGTATGGGTAGACCTACGAAAGGTGCTGCGCTCCTTAAAAAATATAGGTCCCAAGAAACGGGAACAAAAAAATGTTCGTAAAATGAAAACTACTAGGCCAAACTATGTTAAACTTTTAGGGGACCAAATGGCAGCCATTTCGCATCGAACAAAAAAATAATCACGTAAATCGGATCATAACTCTCAGAGAAATCGGTGTACATATGGAACGGAATGGAAATTTTTTCATAAAAAATGTTCCTAAAATGAAAACTGCTGGGCCAAACTATGTCAAATTTTTAGGGGACCAAATGGCAGCTATTCCGCGTCGAACAAAAAGAGAATCATGTAAATCGGATCATAACTCTCAGAGTAATCGGTGTACATATGGAACGGAATGGAAATTTTTTCATAAAAATGTTCCTAAAATGAAAACTGCTGGGCCAAACTATGTCAAATTTTTAGCGGACCAAATGGCAGCTATTCCGCGTCGAACAAAAAGAGAATCATGTAAATCGGATCATAACTCTCAGAGTAATCGGTGTACATATGGAACGGAATGGAATTTTTTTCATAAAAATGTTCCTAAAATGAAAACTGCTGGGCCAAACTATGTCAAATTTTTAGGGGACCAAATGGCAGCTATTCCGCGTCGAACAAAAAGAGAATCATGTAAATCGGATCATAACTCTCAGAGTAATCGGTGTACATATGGAACGGAATGGAAATTTTTTCATAAAAATGTTCCTAAAATGAAAACTGCTGGGCCAAACTATGTCAAATTTTTAGCGGACCAAATGGCAGCTATTCCGCGTCGAACAAAAAGAGAATCATGTAAATCGGATCATAACTCTCAGAGTAATCGGTGTACATATGGAACGGAATGGAATTTTTTTCATAAAAATGTTCCTAAAATGAAAACTGCTGGGCCAAACTATGTCAAATTTTTAGGGGACCAAATGGCAGCTATTCCGCGTCGAACAAAAAGAGAATCATGTAAATCGGATCATAACTCTCAGAGTAATCGGTGTACATATGGAACGGAATGGAAATTTTTTCATAAAAATGTTCCTAAAATGAAAACTGCTGGGCCAAACTATGTCAAATTTTTAGCGGACCAAATGGCAGCTATTCCGCGTCGAACAAAAAGAGAATCATGTAAATCGGTTCATAAATCTCGGAGTAATCGGTGAACATACATAAAAAAAAGATCCCGACGAATTGAGAACCTCCTCCTTTTTTTGAAGTCGGTTAAAAAGGGGCAATCCCGTTCATAAAAACAAACGGATACATGTAAACCATTTTTTATAGTTTTTAAGATATTGACATTACCTTTTTTGTAAATTTTTGAAATTATCATGTTAATTAAAAACCACCCTAAATTATTTGAAAATTATAGAAGTGCCCCGACGTATTAAAAAGAATAAAATTTGTATGCCTCGACATACCACTGCATTATATGACAAAAACGTGCTTGGTATGGCACCAAGAATATATAATAAGTTACCGTGTAATATAATGCAAGAAAATAATTTTAATATTTTTAAACAAAAATTATTCGAGTGGTTGACAAAAAAATCTTATTTTAGCGTCCAAGCCTATTTAAATAAGAGGTAATTAAGAGGATATTGTGTTGTTTAAATAAAATAAAAGATTTATAAGGCACCAAATTAAATATTATATAGAGATACGTTAAGTAATTTTATATTGCGATGCTATGAAAGGCCAGCTAAGTAATAAGTTCTCAGCTATATTGAATAAGACCTATGTATTACACTTAGTTCGCAATAAAAATGATTCGATTTGATTTGATTTGTAGTTACGCAAAAAGGATCCAACCCACAAAATGTTACTTTTGAATTATTAAAGATTAAAGTTTGAGCTGTATTTCCGCATTGATGCAGTTATAGTACATTATGGTACTAGTGTGTAACATTGGTGATTACCGCCGAGGCGCCATTGAGACTCGAGCCGTAGGCGAGGGTCTTAAGAGAGCCGAGGACGGTAATCATCAATACACACGCGTATCATACGACGTTTTTCAACACACTTGTGAATAAAATAACAACAAAAACTCATTTTATTTAGTAGATAAAAAAAAGTTATATATGAGTGAAAGTTTTATTTATTAAACACGTACGAGTTAAAATTATCTATTTAAATAAGAAGTTGCATGAAATGAGCAAGCAATAGGAACATTAATTTATTTGTTCTATAGAACACGATCTTTTTTTTTTAATAAAAACTTTTTTAAGAACAAAGCAACTCAACCAATAAAATTAAAAAATAAATCTATAACTCACTAGTGAGTTATAATGTTTTTTACTCACAGTTTGATAATGGGTGTCATTCTGTGCCTAATTGCGGTGACCATAGAGCCACTTTATGAGCAAGTGTGTTGAAAAATTTATTTGTATAAAAAATGATACATTTACGCTTATATTTGCCTAAGAACCCATAGACACAAACAAGTACATCAACACGGAAATACAGCTAAAAATTTAATCTTTAATCATTCAAAAGTAACATTTTGTGGGTTGGATCCGTTTTGCGTAACTACGTCCAATTATTGTAATTAATCTCAACAGAGAGAATATCTGCTCATATCTATTGATATCTGTCTGTCTGTTGACTCTATGTGTTTGCTATGCATTTGACCGGCGAGCTTTATTGATTCGCGTGTTCAGTTGGATACAGAGGTACTCCACGTTGCTTCGGTAAATAGTATACGGACGGGATTCACGCCAGTTCCCTTGCGGGGTAGGCACGAACAACAGAGCGCCATTTAGGCCCATTCTTACACACCTCACTTGCTTCTTTGACATTCATAACTCTTGTCATGCACGCTCGTCTGTTCTTAAGGCTCCTGACATCACCTTCTGCTAGTGCACGATCAATTTGATCATGGAAGGTGTGTCGTGGCCTTCCACGACTTCTGCATCCATCCACTTTTGCATTGTATATCTGTTTAGTCGTTCTTTCCACATGCCCTAAAGTATGTCGCCATAACAACCTTGAGTTGTGTTCCGGCATTAGTGACCAGGTTCCAGTCTCCCATAAGAGAGCAGCAGCGCATTTGTAGAACCTTTGGTGTTGCAAATGTCCATAGGCGATGGTAACCGCTTTCCATCAAGTGGGCCGTCTGCCTGTCTGCTGAACTCCTGCAATAAAAAAAATGCCCGAACCACCGGAGCATTCCTTTCCTTACCTTCACCCCGACACTCTCTTTCTTACTTCGGTATTACGGTATTAGTAAGAATACAAACCTATATTATGTAAAAATATGTAAAAATAACAGCCTATAAATTCAAATTCAAAAGTTTTTATTCAAATTAAGTTCCACTGGAGAACACTCTTTGAAGGTCCAATAAATATAATTTAAAATTTAATTTTGCTTCCTAGTCTATGTACACCGCTTCGCAACGTGTTATTGCTGTTAAGGAGATGAGGCGGCAAGAACTCCCCAGCAACACGTCTAGCTAAAAATTGATGGAAAGTAGCAAACAGTGCATACTCAGTAAGACAAAGAAACTTTTACACAGGTACCAATATAACTGAACAAAATTCAATAACACGCGCAAAGTCCGTCACTAAATAGATTAGCGAATGTACACACGTCTTTCTTCGCTTGTGATTATCGCTCGACTACCTCGTCCGTCAATTGAGGCATTGCTTTATACTGCACGGATGCAATATGTCTGCTCGGCCGCGTGGACCGAATTTCCTAGAATCACACCAGGCTAATGACTGCCATAAAAGATTACAATACACAATGGGCTGTTTTTCTAATCACAAATTTTAAACACAAAGTAAACAAAAGAAGTCCAAATGCCCAAAAAGATAATAAAATGTGTGAATTTATCTTTGTAGGCGCCTAGGTCGTAACAATACAATAAAAGGCAAGAGAAATATTATTTTAGTTATAATAATGACATGACGTACTAAAATTTTATACTACAACATATCTCGTTAAATTCGTTACATACTTGGCAAGATAAAAACATTATACAAAATATAGTATAAGAGGCTGGAGCGAGGTGCTATGTCAATGAAGTGCTGTCATTTAAGTATTCTTCAATAGTGTAGTATCGCTTTTTTAACCGACTTCAAAAAAAGGAGGAGATTTTCAATTCGTCGGGATCTTTTTTTTATGTATTTTCACCGATTACTCCGAGATTTATGATCCGATTTACGTGATTCTTTTTTTGTTCGACGCGGAATAGCTTCCACTTGGTCTCCTAAAAATTTGACATAGTTTGGCCCAGTAGTTTTCATTTTATGAACATTTTTTATGAAAATTTTTCCATTCCGTTCCATATGTACACCGATTACGCTGAGATTTATGATTCAATTTACGTAATTATTTTTTTGTTCGACGCGGAATAGCTGCCATTTGATCTTCTAAAAATTTGACATAGTTTGGCCCAGTAGTGTTCATGTTATGAACATTTTTTAAGAAAAAAATTCCATTCCGTTCCATATGTACACCGATTACGCTGAGATTTATAATCCGATTTACGTGATTCTTGTTTAGTTTGATGCGGAATAGTTGCCATTTGGTCCCTTAAAAATTTAACCCAGGACCGTACTCGCCGCAGGGCTGCCTTCGGTTTGTTGCTATGGGAAATGACATGATACGATCATGATGAAATGATGGATGTCTGAATAATTTTTATCCGTGCAGGAACGGAGAAAGAATACAATTTCCTGCGGCCGGGCGGCTTGTCGTAAGAGGCGACTTAACAACCCACAGCCAGGTGGTAGGGCATTTGCCCGACTGGATGGCTACCACCCCTGGTCTAAAGTATGTCGCCATAACAACCTTGAGTTGTGTTCCGGAATTAGTGACCAGGTTCCAGTGATTCTTAAGAGAGCAGCAGCGCATTTGTAGCAACTTTGGTGTTGCAAATGTCCATAGGCGATGATAACCACTTTCCATCAAGTGGGCCGTCTGCTGAACTCCTGCAATAAAAAAAAAATATTGTTCTTCGCTTCACTTGACGCGTTTGTTCATTTAGGCTCCGTCTATACTTCTATTCGTCTGAGAGGCCCAGTTAAGTTACTAGCTGTAGTAACCCCTATTAAAATGTTCTGTTTTATTAAACAAGCAAACGATATACGGCTAAAGGGTTTGTGTTATCTTGCCCTAATTTGGCTTTTTATTTGGAAAGTACGTAAAGTGAAAGCGAGGGTTTGTACGTTAAACTTAATTCTTTTTTTTGTTATAGTAGGGGTAATGGCTAAGTAAAGAAGTAATTTTACATACATACATACATACATAACTTCACGCCAGTTCCCTTGCGGGGTAGGCACGTACAACAGAGCGCCATTTAGGCCCATTCTTACACACCTCACTTGCCTCTTTGACATTCATAACTCTTGTCATGCACACTCGTCTGTTCTTAAGGCTCCTGACATCACCCTCCGCTAGTACATGATCAATTTGATCATGGAAGGTGTGTCGTGGCCTTCCACGAATTCTGCATCCATCCACTTTTGCATTGTATATCTGTTTAGTCATTCTTTCATCATGCATTCTTTCGACATGCCCGAACCACCGGAGCATTCCTTTCCTTACCTTCACCCCGACACTCTCTTTCAGACCAACTCTCTTTCTTACTTCGGTATTACGAACGCGGTCCGCGAGCGTCACTCCGCAGATTTTGCGCAGTGCTCGCATCTCGACCGCGTTTACTCTACTTTCATGCTCTCTCTTCCATACCCAACTCTCGCTTCCATACGTGAGCGTAGGTACCAGCACCGCGTTGTAATAGTAATTTTAAATAATTCCAAAAACCATATCGCGTCAAGTCTTTCTTTCCGTTTTTGATTTTTTATTATTATCATAATTTTTTTTCATTTTATCCTTGCAGAAACGGAGAAAGAATACAATTTCCTGAGTTGGGGCGGCCTGTCGTAAGAGGCGACAAAAGAACCCACAGCCAGGTGGTAGGGCATTTGCTCGACTGGATGGCGACCACCCCTGGTCTAGAGTATGCCGCCATAACAACTTTGAGTGGTGTTCCGGCATTAATGACCAGGTTCCAGTCCCCCTTAAAAGAGCAGCAGCGCATTTGTAGCACCTTTGGTGTTGCAAATGTCTATAGACGATGGTAACCGCTTTCCCTTAAGTGGGCCGTCTGCCTGTCTGCTGAACACCTGCAATAAAAATAAATAAAAAATAGACTTGTCCTTTTGTATGGCAGTGAAGCGTGGCCTGTATTTGAGCGACACAAGCAAGAACTGCGTGTCACGGTGATGAATATGCTGCGATAGACGTGTGGAGTGACGCGGAAAGACCGTGTCAGGAGCTCCCGCATCCGCGGCAGTCTTCATCACCGTATCATAGCAGATAAACTGCAAGAGTATCCCTCACGTTGAACGGCCACGTTTTAGGAAGACCGGCTAATTATGCGGGGAAAAAATGTCTAGCCATGCCGCCTCCACCAGGTCCCGGTCGAAGGGCAAGGCCCAAGAAATGTTGGCTTGACGTTGTGAAGGATGACATCCGTACCGATGGTCTCAAAACGGGGGATGTTGAAGACCGCACGAAGTGGATTTTATCCGTGCAGGAACGGAGAAAGAATACAATTTTCCTGCGACCGGGCGCCCTGTCGTAAGAGGCGACAAAACAACCCACAGCCAGGTGGTAGGGCATTTGCCCGACTGGATGGCTACCACCCCTGGTCTAAAGTGTGTCGCTATAACAACCTTGAGTTGTGTTCCGGCATTAGTGACCAGGTTCCATTCTCCCTTAAGAGAGCAGCAGCGCATTTGTAGCACCTTTGGTGTTGCAAATGTCTATAGGCGATGGTAACCGCTTTCCATCAAGCAATGCAATAAAAAAAAAAATAAAGTGGAGTAGAAAAAGTAAAGGAAAGCGGATCCTGGACATCGGAGTGAACGCTCCGAACGCAACCGGGATTTAACGCTCGGATGATGATGATGAATGAATAAACTTGTACCTCTGCATAGAGTTAAATATGTGTTCTCTAAAATGGACAATTCTGTTCAAACGAACGTTACCCTTCAAAGAGATATATCGCTTTGACGCCGCCTAAATCCCAAAATTTCATTTTGCGTCGTTTCAATAGACAAATTGGAATGTTAACCCGATACGCGGAGGATTAATTAACATTTTACTTGAGGCTTTCTTTTATCTGAATAATAAATTGAATTAAAAGTCGGCAAACAAACACATTGTTCGGAATTAAGATATCGAACGCCGGTTTCCGATTGGTACGCTTCTTTTTATTGCAGGAGATCAGCAGACAGGTTGACGGCCCACTTGAAGGAAAGCGGTTACCTTCGCCTATGGACATTTGCAACAGCAAAGTTGCTACAAATGCGCTGCTGCTCTCTTAAGGGAGACTGGAACCTGGTCACTAATGCCGGAACACATCTCAAGGTTGTTACGGCGACATACTTACAAGACTTTACTTACATACTCACATATTTGCAAGTGTGTGGAACATTATAATAGTGACGATAATATACTCAGGGAGTTGTGAGTGAAAAGGACGAGGCGCGGGTGTATTTGGACAGACATTTATCCATCCCCATAGTGTTTCCCTTGTAGTATTAGTAGCGTTTTTTTTATTGCAGGAGATCAGCAGACAGGTTGACGGCCCACTTGATAGAAAGCGGTTACCATCGTCTACGGATATTTGCAACAGCAAAGTTGCTACAAATGCGCTGCTGCTCTCTTAAGGGAGATTGGACTGGTCACTAATGCCGGAACACAACTCAAGGTTGTTACGGCGACATACTTACAAGACTTTACTTACATACTCACATATTTGCAAGTGTGTGGAACATTATAATAGTGACGATAATATACTCAGGGAGTTGTGAGTGAAAAGGACGAGGCGCGGGTGTATTTGGACAGACATTTATCCATCCCCATAGTGTTTCCCTTGTATTATTAGTAGCTTTTTTTTATTGCAGGAGATCAGCAGACAGGTTGATGGCCCACTTGATGGAAAGCGGTTACCATCGTCTACGCACATTTGCAACAGCAAAGTTGCTACAAATGCGCTGCTGCTCTCTTAATGGAGACTGGAACCTGGTCACTAATGCCGGAACACATCTCAAGGTTGTTACGGCGACATACTTACAAGACTTTACTTACATACTCACATATTTGCAAGTGTGTGGAACATTATAATAGTGACGATAATATACTCAGGGAGTTGTGAGTGAAAAGGACGAGGCGCGGGTGTATTTGGACAGACATTCATCCATCCCCCGTAGTGTTTCCCTTGTATTATTAGTAGCTTTTTTTTATTGCAGGAGATCAGCAGACAGGTTGATGGCCCACTTGATGGAAAGCGGTTACCATCGTCTACGCACATTTGCAACAGCAAAGTTGCTACAAATGCGCTGCTGCTCTCTTAATGGAGACTGGAACCTGGTCACTAATGCCGGAACACATCTCAAGGTTGTTACGGCGACATACTTACAAGACTTTACTTACATACTCACATATTTGCAAGTGTGTGGAACATTATAATAGTGACGATAATATACTCAGGGAGTTGTGAGTGAAAAGGACGAGGCGCGGGTGTATTTGGACAGACATTCATCCATCCCCCGTAGTGTTTCCCTTGTATTATTAGTAGCTTTTTTTTATTGCAGGAGATCAGCAGACAGGTTGATGGCCCACTTGATGGAAAGCGGTTACCATCGTCTACGCACATTTGCAACAGCAAAGTTGCTACAAATGCGCTGCTGCTCTCTTAATGGAGACTGGAACCTGGTCACTAATGCCGGAACACATCTCAAGGTTGTTACGGCGACATACTTACAAGACTTTACTTACATACTCACATATTTGCAAGTGTGTGGAACATTATAATAGTGACGATAATATACTCAGGGAGTTGTGAGTGAAAAGGACGAGGCGCGGGTGTATTTGGACAGACATTCATCCATCCCCCGTAGTGTTTCCCTTGTATTATTAGTAGCTTTTTTTTATTGCAGGAGATCAGCAGACAGGTTGATGGCCCACTTGATGGAAAGCGGTTACCATCGTCTACGCACATTTGCAACAGCAAAGTTGCTACAAATGCGCTGCTGCTCTCTTAATGGAGACTGGAACCTGGTCACTAATGCCGGAACACATCTCAAGGTTGTTACGGCGACATACTTACAAGACTTTACTTACATACTCACATATTTGCAAGTGTGTGGAACATTATAATAGTGACGATAATATACTCAGGGAGTTGTGAGTGAAAAGGACGAGGCGCGGGTGTATTTGGACAGACATTCATCCATCCCCCGTAGTGTTTCCCTTGTATTATTAGTAGCTTTTTTTTATTGCAGGAGATCAGCAGACAGGTTGATGGCCCACTTGATGGAAAGCGGTTACCATCGTCTACGCACATTTGCAACAGCAAAGTTGCTACAAATGCGCTGCTGCTCTCTTAATGGAGACTGGAACCTGGTCACTAATGCCGGAACACATCTCAAGGTTGTTACGGCGACATACTTACAAGACTTTACTTACATACTCACATATTTGCAAGTGTGTGGAACATTATAATAGTGACGATAATATACTCAGGGAGTTGTGAGTGAAAAGGACGAGGCGCGGGTGTATTTGGACAGACATTCATCCATCCCCCGTAGTGTTTCCCTTGTATTATTAGTAGCTTTTTTTTATTGCAGGAGATCAGCAGACAGGTTGATGGCCCACTTGATGGAAAGCGGTTACCATCGTCTACGCACATTTGCAACAGCAAAGTTGCTACAAATGCGCTGCTGCTCTCTTAATGGAGACTGGAACCTGGTCACTAATGCCGGAACACATCTCAAGGTTGTTACGGCGACATACTTACAAGACTTTACTTACATACTCACATATTTGCAAGTGTGTGGAACATTATAATAGTGACGATAATATACTCAGGGAGTTGTGAGTGAAAAGGACGAGGCGCGGGTGTATTTGGACAGACATTCATCCATCCCCCGTAGTGTTTCCCTTGTATTATTAGTAGCTTTTTTTTATTGCAGGAGATCAGCAGACAGGTTGATGGCCCACTTGATGGAAAGCGGTTACCATCGTCTACGCACATTTGCAACAGCAAAGTTGCTACAAATGCGCTGCTGCTCTCTTAATGGAGACTGGAACCTGGTCACTAATGCCGGAACACATCTCAAGGTTGTTACGGCGACATACTTACAAGACTTTACTTACATACTCACATATTTGCAAGTGTGTGGAACATTATAATAGTGACGATAATATACTCAGGGAGTTGTGAGTGAAAAGGACGAGGCGCGGGTGTATTTGGACAGACATTCATCCATCCCCCGTAGTGTTTCCCTTGTATTATTAGTAGCTTTTTTTTATTGCAGGAGATCAGCAGACAGGTTGATGGCCCACTTGATGGAAAGCGGTTACCATCGTCTACGCACATTTGCAACAGCAAAGTTGCTACAAATGCGCTGCTGCTCTCTTAATGGAGACTGGAACCTGGTCACTAATGCCGGAACACATCTCAAGGTTGTTACGGCGACATACTTACAAGACTTTACTTACATACTCACATATTTGCAAGTGTGTGGAACATTATAATAGTGACGATAATATACTCAGGGAGTTGTGAGTGAAAAGGACGAGGCGCGGGTGTATTTGGACAGACATTCATCCATCCCCCGTAGTGTTTCCCTTGT
Organism: Dendrolimus kikuchii; assembly: GCA_019925095.2. Taxonomy (NCBI): domain Eukaryota; kingdom Metazoa; phylum Arthropoda; class Insecta; order Lepidoptera; family Lasiocampidae; genus Dendrolimus; species Dendrolimus kikuchii. The sequence goes on from CM034390.1 coordinate 960,749, forward strand.
ATTATTAGTAGCTTTTTTTTATTGCAGGAGATCAGCAGACAGGTTGATGGCCCACTTGATGGAAAGCGGTTACCATCGTCTACGCACATTTGCAACAGCAAAGTTGCTACAAATGCGCTGCTGCTCTCTTAATGGAGACTGGAACCTGGTCACTAATGCCGGAACACATCTCAAGGTTGTTACGGCGACATACTTACAAGACTTTACTTACATACTCACATATTTGCAAGTGTGTGGAACATTATAATAGTGACGATAATATACTCAGGGAGTTGTGAGTGAAAAGGACGAGGCGCGGGTGTATTTGGACAGACATTCATCCATCCCCCGTAGTGTTTCCCTTGTATTATTAGTAGCTTTTTTTTATTGCAGGAGATCAGCAGACAGGTTGATGGCCCACTTGATGGAAAGCGGTTACCATCGTCTACGCACATTTGCAACAGCAAAGTTGCTACAAATGCGCTGCTGCTCTCTTAATGGAGACTGGAACCTGGTCACTAATGCCGGAACACATCTCAAGGTTGTTACGGCGACATACTTACAAGACTTTACTTACATACTCACATATTTGCAAGTGTGTGGAACATTATAATAGTGACGATAATATACTCAGGGAGTTATGAGTGAAAAAGACGAGGCGCGGGTGTATTTGGACAGACATTTATCCAGCCCCGTAGTGTTTCCCTTGTAGTATTAGTACCTTTTTTTTATTGCAGGAGATCAGCAGACAGGTTGACGGCCCACTTGATGGAAAGCGGTTACCATCGTCTACGGACATTTGCAACAGCAAAGTTGCTACAAATGCGCTGCTGCTCTCTTAAGCGAAACTGAAACCTGGTCACTAATGCCGGAACACAAGGTTGTTATGGCGACATACTTTAGGCCAGGGGTAGCCATCCAGTCGGGCAAATGCCCTACCACCTGGCTGTGGGTTGTTAAGTCGCCTCTTACGACTTTCTCCGTTCCTGCATTGATAAAAACATGGTGTTTATACAACCATTGGTAATTCTGTATCAAGATTTATCAGTTACGTTAAAATAATAAATACTAGGGTTGCAAAAACACATCTACTTTTCTTTAAAGAAGTTTTACAAAAGATTTAGGAAGGTGTTGCGGACAGAGAGTACCCCCCTGTCTCGCCCGCTGGAGCACACCTTCTCTCCGTGCCCCGCATACCGCCGACGCCCATAGCTCGCACAATTAGCAGCTAGGCGTCGAACAGAACGCGGGATACAGAAGCTTTGCAGGCCGGAAACACCCTCTCGACTCTCTCGAGCGCTTTCTTGCTCATTCGCTTCATATTGCTCATATATAATAGCACCAATACGCACTCTCTGTATTTATTTCTTCTATGTATAGTTTAATTGTAAATAACGTTAATAATAATCATACAGACCAGTCCAATTCGAGTTTTATTTTAAAAGAAGCAACAATCACTAATAGTAGGTATACTTAATTTTTTACCTCTACTAATTCATATTCCTTCCATGATCAAATTGATCGTGTACTAGCGGAGGGTGATGTCAGGAGCCTTAAGAACAGACGAGTGTGCATGACAAGAGTTATGAATGTCAAAGAAGCAAGTGAGGTGTGTAAGAATGGGCCTAAATGGCGCTCTGTTGTTCGTGCCTACCCCGCAAGGGAACTGGCGTGAAGTTATGTATGTATGTATGTATGTAATTCATATTGTTAGGAATTTTATGGGATTCAAAATTAATATCGAATTAATGTACACAAAGTGTATAAGAAGTATACACACATATTTCACAGTTCTTACAAATACAACAAAACATAAAACACGCAAAGTCCGTCGATGTGAGATTCTCGTTCTGAAAGTACACTTAGTAACTCTTCGAGCGCAGTTGAAACTCAACTAACTCTGTCTCAACGGACCGACCTTATATATACGCAAAACAGGCATAAATCCCAACAGCAATATGCACAACATCAATTAGAGTTTTCGGACTTATAAGCTTAATCCGAAACATAGCTTTTAAAACTTTAGAATGTAATTACGGCCATAAAACGATTTATGATGTCTCCAACTCGACAATCGTCCGCAAGGACGAAAAGGATTAGAAATTAACAAAAAACGCCATCTGGCGGTAAGCGTCATCCTCCCCCCAATCCTTCCTCACCCCCGCGCGCATACGCCGCTCGCTGACTCGCTGGCACCTACTGTCAAGTGTGTAAATCGATCCGGCTCTGAACGTACGCGAATGATGTAATAGTGCCCCTATCGGGAGTGAGTGAGATCAGACCACAGCCGGCCAGCAAGCCTTCAGCAGCTGTCCGTCCAGGTAACTTAAGTCCCATTTCATAAAGACGTTGGTCGCCCAATACAGTCCATTAGCCGCCGCACCAATTCTAGTTTAACAACACCGATAATGTTCAAAAGCTTTGTACCAAGGGTGTAAAAACTTCCCCGACCACAAAATAGACTCTTCCAAAACATCTTGGAGCCATTTCCGCTTTTTCGCTTAGAGCTAAAATTTAAAATACCCTCGTAAGTTTCGTGTTCAAAACACCGCATTTTGTTGGAAAACTAGCTGCGAAAGTTTCCACGTATCTCTGGAACTAGTCGCAATTCACGAGGCAACATTAAAGGGAACAAAAACCTTTTGTCCGTAGTTCTGCGGCGCTTTGACGCGGCGACAGTCGTTTAGGCCCATATTGACGTTTCACTTCTGTCCTTCAATTTCAATGATTCAATCAAAGCCCAAACATAAATTTTCATCACTCAATCGAATGCCTTCGTGTACTTCAAGTACTGGGCTTTTTAGCCAAATGGATTTTTTTTAGAATACAACTACGTTTTAACGGTTTTGTTCTTCTTTGCCACTTTCAGTAGCCGTGATCACGGAAGACAAAGATGTCGAGTGTCAATAAGCATTGTTAAAGTTGTAATTAGCCTGCCGCCAACTACTTCATTTTAATTCAGTTTATGGTTATTATTTACTCTATGGGAGCCTAATCTAATTTACCACCGCGTCGCAACATGTTATGACTTGAAGAGAAGAAGCGGCGCAAGAAACTCTTCAGCAAACATGCCTAGCTCTAATAATTTTATATAATATTAAAATGGGTGGAAGGAAAATAAAAGAAATTATCAATCAAGTTGCTTTGTGTTCCATTGTACGCAGATAGAGCTCACAGTGTCTTGAGGTCTGGCAGTTGGTTTTTGCTGGCTTTTGGGATTTTATTCAGTTGAGTTTGTAGACTTCTTAAAAGTTCTTAAAGAAAGAAGCCTACAAAATTAACTTTAGCTCAATATGAATAAGACCGTAAATATTTACTAGATGGTTGGATGAATTGTCATATCAAACGTCGAGGAATATTGTCTTAGAAGCTTGTGTTTGCTGAAATTATGTCGAAATTTTTTTTGCCGCGGGACATCTTTGTTAAACTTTAAAAATCTATGCTCGTGTGAAACTTGGTATTGTTATGTAGCAGCGAGACGTAGAGCTTAATGATACTTCAGATGGCAGAATAGTATTTACTGTCAAGTACTGATGTGAATTGATTTTTTTTTTTTGGAGCTGGACCCAGCTGAATAGCCGCCAATGGCTGTTTCAGCGATACCGGACTTTGGGGACTTCCCGACTCCGTGGGAGCGGAGGCGTTCTGCCCGGAAGCAGCGCGCTCGAGGAGGCACCTCCTGTGAGGTTCGACCTCGGCTCGACCGCTGCGGGGGATTGACTCTATATTGAGATTTAGCCGTAAAAGGCTGAATGAGCTAAGCCAACAGGCTGAAGTGATTATTTGGGGACCAATTATCGACTCCGCCGGCGGAGCCGATCCTAGTCTATCATTACTACCGCTTTGCAACGTGTTATAGCTGGAGGAGAAGAAGCGGCGGAAGAAACTCTTCAGCAACACGTCTAAGCTAATCTTGTATGGCTACTTGTGTCTGTAGTGAGTGAGTGTGATTGGTGGCTCTTACCTTTGTGTAAGAGGATCCGAGCCGGGGGCTCTCCGGCGTCTGTTTTGTCTGCGTCTGTTATGCCAGGCTGATGTTCTGAGCCTCGAGGGGTTCATGATACTTACCTGGCGTAGGGGACACCGTGATGAAATACAAACACTGACAAGTCGTACAGCTACTACAATATATAGCACAATGTGTGAGCAGGACGGCAGATGTGCGAGCGAGATAGAGCAACTATTAATATGTGCGCTCCCGCGTTGCGCTAGCTAGAGCCTCCTCGAGCGCGCTTCTTCCGGGCTGAACGCCTCCGCTCCCACGAAGTCGGGAAGCTCCCTAAGTCCGGTATCGCTGAAACAACCATCTGCGGCTATTCAGCTGGGTCCAGCTCCAAAAAAAAATGCACTAACCAGTAATTCGTTGTCCGATGCAATGACTAGACGTATATAGCTCATAGTACATACACACATAACTTCACGCCAGTTCCCTTACGGGGTAGGCACGAACAACAGAGTGCCATTCAGGCTTATTCTTACACACCTCACTTGCTTCTTTGACATTCATAACTCTTGTCATGCACGCTCGTCTGTTCTTAAGGCTCCTGACATCACCTTCTGCTAGTACACGATCAATTTGATCATGGAAGGTGTGTCGTGGCCTTCCACGACTTCTGCATCCATCCACTTTTGCATTGTATATCTGTTTAGTCATTCTTTCACCATGCATTCTTTCCATAGCTCATAGTTACACCTGTATTTAGTTATTTTTAGTGAATTTTAGATTGTTAAACTTAAAATAACTACATACGATTAGTTCGTGTTATCTATACTAATATTATAAAGAGATAGTTTGTGAGTTTGTGACGTTGTAGGGGGTAATCTCTGGATCTACTAAACCGATTTAAAAAATTCTTTTACCGTTGGAAAGCTACGTTAACAGGGAGTGTCATAGGCTATATAAATTGACGCTATATACTACGAGAGCGGGACAGCCGCGCCGGGCCGCCAGTAGTAGTTATTATGGCTAGGTTAAAATAACACAATTATTTATTGTACTATATTAAATCAAATACACCCGAATAACCAACTAGTTAGTGACGGGGTTATAAACGTCGGTTCATGCCTATTCAGCTTCATTAAATCTATTACAGCTGGCCATACATCGCACGAACGCCAATACCTGCGGCCATGACGGCCCCTGGCAACACAGCCCGCGGCTATTTACGGCTGATTTATAACGAGCCCAGCGCCAAACGGGACGATTAACACGCGTATTCACACGCAATCTAATTATGCGACGAGTGCTATCCACATACTAACTGTCAGACCCGGTGTCAGCCGCAGCGGATATGAATGTTGTGTACAGTCGTGGAATGAAAATGTTCGTCACGTTAAAGTCAACTTATGCTTGCAGGAAGGAGTACAGGAAACAATACTGTTAACATTTTAATAAATTTTACGTTTATAAAATATAGAAACGAGAAAAAAGAAAACTGATAGATAGATAGATAACACTTTATTGTACACCATTACAGAAAAACTTGCGAACTAGTATTAGTCTAGTTGGGTACAAAGGGCGATCTTATCGCTAAAAAGCGATCTCTTCCAGACAACCCGTAAATTGCAATGTTGAAAAACGCTGAGAGTAACAAAAAGAAATAAAGAGGATATAATCACTACGCTTAACATAAATATTGAAACCAGCAAAAAGTTTTACATGTCTAAAAAATCTTCTTAGACAAGATAGAATCTTATTATTTACTAGCTGTGCCCGCGACGCCGTCCGCGTGGAATTTGTTTCAAACCCCCCCCCCCCCCACGATTTTGAAACATTTTTCATTGCTGCTCCGGTCTTGTTGGTCTTAGCGTGATGATATATAGCCTATAGCCTTCCTCGATAAATGGGCTATCCCACACTGAAAGAATTTTTCAAATCAGACCAGTAGTTCCTGAGATTAGCGCGTTTAAACAAATAACAAACAAACAAACTTTTCAGCTTTATATATTAGTATAAGATTGTCTTCACCGCCACTGCTGTCTTAATATCTTTTTTAGTTTAGGGGGTTGCCTGGAAGAGATCGCTGTAAGCGATAAGGCCGCCCTTTGTTCAACATTTATTGTACTTAGTTTTAAGAACGTAGTTTTTGGTGAAAAATAAAGTGTTTCCATTCTCTAACTCATTCATTCATAGAAAATCAAACAACTTTGATCTAAGTTATTTTAAACTTTATGGTCAAATAGTGAAACATAATTTTCTGTAGAAGTCTGTTCTGTGATTTAGTTTGAAAAGGTAACATGTGCTCGCGGAACATTAAATAAATCAATTTGAAAACTGGCGAACATTTCCATACCACGACTGTACAAGAGATGTGAAGAGTGAGCCCCGATAGGGTAGAGGAGCGAGATGGAATGCTCCTCCATCTTAAAGGAAGACCTTCCAGCGAGGCTAATGTAGTTCCTCGTAGGCCTAGGCCCATCTGTTATAGTTGAAATTTTGTATATATTCTTTGTATGTTTCGGGAAACGTTTGTGACATCAATTATTGCACAGCGCCATCTATTGGTTTGTAAGTGTTTCACTACAGATGAACCTATCATAAACAATTAGGTATTTGACCACGTCTTATGGTAAATTTTAAAACAATATAAATCTAAATAACAAGTAGCCTAAGTTACTTCTTATAACAACTGCCAGTGCAAGTCCCGTCAAAATCAGTCCAGCCGTTTCAGGGATTAGCCGGAACATCCAGACAGATAGACAGATAGAAAATTTCTTTTGACATTACAAACAGACACTTAATTATTTTTTTTTATGTAATTTTTTTTTTCATTAACATGTTTACAAGAAATTATTTACAATATAGACTAAATTATAAATAAATTCACTACAAAAAAAACTTAGAAATTAAATACTATTATAAACATATTAACAAGTAAAAGATGTACTCCAGATCGCTGTCGGTGGGAAGCTTTCCCAAAATGCTGGCCGCATTCCCACATTGATTTTTATCCGTACAGGAATGGAGAAAGAATACAATTTCCTGCGTTGGAGCGGCCTGTCGTAAAAGGCGACAAAACAACCCACAGGTGGTAGGGCATTTGCCCGACTGGATGGCTACCATCCCAGGTTCCAGTCTCCCTTAAGAGAGCAGCAGCGCATTTCTAGCACCTTTGGTGTTGCAAATGTCTATAGGCGATAGTAACCGCTTTTCATCAACAGGGCCGTCTGCATGTCTGCTGAACTCATGCAATATAAAAAATTGACTTCTCGATATGGACACAAATGCTTGTCAAATAAAAAGGAAGACATAGGAAATTAAATAGCAAAAACTTAAAGTCCCAACCCACCCGAGACATCCCGTCCGTCGCGGGGAGCGTGCGACGCTCACGTTGCAACTTTTAAGTAGGGTAAAGTAACAAAAGTGCAAAACATTTTCACTCCTTTTATTTTCAGTTAGTTCTCTCTGGTGTTTCATTCGAACAAGCCGTGCTTATTGCAGCGGAAAATAGTTGTTTAGCGAAAATATCCCTGTTTTAAATGTGATAGGTACACGTGTACAACAATGCTTTTTTTGTTTGAACTCGCTTTTTTAATCGACTTCCGAAAAAAAGAAGGAGGTTTTCAATTCGTCGATTACTCTGAGATTTATGATCCGATTTACGTGATTGTTTTTTTGTTCGACGCGGAATAGCTGCCATTTGTTCCCCCAAAAATTTGATATAGTTTGGCCTAGTAGTTTTCATTTTATGAACATTTTTTATGAAAATGTTTCCATTCCGTTCCATATGTACACCGATTACGCTGAGATTTATGATCCGATTTACGTGATTCTTGTTTAGTTTGGTGCGGAATAGTTGCCATTTGGTCCCCTAAACATTTAACATAGTTTGGCCCAGTAGTTTTCATTTTACCAACATTTTTTTGTTCCCGTTTCTTGGGACCTATATTTTTTAAGGAGCGCGGCACCTTTCGTAGGTCTACCCATACATAGCTAGACACTTAAAAATAACAAATAAAATAAAAAAACTTCGTTTAAAAAAACCGACTTCAAAAACTAAAAAGTATAAAATAACTTATTTCTAAAGCTATTATTATTAATATATATTATCTAAAACATCTTAAAGTCGGTGCTTAGTCATTTTCAAAATATAGGAATAATACATAGACTTGTTGTTAAAGCAGCGTGAACATATTGTTACAACTTAGGCTCCGACAAAGACAAATTCCACGTACAGATTCGTAAAAGCATATTTTATTTACTGGCGGCATTTGAACTAATTGTAATCCTTTTATGATCGTCTTCTTTTGTTCACTTATTTATTGGCATACGTTTCTAGTTATTGTAGAGAACAGCCTATTGCCCTATTGTACTCGTTCATTAGCATCATTAGCCAGGTGTTGCGGATTACAATTACAAGCTAATTCTAGGGAATTGTATGGACGTTGCCGGGCGGGCACATTTGTGACGCATAAAACGATGGCTACGACTACGATCTAGGCGTGACGTGTGCACATTCGGGAATCTAATAGTGACGGGCTTTGTGCGTTCCATTGAATTACGACCTTCTGCATTACGTTGAGATTTGTTGCGTTCGGTTATATTTGTACCTGTGTTATACGTGTTTGTATTGTTCTAATAAACTCTATAATATTTCTAACGGCATTTAAATAAAGTAATAATATATATTTGTTTATTGATTCGTAATCTCATTTTGTTTTCTTTTGCATACATATTATCACGCCTGTTTCCCATGGGGGTAGGCAGAGACTACAGATCTCCACTTGCGACGATCCTGACAAACAACTTTCGCTTCATCCACTTTCATTAACCTCTTCATACATGCACGTTTATTTGATATGCTTTTTACTTGACCTCGTTTTAACACTTCTGTTATTTGATCGTGACGTGTACGTCGTGGTCTACCGGTACCAACTCTACCATTCTTCTATTTTCATCCATCCTCTCTACATGCCCAAAACACCTTAACATTCCTCTTTCAACTCTTGTTATTACATCTTCTCTCAATGCACAACATTCCCTTATTACACTATTCCGTATCATATCATCCATGGTTACCTCACATATACTTCTCAAAGCTCTCATTTCAACTGCATTTCTTTTACTTTCATGCTTCTTCTGTCACACCCAACTTTCACTGCCGTACATTAGTGTTGGCACCAACACCCCTTGATAGACAATCCAAGCGTGCCTTTACAGATTTTTCTTTTAGTTTCCACTTTAACTGTATTTCACTGAACCTGACCAAAACTTATGCAGTGTTATCTACTTAACTCAGATGTCCAAGTTAATTTCATAAGTATTTAAGTAAATATAATTACATAAATACTAGCTCAATTGTTGGGAGCCTAATTTTTATTGTAGCAAATCGGATTATGGGGACTGGTGAAGCGGCAATGGACTGTATTTCGGCGGCAAACGTCTTTACATACATACATACATAACTTCACGCCAGTTTCCGTTCGGGATAGGCACGAACAACAGAGAGCCATTTAGGCTTATTCTTACACGCCTCACTTGCTTCTTTGACATTAATAACTCTTGTCATGCACGCTCGTCTGTTCTTAAGGCTCCTGACATCACCTTCTGCTAGTACACGATCAATTTGATCATGGAAGGTGTGTCGTGGCCTTTCACGACTTCTGCAGCCATCCACTTTTGCATTGTATATCTGTTTAGTCATTCTTTCATCATGCATTCTAGATTTAACAGTCTGCCCTTATTCAGACATGTCATTTTAGATTGAATTTTTTACTACAATAGATGTTTTAAAATGATAACTTCAGTGCAGCCAGTCTGCCTCCATCTTGCTTTAATAGAAATGTCACATTTCACTGGCTTTGACATTTCAGATTTGATCAAAATATAATTCAGTTTAGAAATCAAATTCAATAAAAAGTGACTTAACCGTTGTATAATATACTAGCTGTGCCCGCGACTTCATCCGCGTGAAGATTTTTTCGCGGGGCCCTAGAAAAGGAGCCTAAGTTACTCTTTATAAAATCAGCTAATCATAATCTATTTAATTATTTATATCTGTAGTGGAATACTTACAAGCCAATAGATGGCGCTGTGCAATAATTGATGTCACAAACGTTTCCCGAAACAGACAAAGAATATATGAAGATTTTTTTAAAAAAAAAGCACATCGTTTTAGCAACAATTTTACACGAAATAAAAAAAAACGTTCTATAATCCATATTTTTCATTTAATAACAGCTTCTGCCCGCGACTTCGTCCGCGTGGAATAGTTAAAAAAAAGTAAGTTAAAAAACCCCCCGATTTTGAAACATAGTTCATTGCTGCTCCGCTCCTATTGGTCTTAGCGTAATGATATATAGCCTATAGCCTTTCTCGATAAATGGGCTATCTAACACTGAAAGAATGTTTCAAATCAAACCATTAGTTCCTGAGATTAGTGCGTTCAAACAAACAAACTATTCAGCTTTATATATTAGTATAGATAGATAGATGATAGGCGCCATACAATAGATACTTTTGCGCATCATGGCCGTTTTTGAAGAGCAAATACATACTCTGTGCTGATCTCGTCTGTTCCGAACAACTAAATCGGAGAGCTGCGGAAATAAGTTCGGTTTATTCTTGACGAATACCGCAGTTTCAAAAATATATAAAGACGGTAAAGTTAGAATGTCAAATTGTTTAAACAAAGGTTTGCACGAGTCTGTTGATTTAAGATTAAACATAGTCCTAAGGGCCTGTGCACACCACGTTTTTTAAACGCGCCGTCGACGTGCGTTTTAGTGACGCGCGTCGACGGCACGCTTTTATCCTACAGAGCAGTTTGTTGTTGTTTGTATCGATACAAACGCGCATGTATATCGATTCAAACGCACGGCACCGGCGCGTCTGTGCGACAGTCGACAGCGACAGCTGACGAGACGACGGGTCGTTGCAGAAATAAATAACCCGTTCGTTTGCAAAATTTGGTACATAGTATTTAAATAGCCGAAAGAATTAATATCTAATATATAATAGGATGTCTGTATGTTCTGCTTAAAAACGCAAAATGCCAGCTCGTCTGTATCGATTCAAACGCTTATTTGAATTTATACAGGTATGCAAAGGTATAGAATAGAATAGAAAACACTTTATTGTTCACCATAATAAGCAATTACAGAATAAATAATTAATTAAATTAAAAAGAAGTAAAATAAAAAAGGAACAACAATACACTGTGGACAGTAAACAGCTAAGTTAAGAAAAATATATATTTTATTATAAACTAAGGTAATAGTTTTTGACAGATTTTTTAAATATGGCAAGTGATTTAGCTTTTCTGACATCTACGGGTAAAGAGTTCCATAGGCAGACTGCCTGCACAGCAAAGGATTTGGAGTAAAATGTTGAAGGATGTGCAGGTGCCTTTAACAGGAGGTTATTAGAGGAGCGCAAATCGAAGGTGTGTGACGTCTGACTTGCATGCGTATCGCGTCTGTATCGCTACAAACGCGCGTCAACGGCGCGTTTAAAAAACGTGGTGTGCACAGGCCCTTACGCATCGTTTTTGCTCGATCAATTTCGATCGATTCTCCTTCTTTATTATCCCTCTCCCATGTTAAGATCCTAGTTTTTAATTAATAACGCATAAAGAGATAATTCTATCTTTGTAACTATTTCATTCATAATCCTAAACCGTACTAGACGTATCGTAAAATTCGTTCGATAGGAACAATATGCAAGCGCCGGGTGTTCCTTACGCTCCTTTAAATTGGAAAATTGAGAGCGAATATCGGTGGTCCAACCACCCTCTGCCTGAATCCGGCCCTGAGCTCTTCATTTTCTACCTTCGCTATTGGCGCCCGATGCCGGCCCTGTACGCTTCACAGACTTCTGATATCTATGCCTAATAACGCCGGGTTTAGATAACTTTAGCCCTCGAATAAATCTACATATATAAAATTCTGAAATTATTTGTTTGTAATTGAACTCCTAAGCCCTTGGACTGATCTTGATGAATTTTTTTGTTTTTGTTCGAGTGGGTGCCCCCGGATGGCTTAAATTCACAATTAGACCCGATAGGTGGCGCTGGAATCGGGTCCTAGATTTTTGTTTTTTCAGGGCTAGTTATTACTAAGTATTAAACGCAGGGGCGGATTTAGAAATATGACGCCTGTAGGCTATTTAAATATTATCACCCCTACCGATAAATCGATACCCTAATTCACAATCATATTAATTAGATCATTTTTTTGTCAATGAAATTGTAACTTTATGATTTGTGTACATATGGTGAGACGTGTATAGTCTTGAATTAGACGTCCTTTTTACCGTAGTTTGAATATTGTGTAAGACATAATATATATAAAAATTGGCCCCAAATTTGCCGCCCCTCCAAAATCTGCCGCCCTAGGCTCCAGCGTACTCAGCCTATTAGTAAATCCACCACTGATTAACGTGAAATAACTGTATTATGAATGACAAGACATGAATGACAATAATAATATTTTTGTATGTTTGTAACGAATAAACTCAAAAACTACGGGACCGATTTGAAAAATCCTTTCTCCATTACAATGCTACATTATCTCTGAGTAACATAGGCTATATTTGTTATTAGAAAAAATTAGGGATCCGTATAAAAAATTCAATAATGTAACCCAAGGTGTAAAAAATTAGTCATAAACCACCTATGCAAAGCCGAGACGGACCGCCAGTAGACAATAAATTAAAAGCGAGAGAAGAATAGGGATATAGACACATATTACAATAAATTCTAATAGGTTATATATAAACTTACATGTTATAAAAAAGCAGGCGTTAAAAGAACGTCTTATCATCTTTTAAAATATTTTGATACAAAACATTTAAATTAATGTTAAAACAATTAATAGGCTATTCGACACCTTTTGCTTTAACGACAATATGATGTCATGTTAGAAATCAGAGTCTTTTATTATCATAACGATATTACACATACACGCTCGCGGACCTCGTTCGTAATACCGAAGTAAGAAAGAGAGTTGGTCTGAAAGAGATTGTCGGGGTGAAGGTAAGGAAAGGAATGCTCCGGTGGTTCGGGCATGTGGAAAGAATGCATGATGTAAGAATGACTAAACAGATATACAATGCAAAAGTGGATGGATGCAGAAGTCGTGGAAGGCCACGATACACCTTCCATGATCAAAATGATCGTGTACTAGCAGAAGGTGATGTCAGGAGCCTTTAGAACAGACGAGCGTGCATGACAAGAGCTATGAATGTCAAAAAACCAAGTGAGGTGTGTAAGAATAAGCCTGAATGGAGCTCTGTTGATCGTGCCTACCCCGCAAGGGAACTGGCGTAAAGTTATGTATGTATGTATGATATTACACATACAATGTTAATCTACAATCTACATACATGGCGCGAGCGATGAAATTATAATTTTCCGGCTATTGTGGTAAAATGAGGGATGCGTGCGAAGGCAGGCATTTATAGAGCGCGGTGTGAAGCTTGCTGCGCGCGAGATGTTCAGTGGCCATTTTGTTTCGCTTTATTTTTGTTTCCTCTGTATTCATTCCGCGCCATCACCCACAGTCACATCTTAAATAACGGTTTAAGGAGTTTTTGTGCGGGAACTGAAAGGAGATGTTGTGCTGTGCAGTTTTATTTTCTAAAAATGTGTAAAATTGCTCTAAAATGAACAATAGTTGTAGGATATTGATAGTTTTTGAGTAATTATGTGTTTTGTGAGAAATATGAACTGTATAGTCAAATGTGGCCTTTTGAGTTGTCACAAGAACTCCGTTGAATGGCTTTAGTTGATAACCTACAGTTCAGCCGATCTATACATAGGCATAAGAAAATGAAGAAACTATATTGTAAAATAAGATCTGGCTTAAAGACCTCGCTGCCAAGCCATAAACTTAAATAAAATACAACGTTTTAAATAAAACAACCAGCACAAACTGACACCCACACGTGGTATACCTTCACAATACTATAAATAAATCTTAAACACATATCAGAGTCAGTTTAACTATTGTATACAATTGTAGTTTTATATTCTAAACCAAGCTTAACAAAAATTCGTTTAGCTTTGAATTTTTCGCTAGCCATATAACTGGGCAAATATTTGCAAACCTTTTCCCATTATGAGTCTGCTACAATATGGGGCAGTACTTTTGTCGCTCCAATTATTCATTTGGTCATAAATTTAAATTCAATTTTTTTTTATGCAAACCATGTACCACTGGAGAAGATTTTTTTTAAGGTCATATAAATCTAAGTTAAAAATTAACTACTTTACACACTATATACACATAAAATCTTATATCTTATACTAATACTTACTAATACTAATATATAAAGCTGAAGAGTTTGTTTGTTTGAACGCGCTAATCTCAGGAACTAGTGGTCTGATTTGAAAAATTATTTCAGTGTTAGATAGCCCATTAGTCGAGGAAGGCTATAGGCTATATATCATCACGCTAAAACCAATAGGAGAGAAGCATCAATGAAGAATGTTTTAAAATCGGGGGGTTTTGAAAACGAATTCCACACGGACGACGTCACGGGCACAGCTAGTGTATATATAAATTCTAAACATATTATGCGAGAATTAAATTGTATTAAAATTATAACTTATCAAGAATTGTCATTAAACAAATATTTAAATCTTAACTGTATATAAAAAAAATGGCTAAAAGCATGTCCATCCAAGCACAGTGGAAGATTATACTGAATCTTATAAAAACACTAGCTGTGCCCGCGACGTCGTCCGCGTGGAATTTGCTTTCAAAACCCTCCGATTTTGAAACATTCTTTATTGGTGCTCCGCTCCTATTGGTCTTAGCGTGATAATATATAGCCTATAGCCTTCCTCGATAAATGGGCTATCCAACACTGAAAGAATTTTTCAAATCAGACCAGTAGTTCCTGAGATTAGCGCGTTCAATCAAACAACATTAGTATATTTAGCTACAACACTAATACTTACATTTTAAATATCGCGATATCTTTTGAATGAAACTTCCGAATTGAATAGTTCAAAAAGTTCTAGAAAGGTATTGAATTCGTCTTGAATATGGAGTAATTTTTTTGATAAGGATTAATACCAAGGTACAAAATAAACAGTTTTTCAAGCGACGGAATTTTAATTATTTAAAAAAATAAAAGAAAACACTTATTGTGAGATAACTACAATAGTTAGACATATGGTTACGCGATATTTTTTGTAGACAATTATATGTTCTGCAAAGTGGTAGTACATTGTTTGGTTCTATAACCAATAGTTTTCGCAGCGCACCCCGTGTAAGGATTTTTTCGGGTCATTTTTTTACACCTTGGGTTACATTAGTGGACTTTTAGTAAGGATCCCTAATTTTTTTGAAAATATAATAAAACCTATAGCCGTCCTCGATAAAAGTACTATTCAACACTGAAAGAATTTTTCAAATCGGACCATCGGTTCCTGAGATTAGGGCGTTAAAACAAACAAACTCTTCAGCTTTATAATATTAGTATAGATATGTGAAGAAAACCACAGTAATTGTCATATTTGTGTACAATAGAAACTGTATAAACTGTAATTTTATTACAACTCAAATTACACTAAATTTTGAAAACAAAGGCACTCAAATATTTCTCTTAACAGAACAAGAACTTATCAAAGAATATTTACACGCAGTTATTAAATTAAACAAAATGCACGCAGCACCGAATTGTCAGCGTTAATTGCGAACCAAACTCGAGGCGTATTTTAAAGGAATTAATTACGATATGGCCGTGTGTGAGGTTTCCAACCGTCAAAGAAAGTTTCGCTCTTTTGTGTCGTTAATTGAGAGCTGCGGGCTGGGGCCCCGCGGCCGCCCGCCTCCCGCCGCCGTCTCTCTTGGCCCCCGACGGCATACTGAATCCGGTCCTGGGAGATACAATGAAGAATTTTAAAAATTAATCCTTTACAACGTTCCATAGTATTTTAATTAAAAGATGATGAATAATTAAAATTTCTTACATTATTGTTTAAAAATTTTAGACAATATTTTACATATTTATATAAAACAATATATTTATATGTTATAAAAATACTTTTATATAGGTAACTAGCTGTGCCCGCGACGTCGTCCGCGTGGAATTTGTTTTCAAAGCCCCCCCCCGATTTTGAAACATTTTTCATTGCTGCTCCGCTCCTATTGGTCTTAGCGTGATGATATATAGCCTATAGCCTTCCTCGATAAATGGGCTATCCAACACTAAAAGAATTTTTCAAATGAGACCAGTAGTTCCTGAGATTAGCGCGTTCAATCAAACAAACTCTTCAGCTTTATATATTAGTATAAGATTAAAAATAAACTAAATTATAAATAAATTAAACTAAAAATAAATTATATATACAAACTAAAATTAAAGTATAAAATCTAGTTCTAGACTGTTGTCAGTCGGAAACGTGCCCAAAAGACTGGCCACGTTGCCTCTCTGAATGGCAATGCTTGATGCGTTCTCTGAGGTATAACCAGTCTTGGTCACGTGAGACATCCACCAGACGTTTGACTATGTCTCGGTAAAGCTTCCATACTTATAATTTAAATCGGCAAACAAATGAATTGTACTTAAATTATTTATTAACACGTTCGCTGCGAAACGAGGTCTAAGTGACCCCGAACTTGTCTCACTTGCGGTGCGACTAAGAAAAGAAACAGCCTCTGTGGCGCGGGGGGAGCAACAAAATTTGAAAAAAGATGTATATATGTTACAGTCATAGTGATTAAATAGCTATTATACATAATGACCGGTCATTATGTATAATAGCAAAATTGACTAGACAATGTGATAAATTAATCACTATCCGGATATTATTCATAATAGCATGTCAAAGTTAGCCAAAGTAATAAATACAGTCTAACTGACTTGCTACCCCTCCCGCTCTTCACCCCGCTTGTAAGAATAAATAATAATTATAACCCAGTTAATTCATGTCAGTTCATTTTAAATATTTTATTATTGTAGTCTTTAAAGAGTGATACCAAATACTTGTATTGATTTCTTTGGTTTTTTTTATTTTGTTTTATAGCTAGTGAGCTTTAAATTTACTTTATAAATTAAAGTTAAATAACTTTATAACAATGTTAATTAACGTAGAATTATTATCTATGACAGTGTTATTTTAATTATTAGGCAAATTGAAATATAATTTTATAATCTTTACCTGTACCTACTTGTTTTATTACATTATCCAAGTCTTCGAAGATATTATACAAAATTGCTAGTTAATGTGATTAATTATGTGTCAATTATCACTTTATCTAAATTGAGTAGACATTATAAATAATGGCTAGATAATATATATAATATTCGGATTTATTACTTTGGCTGTAATATATATATCTAAGATGTGCTATTAAACCAGAGCTCCGTGGTATACCTTCCTTAATACGAGAACCTTGACCTATTACCACAAAACAATAATCAATAAACTATTTTATGAAACCAAAAAGTGCCGGGGCAAAAGACTGGCCACGTTGCCTCTCTGAATGGCAATGCTGATGCGTTCTCAGAAGGATAAACCAGTCTTGGTCACGTGAGACATCCACCAGACGTTTAACTATGTCTCGGTAAAGCTTCCATACTTATAATTTAAATCGGCAAACAAATGAATTGTACTTAAATTATTTATTAACACGTTCGCTGCGAAACGAGGTCTAAGTGACCCCGAACGTGTAAATGGAAAAAATGCTAGACTTTGGCGGTAATAATGCTAAAAATGTGCTAGATCAAATTTTAATATGCTAATAAAAATGCCAAACTAAGAAAAGAAAGGTAGTGTAATTACAGCCTTTTTAAGTATATTTAATCTGTGGCGCGGGGGGAGCAACAAAATTTGAAAAAAGATGTATATATGTTACAGTCATAGTGATTAAATAGCTATTATACTATGGGCTTATCATCTTTTGCACAGAGTAAATATCTTACAGGGGTGTGAACAATAAGTCAATCAAATAAAAAAAATACTATCAATAGTACTTAAAATTCGAAAGATACAAAAAATTCAGAAATGCTAAAATATGCAATATGCTAAAGCTCATTTTTTCATGCCAACAGGTTTAAAAATATTCCAAATTTAGCATTAAAAATGCCAAATAATCACTTTATCCGGATATTATTCATAATAGCATGTCAAAGTTAGCCAAAGTAATAAATACAGTCTAACTGACGGCTGTACCGATTTGGCTGAAAATTGGTAGGGGGGTAGCTTAGAACCAGGAGACGGACATAGGATACTTTTTATCCCGTCGGAACCGGTAGGTGGCACTAAGATCGGGTTCTAGAATCCTCCTAATCACATGGACCGATTTTGGTGATTTTGTTTTTGTGTGTTTGAGTAGGTCCCCGGATGGTTAAAATCCACAATTAGAACCGGTAGGTGGCGCTGGGATCGGGTCACAGATTTTTATTTTTTCAGAGCAGGACAACGTCTGCCGGGGGCGCTAGTTTTATATAAAATATTATACTTAAAGTTGGACATGTAGGTGGGGCATTTGCCCGACTGGATGGCTACCACCCCTGGTCTGAAGTATGTCGCCAACAACCTTGAGTTGTGTTCCGGCATTAGTGACCAGGTTCCAGTTTCCCTTAAGAGAGCAGCAGTGCATTTGTAGCACCTTTGGTGTTGCAAATGTTCATAGGCGATGGTAACCGCTTTGCATCAACTGGGTCGTCTGCCTGTCTGCTGAACTCCTGCAATAAAAAATAAATAAACCAAACACAATATAAATCTATCGCGTCTGCCAACATGAAAATAAAACGTAGTGAATACCGACTATATACAATTGAGAGATTTTGAATTATAATCTGTACACAATTACCACATTTAGAGATAAATATTATTACATAAAATTATGTTAAATTACAGAGAACTACTTACTCTATACAAAGCAGGCGCTAATCACCGAATTAATAAAAATAAAACATTATTATTCAATTAAGGAAATGGCCGATTGTATCGTTCAGAAATAAGAGGGTAAATAACAAAATTAATTATTAACTTTAAAAAGAGTGTCGGGGTGAAGGTAAGGAAGGGAATGCTCCGGTGGTTCGGGCATTTGGAAAGAATGACTAAACAGATATACAATGCAGAAGTCGTGGAAGGCCACGACACACCTTCCATGATCAAATTGATCGTGTACTAGCAGAAGGTCCTAAATGGAGCTCTGTTGTTCGTGCCTACCCCGCAAGGGAACTGGCGTGAAGTTATGTATGTATGTAATTGACGAGCGTGGCGTCGTTATGATCGTTAGGCAGCCATTGAAAATTTTCTCGGCCAATGAGACGTATGCTTATGCGCAGCGCCCTCTACTGGTGACCGGCCGAATAAGGGGTGAATGAGGAAATGTTGCCAGGAAAGGATGCTTTCTAGGACTGTGACGGCATTTCGTAACACACTTTATTCATTCTTGTAACACCACACATACATCTCAACATTGAGATTTGATTTAATTTCTTAATTTCACTGACACAGCTAGTAACTACTCTTCTATAAATGAAATGCATTGAAAAGTAACAATAATCCTACAAGTTTCCTGGTAGCGAGTAGGGTAAATGCATCAATCGCGGGTCACTAAATACTTCCACTCAATAAGCTGTCGATCGTATTGGGTTTGACGTCGTGCGATATTATGCCCTATTCACGTTATGTTAACGGCGATTAAAGCTCGCAGTACAAATAAGACGGGTTGGGAAGCGATTGTAATGCCTTCATAAATCGCCTACGACACTTCATTACTGGAAGGGGTGGTCCATGCATTACTTCAATGTGAACGTGTAAGCTTAGATTAGAACTTAGCTTAGATTAATCAGAAGATAAGATTTATTTACGGACAATTTACTGAGTGTTCCCAACGCGTGAAAGCGTTTCATTCGTCAATTTTCTGTACTATGAGTGTGGTAATGAGTTTGAAACTGTAATAATTACGCTAACCCTCTTGGTATATCATTAAGATTAAAAAGATCTGGAAAAAAGGATAGCAATCTAAACTAACTAACTCTGTTGGCTCAGCGACCCAAGTGAGTCTTGGTCTGCGAAATGAGAGCACGCCACTTTCCTTTGTCCTGTGCAGTATCTTGCCAATTCAAGCAATCTAAACTAGAATTTATATACGTAAATGTCAATTATTATATTCTTAAGCTTGCGCAACTAAATGAATTTGTCTTCCATGATCACGGCTACTGAAAAATAGCCGAAACCTTTGAATAAAAATCAAATAAAACACCGCGCTTAAAACCGTTAAAACAAGTTATACTATGAATACATATATTATAACATTTATAATATACACACCCTAACAGATGTACATCTAAACAAACTCAAACTTACATACTGTGTTACACATTCAAAAACTATATCGTATGACGTGACACATCATAAAAATAAATTATACAAGAGAATATTCAGTAACAATAAACTACGGTGTCGGTGGCATGTTGTTAGCAACGCAAGTGTCGCGTCATGTCACGACACGTTCATCGAAGTGATATATCGACGCGACACGCGACATTTGTAAACAACACCCCACATGACGCAGCCAACTTGTCACCATACACCTGACAACATGCTAAATCATTTTTATACGCGAACTGGAGGCTTCACCCTAACAACTTCGAACGGCTCCAAAATAAAATTTTATTTATGTTTCAATTATAAATTTACAATTACTTAGAGGACTTAAACAAAATATTTTTATTAGCCGACTTCAAAAAAGGAAGAAGTTCTAATTCGTCGTGTATTTTTTTATGTAAATATGGCTCAGCCATAACATTTTTAAACGAATCACATAACGAATAAACAGCAGGCGTTGATATAACATCGTGCCATCTTAGTTTTAAAATATCACCATATAAATCTACGTTTTAACGGTTTTAAGCGCGGTAATTTTATTTGATTTAGGTTTTTCCGACGTTTCCGCCACTTTTCAGTGGCCGTGATCACGGAAGACAAAGATGTCAAGTGTCAATAAGTATTGTTTGGGATCCAATCATCAAAACTATTAAGACCCAAACCAAGCAAAAACCAGCTGCCAGACCTCAAGACTCTGTGAGCTCTTTCTGCGTACAACGGAACACAAACCAACTTGACTGATAATTACTTTTATTTTTCCTTCCACCCATTTAATATTATATAAAATTATTAGAGCTAGGCATGTTTGCTGACGAGTTTCTTGCGCCGCTTCTTCTCCTCAAGCCATAACATGACTTGACATCTTTGACTTCCGTGATCACGGCCACTGAAAAGTGGCCGAAACGTCGGAAAAACCAAAATCAAATAAATTACCGCGCTTAAAACCGTTAAAACGTAGTTTTATTGTGTATACAAGTCGCGAAAACTTAAGAAAATATTATTGTTTCACAAGTTTTTGCTTGTAAATATTTATAACTAACTGTGCCCGGGACTTCGTCTGCGTGGATTTTTTTTCGCGTAACCCTATAAGAAGCGTTAAAAAAGTAGTCTAAATTACTCCTTATAACATATGGTATCTGCCAGTGGAAGGCACGTCATAATCAGTCAAGCCGTTTCAGAGATTAGGCGGAACATCCAGACAGACAGACAGACAACAATTTTAAACATTGATTTTTACAATACTTTTTTTTTCTTTTTTTCTTAACATCTCTACGGACTCGAGTTCCGTACCTTTTTTTACTACTTAATTTCTATGATAGATTTTAGAGTCCATACACGCTTATTGTTTATTTTTGTTAGTGTATGTGACATTATATGTAGTAATTTTTCTGTTTTGGTGTACCTTAAGAATAACTTATTATATTAATTTATTCTAATTTTAATACTAAACTTATACTAATGTAGAGTGTATCTGTTACATGCTGGTGTTGTGAGGAAGTGCATGTGAAGTGTTGGCCTTATATCTATACTTATATATTATAGTCCTATCTAGTGCCATGTGTGTTGGTTTCTTCTTTTTTGTGCCTGGGTTATTAATTTTTAGGCTCTTTGTGTGTCTTGGTTTGTTTGTGAGTGTGCGTGTAATGCAATACTTACTTTACTAAATTTTACAATACTTACTACTTTAACAATACGCGTTGACACTTGACATGTTTGTCATCCGTGATCGCGGCCACTGAAGTGGCCGAAACGTCGGAATAACAAAGATCAAATAAATTACCGCGCTTAAAACCGTTAAAACGTGGTTTTATTGTGTATAAGTCGCGAAAACTTAAGAAAATAATATTGATTTTTTGATAAAGTATCGTATATACTTTTATATGCGTTTAGTAAAAAGCTGTTATTTTAACATTACAGA
Source organism: Dendrolimus kikuchii (assembly GCA_019925095.2). Taxonomy (NCBI): domain Eukaryota; kingdom Metazoa; phylum Arthropoda; class Insecta; order Lepidoptera; family Lasiocampidae; genus Dendrolimus; species Dendrolimus kikuchii. Next base: position 982,943 of record CM034390.1, read on the forward strand.
CAGACCTTTCAATTTTGTTTATCTGTATAGAAGATAGACACGCCATTGGAAGTAACAGAATGCCGAAATCAAGCAAACGATTGAGACGACAGTGTGCGGTGATTCTGACGAGATAGTAACAGCAGAATTGGACCTGGTGTTTGAAAGAGAAGAAACCAGAATGAATGCAAGGATAATGGTCGATGATGTTATGCTGGAGCAAGTGAATGAATTTGTATATCTTGGATGTGCTTTTAGCAGGGATGGAAGGCACACCGCTGATATAGAAAGAAGAGTGAATTTGGGGAATAGTGTGAATGACGCGATAGGTAAACTTCTAGGCGCTAAGAACCTCAGCCAGAAGGCCCAGCTTGCCATACACAACACGGTGTTGGTACCTACGCTCACGTGCGGAAGCGAGAGCTGGGTATGGAAGAGTGAGGATGGAAGTAGAGTAAACGCGGTCAAGATGCGAGCACTGCGCAAAATCTGCGGAGTGACGCTCGCGGACCGCGTTCGAAATACCGAAGTAAGAAAGAGAGTTGGTCTGAAAGAGAGTGTCGGGGTGAAGGTAAGGAAAGGAATGCTCCGGTGGTTCGGGCATGTGGAAAGAATGCATGATGAAAGAATGACTAAACAGATATACAACGCAAAGGGGGATGGATGCAGAAGTCGTGGAAGGCCACGACACACCTTCCATGATCAAATTGATCGTGTACTAGCAGAAGGTGATGTCAGGAGCCCTAAGAACAGACGAACATGCATGACAAGAGCTATGAATGTCAAAGAAGCAAGTGAGGTGTAAGAATAAGCCTGAATGGCGCTCTGTTGTTCGTGCCTACCCCGCAAGGGAACTGGCGTGAAGTTATGTATGTATGTATGTAGAATTGGACCTCAGAAAAAATGGTGACCGTCGCCTACGGGTTTTTGCAACACCAGAGGAACTATCGGCCTCAAGCGTATTTTATGACAACTTTCCTAAAAATTGGGTAGGTAACAGGCATAAGGACATCCGCAACACCGTGACGTCACAACTTGCTATTCGCATACAAAATCTGGCAGGCTTAGATATGTAATATAATAAAAAATCTCTCAATTAAATTTATTATCAGCTATTTTATTACGAACGAGGTTTTCCTCATCCTAGCTTACTAGTATATATTATAAGTATTGATAACTACTAAACTTAACAATAAATTATAATGCTGAGGATTCATCTGCGTTAGTGTCAAAAATTTAAGCTGTGGCCGAATGCGTTTTATTTAAGGCGTTAAAAATAAAGTCGTTAACACATAACCACATTAGTGTGTATACATATGTAATCTGTTAATATTTAACGTCATTAGCAATCTCCATCGGGACCTGAAAGTGGGGTTTTTTTTTTAAATTGCAGGAGTTCAGCAGACAGGCAGACGGCCCACTTGATGGAAAACGGTTACCATCGCCTATGGACATTTGCAACACCAAAGGTGCTACAAATGCGCTGCTACTCTCTTAAGACACAACATAACTCAAGGTTGTTATGGCGACATACTTTAGACCAGGAGTGGTAGCCATCCAGTCGGGCAAATGCCCTACCACCTGGCTGTGGGTTGTTCTGTCGCCTCTTACGACAGGCCGCCCGGCCGCAGGAAATTGTATTCTTTCTCCGTTCCTGCACGGATATTAGAACAGGGGTGGTAGTCGTAAAAGTTTGTCACTGGCATTATTAGAAAGTACGCGGAAGCCCACGAGCATCGGCTTCATCATCACGTGAATGTCGAGGCGATCCAGCGCCTTGACAACACGAACATAACGAGAAGGCTTAAAAGGACAAAGCCATTTGAACTAAGGCTATAAACTAAACAAGTGTAGTGTAATGTGCTAGCTATCAATAAAGAACACATGAACAAAGTGTCTTCGCCTTAATAGAGACAATAATAAGTGTTAATGGACACTTTCTTAGTAAGAATAAAATACTAGCTGTGCCCGCGAATTCGTTTAGTGCCAGTTTTGTCTTCACAAGACTAGATGTAGCCTAAGTTACTAAATATAACATCAGCTATCTGCCAGTGAAATTCAAAATCGGTCCAGCCGTTTCAGAAATTAACCTGAATATCCAGACAGGGAAAAATGTTTTAAATTGATTTTTTGATATGGGCACCGTATATCTTATACTAATATATAAAGCTGAAGAGTTTGTTTGTTTTTTTTTATTGAACGCGCTAATCTCAGGATCTACTGATCTGATTTGAAAAATTATTTCAATGTTAGATATCGCCAGGTGGTAGGGCATTTGCCCGACTGGATGGCTACCACCCCTGGTCTAAAGTATGCCGCCATAACAATCTTGAGTTGTGTTCCGGCATTAGTGACCAGGTTCCAGTCTCCCTTAAGAGAGCAACTGCGCATTTGTAGCACATTTGGTGTTAAAAATATCGACGTTTATGAACGATATATCGATGTTTTTTATCACCATTTACATAAGCTTTTTAACGCTTGTTCCTGTGATGCAAATGAAACATCGTTTTTTTTTTTAACATCGATGTATCGCTCAAACCACCTTAGTACACCTTTCTTAATTCTTGCTTTTACTAACATCCTTTTATGCCGCTGTTACTCCATCTTTGCAATCTTTGCATCTCAATGCTCTCATCCTACTAAATACTATGTTTATACTATTTATGTCTTTTCCCTTACCCATATTCACTACCGTACTTACCGTACCATTCAGCAGCGTGGGCACACACTAACATCCCTATCACCATTTAAAATAAATTTACATCTAATAAAAATAGTTATTTTTAATAGAAATGAAAAAAATAGATATAATAATCAACTTTCATATTATAAATTATTACTGGCAATAAGAAAAAAAATTAAAAATAGAGCGCAAGATGGCGCGTTACGTCTATGTACGATAAAACATCGTTCTCTCTGGAAGTCTATTCTGTGACTTAGTTAGAAAAGGTAACATGTGCTTGGGGAAGGTTAAATGAATCAATTTGAACACTGGCAACTTTCTTATTCCGCCACTGTAGAAACTTTTGAATAATAGAAGAGCGCTTAAAAAAATCATAAATATTTTGAAAATCGATGTTTAATCACAAATGAATCTTTAGTCAAGTAGGTAATGATATGAACAAAGTGTCCTCCCCTTAATAGAGACAATAAGAAAAGTGCTAATGGACACATTCTTAGTTAAATACTTTTAGTTAATTTAGGTTATATTTAAATTACTTATTAATCTTTAGATTAGATGGTAATATTAATAAGGTATTTCTTTCTAAATACCTTATTCATACAAAAAAAATCAATAGTTTCCACAGGGCAATGAAAGATATTTTACGGCTAATTTTTTACACCTTGGTTTACATTATTGAAGTTTTAGAAAGGACTATTATTTTCTAGTAATAAATATTGCCTATTTTACTTACAGATAATGTAGCATTCTAATGGTGAGGAAATTTTTGAAATCGGTCAAATTACAAATCTTTTCTTTTTATAACACTAGCGGCACCGACAGACGTTGTCCTGCTCTGAAAAAATAAAAATCTACGACCCGATCCCAGCGCCACCTACCGGTTCCAATTGTGGATTTAAACCATCCGGCGACCCACTCAAACACACAAAAACAAAATCACCAAAATCGCTCCAGGTGATTAGGAGGATTCTAGAACCCGATCCCAGCGCCACCTACCGGTTCAAACGGAATACAAAGTATCCTATGTCCGTCTCCTGGTTCTAAGCTACCTCACCACCAATTTTCAGCCAAATCGGTACAGCCGTTCTTGAGTTATAGATAGTGTAACTAACACGACTTTCTTTTATATATAGAGATTTCATTATGTATATGTATTTTTTTTTGTTTTTAATTAACTACTGCTTGAATTAATTTTGAATGAATGAACATGAATATGCTTTAATGTAAGGAATTGTAATAAAATTTCATTTTTTTTAAGTTATAATAATATTTTTTTTATTATTAACAAATATAATGTTATATAAACTTATTATTAACAAATATAACAAATTAAGTTGTCTCTCTCTCTCTATAAGAGAGAGACAGACAGACAGACAGAGAAACATGCGACGCCGCACAGCTTACAATAGCTCACTATAGCAAAAAGTGTCGTGACAACTTTTCGTAAGAATTTTTTCCGTCTAGCCCCCTTTCACAACGCGCGATAAGGAACTTCGTTCCAATAAAAAAAAAAATAGCGATTTCTTCCAGACAACTTTTGGATGGACAAAAAATTATACATTTTCAACCAAATCGGGTACAGTCGTTCTTGAGTTATAAATAGTGTAACTAACACGACTTTCTTTTATATATATAGATTAGTATAGATGAGGCCCACCTTTAGCATCTTTCTACCATGATCACAATAACTTGTAATAAAATGACAGACTCGCATAGAAGTATTCTTTCTTATAAAACGAGAAAGACTTACAGAGTATCGATTCAATCTAATAAAAGTCCCGTCGACGAATGGCGGCGGAAAAAAATGTAAGGAATGGGAAATTCAGAAGGGCAGTTGGGCCGACGCAGGCGGGCGGCGAAAGGACGACTGCAAAAAATTCCATGCTTTTCTTTATTTAGAAATCGGAAATCATTTATTCATAACAAAGTTACACGTCAATATCTACATCAGTTCACAGGTCATAAATAAAATTAAAATTATATCTCATATTATGGGATATAAACTCCTCATGATTATAGAAGGTGTGCTCGACTAACCATTTCCTGAGCCGTGTTTTAAGTAAGCCGACGGATGGTGACTCCGTTGTCCTACTCGGTAGTTTATTGTATTAGCGATCCCATGACATGCGTCAATCTTATATATTTCTCAAGTTTGTGAATTATGTTACATGGGCCGGCTAGGAGTTCAGCAGACAGGCATACGGCCCACTTGATCGAAATTCGGTTATCATCTAAAACCATGACATTTGCTACACCGAAGGTGTTACAAATGCGCTGCTGCTCTCTTAAAGGGGACTAATGGTCACTAATGCCGGAACACAACTGAAGGTTTGTTATGTCAGCATACTCTAATGAGGGGTCCATATTAATCCAGTCGAGCAAATACCTTACCACCTGGCTGTGGGTTTTTAAGTCGCCTCTTACGACAGGCCGCCCCAACGCAGGAAATTGTATTCTTTCTCCGTTCCTGCACGGATAAAACTGCTTACCGGCGTTGCAATCGTAAACCCAAGTGGAATGTCGCATGAACCTACCCAACCGTAAATATGGGTCGTTCAACATGAACAGAAAACATTTGTCGAAAATGAATTAAATTCATTAACGCCAGTTTTCGTAAGAAGAAACACAACGACCGCGTAAGATGTAGTAAGTTGATTAGTATTGGCTTCGATTCTTGTGTCCATACTTTGGCGGCGTCCCATCTTCCAGACACAGCCGTGACAGCCGGGGCTGCTGCTGCACACCAGGAGACCCTGAAATGTCGCAAATATGTGTCCATTGGTAGTGAGTACGTATTTGTGGCTTTCGGGATTGAAACCCTGGGGCCATGGGGGCCTGGAGCTCATCACCTCTATCGAGACATCTCAACGCGTCTAATTGAAGTCTCGCGTGACCAAAAGGCTGGCTTGCACCTAGGGCAACGCATCAGCATTGCCATCCAATGTGGAAATGCGTACAGCGTTTTGGACACGCTTCCCGCCGACAGCGACCTGGAGTCTATTTTTTACTTAAAGATTGTTATTTTGTAAGTATAGTTATATTTATAATATAGTTTAATTTTAGTTTTAATTAATATGTACTGTTATACTGGATAAATATATTTTTCGCCAGATGGTAGGATATTTGCCCATCTCGATGGCTACCACCACTGGTCTAGAGTATGCCGCCATAACAACCTGTAGAAGAGGTATATTAGGATAGAATAGAAGCGTGTAGAAGCAAAAGACCTATATATGCACCAGGTGCCCAAGTAATTCGGGATATGGGGAAACTTTTCCTTGTTGCATCAGCATACAAGTTCCAGTTTCCCTTGGCTGGGGTTTTTACCAACGATATGTATATCGGGAAAGTATTCTTTCTCCGTTCCTATATAGGAAAGAATGCATTCATGAAAGAATTGACTAAACACCCTATACATGGCAAAAGTGGAGGCCGCCGCTGATATCAGAGTCTGTGGAAGTCCACGACACACCTTCCATGATCTTAAGGGAGACTTGGTCACTAATACCGGAACACAACACAAGGTTGTTATGTACTCTAGACCAGAGGTGTGTAGTCGCCTCTTACGACAGGCTAGCAGAAAGTCCTCAATCGGTTTGCCCTTCTTAAAAAAAGTGATGTCTTCCTCAGGAGAAAACTTACGAACTAGTATTATACTAATTGTGTACAAAGGGCGGTCTGCATATTGCTGATTAGGAGTATTATACTAATTGATTACTTACATACATAAGGGCGGTCTTATCACTAAGCCCATTTAGAAGCGATGCACACTCGTCTGTTCTTAAGGCTCCTGACATCACCCTCCGCTAGTACACGATCAATTTGATCATGGAAGGTGTGTCGTGGCCTTTCACGACTTCTGCATCGATCCACTTTTGCATTGCATATCTGTTTAGTCATTCTTTCATCATGCATTCTTTCCACATGCCCGAACCACCGGAGCATTCCTTTCCTTACCTATAGACCAACTCTCTTTCTTACTTCGATATTACGAACGCGGTCCGCGAGCGTCACTCCGCAAATTTTGCGCAGTGCTCGCATCTCGACCGCGTTTACTCTACTTTCATGCTCTCTCTTCCATACCCAACTCTCGCTTCCATACGTGAGCGTAGGTACCAGCACCGCGTTGTGTATGGCGAGCTGGGCCTTCTGGCTGAGGTTCTTAGCGCCTAGAAGTTTACCTAACGCTCCATTCAAACTAAATATATAACTATACTATATATACAAATATACACATAAGTTATATACATTTAAGTGGTGTTTCATATGAAATATTGTTTCTAGGTAAATGGCTTTATGAAGTCCGTCTGCGGCATTATTTTATAAAATCTATTTCACGAAAGGCCGCTTCGGTCTTAAGGGCGGTGACGACAATAAAGGCCAGCCCGCACTTGGGCTCATCCTTGCCCATGCTGCTCCCGCCATCACAAAGGGACGGGTTACGACTTACACTGGTCATATGTCGCCGCACTCAGAAACAGATAATGACGCGTTAACCCTAAGTAACTAATTTGTTTAGTTGCGTCCTGTAATCGTTAACTTAACCCTTATAAAATTAACGTGTCTGTCTGTCCGTCTATCTATATATGTCACTCCATCTTTTTTTTAACTGATTATATAATATGGATAGCAGTTGGAAATAAGATTTAAATTATAGGGAGTGTCGGGGTGAAGGTAAGGAAAGGAATGCTCCGGTGGTTCGGGCATGTGGAAAGAATGACTAAACAGATATACACTGCAAAAGTGGACGGATGTAGAAGTCGTGGAAGGCCACGATACACCTTCCATGATCAAATTGATCGTGTACTAGCAGAAAGTGATGTCAGGAGCCTTAAGAACAGACGAGCGTGCATGACAAGAGCTATGAATGTCAAAGAAGCATGTGAGGTGTGTAAGAATAAGCCTGAATGGCGCTCTGTTGTTCGTGCCTACCCCGCAAGGGAACTGGCTTGAAGTTATGTATGTATGTATGTATTTAAATTATAAGCCAATGTACAACAACGTCATTGAAATTAAAGATAAAATCAAATTTAGGGACAGCAGACAGCATGACGATCCACTAGATGTAAAGTGGTTACCTTCATCATCATCATCAGAGCATTAAATCCCGGTTGCGTTCGGAGAGTTCGCTTCGACGCCCTGCGTCCGCTTTCGTACTTTTTTTCTCACTTCGCACGGTCTTTGGCAACCCTTGCATTGAGACCATTGGTACGTAGGTCATCCTTCACAACGTCAAGCCAGCATTTCTTGGCCTTACCCCTTCTACCAGGACCTGGCGGAGGCGGCATAGCAAGACATTTGTTCCCCACATAATTAGCCGGTCTTCGTAAAAGTGGCTGTTCAACGTGAGGGATACTCTTGCAGTTTATCTGCTATGACACGGAGATGAAGACTGCCGCGGATGCGGAAATTCCTGACACGGTCTTTCCGCGTCACTCCACACGTCTATCGCAGCATATTCATCACCGTGACACGCAGTTCTTGCTTGTGTCGCTCAAGTACAGGCCACGCTTCACTGCCATACAAAAGGACAGGTCTAATGATGGATTTATAAACCTGCTCTTTTAATTGTTGTAAAACTTGGCCGTACCAGCGTAAGTGACTCTCCAGCAGTTTATTTGCCTTGTCACGGACGTATGCAGCTCCCATGGTACCCCCCTTCAAGTGAAATGCACACTTGGTTTGATGGTTCTGCCAGACCTTGTGACGGAAGGTTGTCTGATGCATGATACCGAAATCGGTTGCACAGATGTATAGTTCATCTGGCGAGATGGGGTAACTGGCTGTAGCGGTGGTTCGCTCGATGCTTCTTCGTCTTGCTCATCTAGCAGATATATATATATATATATATGACGGCCTCTGTGATTGAGCGAGCTAAGCCTTTGCCGGCTTACCTCCCTACAACGCAGAGGTTCCGGGTTCGATTCCTGGTATAGTAAATTTCGGAAACGTATTTTCTCAGTTATTTACTATGGTCTGGGTGTCTGGGATCGGCCCCAGAGTAGTCCGTTGTATATTACCTATAACACAAGCGGAACTTGCTTAATTTGGAGATATACAATATGTGTGTTTGTCTGCCGATTATTATATATATACATATATATATATATATATATATATATATATATATATTTTATTGCAGGAATTCAGCAGACAGGCAAACGGCCCACTTGATGGAAAGCGGTTACCATCGCCTATGGACATTTGCAACACCAAAGGTGCTACAAATGCGCTGCTGCTATCTTAAGGGAGACTGGACCCTGGTCACTAATGACGGAACACAACTCAAGGTTGTTATGGCGACATACATATATGCTGGTTTAAGTCAGTTTAAAGAGACTACTGTGACTCGGGTTGGCATCTGGATCTTAAAGTACTTCTCGTGTCGCTGTAGTACTGAATACGGATAAAATCATACATACATAACTTCACGCCAGTTCCCTTGCGGGGTAGGCACGAACAACAGAGCGCCATTAAGGCTTATTCTTACACACCTGAATTGCTTCTTTGACATTCATAACTCTTGTCATGCACGCTCGTCTGTTCTTAAGGCTCCTGTCATCTTCTGCTAGTACACGATCGATTTGATCATGGAAGGTGTGTCGAACCACCGGAGCATTCCTTTTCTTACCTTCACCCCGACACTCTCTTTCAGACCAACTCTCTTTCTTACTTCGGTATTACGAACGCGGTCCGCGAGCGTCACTCCGCGGATTTTGCGCAGTGCTCGCATCTCGACCGCGTTTACTCTACTTTCATGCTCTCTCTTCCATACCCAACTCTCGCGTCCATACACTTGTATATTAATGTTCTTGGTTTTATGTAGCATTTTTATGCAATACAGTACATTCTATTCTATTCTATTAAATTTAGATAATATTTGCAAGGTTTAGAAACAATAGCAGGGTTATCTATTCATCTGTGGGTAAATTTGCCGACGTATTTACGTACTGGGCCGTAACAATATCCCTTCACTCTAACTGTTACAGCCTCTTATCTCAGACCCCAATATCGTATTTGCTACGGCGCAAGATAAAGGCTGCATTTATTAATAAAATAAATCTTTTGGTTTGTAGTTACAGAAATATAATTTACGGAATTTTGGTATTTTTATCCGTTACGTAACGGAGAAAGAGTACAATTTCCTACGGCCGGATGGTCTGTCGTAAGAGGCGACGAAAAAACCCCAACCAGGTAGGCTATTTGCCCCTCTGGATGGCTACTACCCCTAGTGTGTTATCCGTGCAGGAACGGAGAAAGAATACAATTTCCTGCGGCCGGGCGGCCTGTCGTAAGAGGCGACTAAACAACCCACAGCCAGGTGGTAGGGCATTTGCCCGACTGGATGGCTACCACCCCTCGTCTAAAGTATGTCGCCATAACAACCTTGAGTTGTGTTCCGGCATTAGTGACTAGGTTCCAGTGACCCTTAAGAGAGCAGCAGCGCATTTGTAGCACCTTCGGTGTTGCAAATGACCATAGGCGGTGGTAACCGCTTTCAATCAAGTGGGCCGTCTGCCTGTCTGCTGAATTCCTGCAATAAAAAAAAAAAGTGTATGTCCCCATAACAACCTTGAGTTGTCTTTCGGCATTAGTGGCCAACCATTTGTAGCACCTTTGATGTTGCAAGTGTCCATAGGCGATGGTAACCGCTTTCCATGAGGTGGGCCGTTTGCCTGTCTGCTGAACTCATGCAATAAATAAAAAATATGATGGCGCGACGGCAGCGCAGTGGTAATAAATCCTTGTCTGGATAAGTTATTATTCTCTCTCTTCTTTCAGCAGATTCCAATTATTTAGGGTCGGCACAATATGTCTTTTCCTTCCACAGTCCTCTATTCTGACATACATCTTCTGTCACACCACTAATCATCATATCATCCTTCACACAATCCATTCTCCTCTTTTATGGTCTACCTTTACATTTGTATTCTGGAATAATTATTATTGGTCGCCCGTGGTCGAAATTCGACCATAATAATTTGTTGTCAAATATATACTTCTATAATCACAGATCTCGTCAAGGCTACACTGTTAATTTGACTTGAACAATAAACAAAAGTGTATATATTGTTACATGCCGTCAAAGAAACACACAGCTGCCTGTCGTAAAGCGCAGTTTATTGCCTTCCCGGATATAGTAATTCTTTTGTTTACTTTGTGTTTAGAATTTGTAATGAAGAAAAATATGCTATTATTTTTCTACTTGTTTTATTGCCGTCATTAGTGTCGAACTAATCCTTATTGTTATTGTTTTCAACTTTATTATGTGTTCGCAGGTGTGCAGATTACATTTTCTTGGAAGAACCCAGCCCACGTAATCGATTATGTATTGTACAGTTTGCGAGTATTACGATACGAGTAAGACGTACATTCGACAAGCGATATAGTGACGGACTCTGCGCGTGTTATTGAATCGTGCAGTTTGTACTAGTAGTGTCTAGTTATATTTTTACCTATGTTATACGTGTTTGTATAGTTCTAATAAATTCTATAGTAATTACAGCGGCATTTTAATTCGCGTAACACACTCGTCACAATATGCATGTGTCAAATACATTTCTTATGCATAATTTAAAAAAAAAAACATAGCATTCTGAACTCCTTCTCTTTAAAAACTATAAGTGTGCGAAATTTCATACTCCTCCGTCCGCGCAATTTTCGTAAAAAGGGGTACGAAGTTTTTGCTCGACGTATTAATAAATAGATGTTATCATTTTGCTAAAACACATCTCTGCGACTTAGATATTAAAGCAATCTACCCTCAAACAATAACCATTCACTCAAATTTGTGCGGTCGTATACAATTCTAACGGCCCTTAGCGGTCGGAGCGGTACCCAGAAACATACCTCATATGACATAACCCCATATCCTTAATATCTGACAAACTTCAATGACACCCACACTGTGTGTGGTTTAATTATAATCCATAACATTCCTATAGAATTTAGTGCTAAATGGTAATAATAACAGGCGATAATTCAAGTGTCGGGGTGAAGGTAAGGAAAGGAATGCTCCGATAGTTCGGGCATGTGGAAAGAATGACTAAACAGATATACAATGCAAAATTGGATGGATGCAGAAGTCGTGGAAGGTCACGACACACCTTCCATGATCAAATTGATCGTGTACTAGCAGAAGGTGATGTCAGGAGCCTTAAGAACAGACGAGCGTGAATCACGAGAGCTATGAATGTCAAAGAAGCAAGTGAGGTGTGTAAGAATAAGCCTGAATGGCGCTCTGTTGTCCGTGCCTACCCCGCAAAGGAACTCATGACGACCCAGAGTTATAGGCAACTTCCACACGCGTACTTGCTCGCACGTCTACCGCCTACATAAACTTTCAAATTCTACACTTCAAGCCGTTAATCAGAAATATTAATGAATTATAATTCCTAGCTGCATTGTTCATAAGGACAGCAAACTTCTGGCATCGCCTGTTGGGCTATTACGAAGTTGTCCGGCGGTACGCGACGCTGCACCACGCCACGCCGCGAGCATAATGCACTAGATTTATGCGACATGGCCAGACCTCTGCACTTTGCACACATTAATTTGGCACCACTCTAAAGGGACTACAGGCAATGTATGCAACAATAATGCACTATTTTATGGACTTGTCTATTCTGCTCTGTTTTGATTATTATTTTGTATAGCTTCATAAAATTATACGACATATTTCTACATGATTCTACCTTAATTATTTTTATAAACTATCCTAGGACATTGACAGGATATATTCTACTCAATTTTGCCAAAAATCTTTTGCTGTTCACGCTGAAACGCCAAATCACTGACATCTTTTAACAGGCTTGTCAATGAACTATCTTAATTTGTAAACTGCATTTTTATTTTTTGTTGCCTTCGTGGCTTCGAGAAGGAAGCCAATAGGAGCTTTTATCCGTGCAGGAACGGAGGAAGAATATAATTTCCTGCATTGGGGCGGCCTGTCGTAAGAAGCGACTTAACCCACAGCCAGGTGGTAAGGCATTTGCCCGACTGCATGGCTACCACCCCTGGTCTAAAGTATGGCGCCATAACCTTGAGTTGTGTTCCGGCATTAGTGACCAGGTTCCAGTCTCCTTTAAGAGAGCAGCAGCGCATTTGTAGCAACTTTGGTGTTGCAAATGTCCATAGGCGATGGTAACCGCTTTCCATCAAGTGGGCCGTCTGCCTGTTTGCTGATCTGCAATAAAAAAAAGGAGGATCCAATTAGGGTGGGCAGCATTCGGTAAGCTTCGATAGGTCTTCTCGTCGACCATTCCGCAATGCTTGAAGACGAGTCTTCGAGCAGTGCGTCCTACCCATTATGACGTACGATGCCGAGACATGGACACTGACACTGGGACTGGTCCACAAATTCAAAGTTGCTCAACGGGCTATGGACCAAGCTATGTTAGGTGTTTCTCTTATGGATAAAATCAGAAATGAGGACATCCGTAAGAGAACGAAGGTAACCGACATAGCTCGCAAAATTAGCAAGTTGAAGTGGCAGTGGGCCGGTCACGTCGATCGCAGGATCGACGGCCGATGGAGCAAACGAGTCCTGGAGTGGAGACCACGTCTCGGCAAACGTAGCGTAGGACGCCCGCCAGCCCGGTGGACTGACGACTTGCGCAAGATCGCCGGCAGGGGCTGGATGAGGAAGGCGGGAGACCGGGATATGTGGCGCGTACTTGGGGAGGCCTACGTCCAGCAGTAGACTGAGATTGGCTGAAAAAGAAGATATATGTAGGTATACACTATTCATGTACCTATATTTCTAATAAAACTACGTTTTAACGGTTTTAAGTATTAATAAATTAGGTTAGGCTCTCATAGAGTAAATAATAATCATAAACAAAATTTAACCTAAATAATTAAAATGAACAAATTGGTGGTAGGATAAATAAAACTTTAACAATACTCGTTGACACTTGACATCTTTGTCTTCCGTGATCACGGCCACTGAAAAGTGGCCGAAACGTCGGAATAACCAAAATCAAATAAATTACCGCGCTTAAAACCGTTAAAACGTAGTTTTATTATGTATGAAAGTCGCGAAAACTTAAGAAAATATTATACCTATATTTCTATTAAAATTCACGTTTATACATATAAATCTAATTTTATTAATTTAATGTCATATTTCATTAACAATGTAGTGGAACACTTACAAGCCAATAGATGGCGCTGTGCAATAATTGATGTCACAAACGTTTCCCGAAACAAACAAAGAATATATACAAATTTTCAACTATACCAGATAGATAATAAAACTACGTTTTAACGGTTTTCAGCGCGGTAATTTTATTTGATTTTGGTTTTTTCCGACGTTTCGGCCACTTATCAGTGGCCGTGATCACGGAAGACAAAGATGTCAAGTGTCAACGAGTATTGTTAAAGTTTTATTTAGCCTACCGCCAACTTGTTAATTTCAATTATTTAATTTTAATTTTGTTTATGGTTATTATTTACTCTATGGGAGCCTAATCTAATTTACTACCGCTTCGCAACATGTTATGGCTTGAAGAGAAGAAGCGGCGCAAGGAACTCTTCAGCAACCATGCCTAGCTCTAATAATTTTATATAACATTAAAATGGGTGGAAGGAAAAATAAAAGTAATTATCAGTCAAATTGGTTTGTGTTCCGTTGTACGCAGAAAAGCTCACAGTGTCTTGAGGTCTGGCAGCTGGTTTTTGCTGGGTTTGGGTCTTAATAGTTTTGATAATTGGATCCCAAACAGGTGGTACTTGCCAACCATCTTCTCTATTGAAATTTGGGTGTTTTTTGATTTCAATAGCCTCACGCATCATTCTAGGTATGAAATCGAATCTGATGTAGTGGTTGGGTTTATCCAGCGTGTGTTCACTGATCGCAGACTTCGTAGACCTTGTGTGTTTCATGTCAGCAAACGTCGGAAAAAACCAACATCGAATAAAATTACCGCGCTTAAAACCGTTAAAACGTAGTTTTATCATCATTATTATGTTAACAACCACCTCGCTTTGAGACTTCAAAACCATTGTTCAGCATTAAATCACAAACAATAACCTTGCAAAATTTTCCATAAGTCTCCAATCTAACTACCTCACCGTAAGGCGTCGGTGATAATTACACAGAAGAATCTACACATATAGTGAAAGTTAAGCCCTCATATCCATTACCGTGCAATTAAGTGGGTACTAAGATTTCAGAGGTAAACGAATGCTCGTTAAAACCGTTTACATAGGAGAAATCCGTGTTCACGATTAACGGGCTCCGGTAATAGCCTGCTATGAACCACTTCGCGGTATAAAGTAAGTGCATGGCCCTCATTTCGAGTCTTTGCGACATTTCGGCGCCATGTAACCTGATTTCTCCCACCTTTCAACCTTTGTTCGAATGTCTACATTTACAGAAAAGTAATAAAGAGCAAGTATTGGGAAAATAGCACAGTCATCTGAAACCATGTGAAAAAGAACATAAGTGATCTGTCACTGTCAAGTTTGTATTTATTAAGTGTTCTAGGCGGGAAATGAAGCATGACGTTGTGTTCTGTAGTTTTGTTTTCTAAAAATATATGAATATTACCTTAAGACGCGGTCTTTTTTCACATGCATTATTAGTTTATCGTGATTAAAATAAAGTAGTATTAAAAAAAACATAAAACCAGATTATTTATCTCTCTCTCTTGTTAAGATGTAAATTTTTAATGGTTTCACGTGAATAATTTGGAGGCAATTGGGTAATAAATCACTAGAATAAACTACTAAAAAAACCACGTTACGTCCCATATTGTGAAGATTTATGATTTTTCTTTTTTGGTATATTATAGATTAATAATTACCAGTGAAAAGTTGTTTTGTTTGCGCTCCACTTTCGAACTTTTGCGGCAAAATAGCGCTCGGTGTTACCTGTAAAATAAAATAAATTATTATATATACAAATTTTTATATTGCAGGAGATCAGCAGACAGGCAGACGGCCCACTTAATGGAAAGCGGTTACCATCGCCTATGGACATTTGCAACAGCAAAGTTGCTACAAATGCGCTGCTGCTCTCTTAAGGGAGACTGGAACCTGGTCACTAATGCCTGAACACAACTCAAGGTTGTTATGGCGACATACTCTAGACCAGGTGTGGTAGCCACCCAGTCGGGTAAATGCCCTACCAACTAGCTGTGGGTTGTTTTGTCGCCTCTTACGACAGGCCGCCCGGCCGCAGGAAATTGTATTCTTTCTCCGTTCCTGCACGGATAAAAACAAATATAGTAAAATAATTATATTAAATTAAAAAAGATGAAATGTAAAATATTTATCTATTTACCTGTCTATTTTGGTAATAAATAATAGCAAATTGATTGCCTAGAGAGCAAGCGATTGCACACAAACTTCACTCGGGATTGGCCCGGACCAGTTGCCCGCGACTACCGACCATGCTATACGTGCCATACGTTCGATTCTCTCTATGGATTCAACGGCTAACTTTCAAACCCTCAAATACCTTGTTTCATTCTCTTTTGCACAATTGAACTTTGTATCCGTTACAAAGGGCCTTAAAATGTATATTAGTTGTCCGATAGATATTAGTTATTTTTGGATAATAATCATGTATTTGTATGAAAAATATGAACTGTATAATTAAATGTAGCCTTTTGAATTGTCATAACAACTCTTTGGTCGGCGTTGGTCAAAAACCTGACTGGCTGAGCTATACTTAAAACTTAATACATCAACAAGGCTGTATAGACTAAGTTCGTTTGCCTGATACTGTAGCGAAAAACAACAAAGAACGAGAGTAGAATTTGTAAATATATCAAATTTTTGAGGTTACAACAATACTATATTTTATGTCAGTTAAATAGATGCAATTTAGATGAGCTATACTGAAAACATAATGCATCAACAAGGCTGTTTGGACTAAGTCCCTTTGCCTGATATTGTAGTGAAAAACAAAGAACAACAGTAGGATTTTTTTTTTAATTATGTCGAAATGTTGAGGCTACAATACTACATTTTATGTCAGTCAAATAACTGCAATTTAGCGGAGCTATACTACATCAGTTGAGGCTGTATGGACTTGAAGTTCCTTGCCTGCCATTATATCGAATTGTACTACTCTTTTATCTATATAAATAAAAATGTTTCGTAGATACATATGTACGCGCATAACTTTAGAACGACTCAACCGATTTTGATGAAAATTTTTATGTGTATTCAAGTGGGTCTTCGGATGGTTTAGATCCACAATTGGAACCGGTAGGACGCACTAGAATCGGGTACTAAATTTTTATTTTTTCAGGCCAGGACAACGTTTACTGGAACTGCTAATATAGAAATAAATCCCAAACATTTATCTCCGAATCTTAGGTATATTTTGTACAGCATTTAACTGTTGAGTGGCAACAGGAAAGAACGAATTGCGTTCACTCATTACGGAGGCACTCCATCTCTGCGGCTATTAGCCGGCTTACATTTCTTACGGATTTACGGCACGAACGTAGCGCAGGGCTGCTGCGTTCAAGAGGATTCTTACATCCATTCCAATTTAATAAAGTAACAAATGAAAATATATAAACTTTACAATGCTCCTATTTTTTATCAGTAATGAGGGCATTTCAGGAGTAAACCCTGATTTTATCTTCGATTTTCTAAGTTAAAACTTTAGGTCTTGAATATCTACTCCTTAGTATACCATCATATGATAGACACATAGTTATTTATATTTAAAGCTGCGATATGGGAATTTGGCAATATATATGGTGTAGTAGCATATGTTAACACGTCTAGTAGCCTATGTTATAGCACGTCTAGTAGCCTGTTTTTTTTCCCCCTCTCTCCGGACGAACTAGATTGTCCGGGCCGTTCACTATTTTTTTTTCTGGTTGTGCTTTATTATAAAAAGAAAAGAAAATATTACATGGTCCGTAATACTACTACAACGTTACTTTAGAGTCTTATACTTTCATGTTATTACATCTTCTTATGTTATTCTTAAATTTACTGTTTTATTATCTATGATGTCTTTTATCTATTTTCCTATTTATTTATTTATTGTCTATCTTACTATTACACTTTCTTAATTCTACTTTTGTATCTATATTTTCTATCTCGTACATTACTTCTATATATACTTAAATATACGTATTAATGTACATTTATGTAACTGTCTTGTTTTTATTTACATCCTTTTTAACTATATTTATGCAAAATTTAATAAAATCGTCGAAAGTGCGTTTTGACATCAACTCATTTATCTTTTTATATTTAATTTCTATGCCTAATTTCGACTCTGTATCATGCCTCTCCCGGGAATACACAGGACACCGGAAGATCAGATGCGGAACATCTTCAATTTCGTGCTCATCACAGATGCACGAGGGACTCTCCTTGCATCCGAAGCGGTTCAGGTACTCGGAGAATCCCCCGTGCCCCGTGAAAAGCTGGGTGTTAGTAGCCTATGTTATAGTACGTCTAGTAGCCTATATTAACACGTCTAGTAGCCTATATTAACACGTCTAGTAGCCTATGTTATAGCACGTCTAGTAGCCTATGTTAACACGTCTAGTAGCCTATATTAACACGTCTAGTAGCCTATATTAACACGTCTAGTAGCCTATGTTATAGCACGTCTAGTAGCCTATGTTAACACGTCTAGTAGCCTATATTAACACGTCTAGTAGCCTATATTAACACGTCTAGTAGCCTATGTTATAGCACGTCTAGTAGCCTATGTTAACACGTCTAGTAGCCTATGTTATAGCATGTCTAGTAGCCTATGTTAACACGTCTAGTAGCCTATGTTATAGCACGTCTAGTAGCCTATGTTATAGCACGTCTAGTAGCCTATGTTATAGCACGTCTAGTAGCCTATGTTATAGCACGTCTAGTAGCCTATGTTAACACGTCTAGTAGCCTATATTAACACGTCTAGTAGCCTATATTAACACGTCTAGTAGCCTATGTTATAGCACGTCTAGTAGCCTATGTTAACACGTCTAGTAGCCTATGTTATAGCATGTCTAGTAGCCTATGTTAACACGTCTAGTAGCCTATGTTATAGCATGTCTAGTAGCCTATGTTAACACGTCTAGTAGCCTATGTTATAGCACGTCTAGTAGCCTATGTTATAGCACGTCTAGTAGCCTATGTTAGCACGTCTAGTATAGCCAAAAAACTGCCTAAGTGGTACATGCGTGCACTAGCATTACGCTACAATGACTCACTACACTACATCTATCTAAAAGTAACTTAAAAAATAGAATTAAAGACTGAAAATAAATTTTGTTATAAATAGTACAAATAATAGAGTGTAATTAAATAGTGTCAGGAGCCTTAAGAACAGACGAGCGTGCATGACAAGAGCTATGAATGTCAAAGAAGCAAGTGAGGTGTGTAAGAATAAGCCTAAATGGCCTAATGGCGACGGCCTCTGTGGTTGAGCGGGCTAAGCCTTTGCCGGCCTACCTCACTGCAACGCAGAGGCTCCGGGTTCGATTCCTGGTATAGTAAATTGCGGAAACGTATTTTCTCCGTTATTTACTATGGTCTGGGTGTCTGGGATCGGCCCCAGAATAGTCCGTTGTATATTACCCATAACACAAGCGTAACTTGCTTAATTTGGGGATATACAATATGTGTGTGTGTCTGCCGATTATTTATTTATTTATTTATTCTGTTGTTCGTGCCTACCCCGCAAGGGAACTGGCGTGAAGTTATGTATGTATGTATGTATGTAAGAGTGTAACAAATCATGTTAGATGGGAATGTGAGAAGGCTGGCTGGCGACGCTTATTCTATTATATAGGGATTACTAATTGCATCGTTTAAAATTAGACTAACATATAATGCGGAAAGTTTTGGTATCTGGCCTAAAGAAAGGTTCGCACTGAAAATCGGCATTATCAAATATAATTCTGACACAGCAATAAGACGAGTAGGTATGTTGAATTGGGTAGTATATAAAAACATATACACATTTAATGTATAATATATACATTGGGAAAGCATTTTATTGATTTCACAACATTGAAAGATATTTCTTAGAAATATCTTTACAGTTTCAATTTTAAATACAACTCAGTGTTTATTAAGCTAAAACACACTACTTACTTAATAAATCAAGTGCAGGTACTTTTAAGAAAAACATAAGTACCCTCAATTTAAATTCACGTGTGTCTTAGTACGGCAAATACATAACTTCGTTCATCATATTACCTATTAAGTGCAAACTTGTGTAACTTCTTAAAATACGCTTTTTACTTTTAAAACACATGTAAACAATATCGGCCTTACTTATAATAATGTCGTTAAGAAACGATTAGCCATCTCTTAAGTAAGGTAATCAGAATCAGACCCTAATCAATGAATATCTTTTTTTTCACTTATAAACGTGTATTACCTGTTGTTTACCTAAGAGGAGCACAGATAAACGAAATTTGAATGATTAACGTAGGTTGTACCCAAAGTATTCGACTAAAGAGGAGTTTATGGGTAAGATTTTCACTAATCAGTTGTTGAGCAGTTTCTTTAAATTTAAGAAACGATTATAAGTAAGGTGCATAATGTCCCGTATTAGGCGATTTCACCTCCTTTTATATTGTCAAACCAACAACACAGTGTTCACATTTTAGCAATCTTGTAATCGAAACTTATTACAAAGGTTATTAAAAATCCTAAAAACATTTATAAAGTACTCAAATATATAAACCTTACCATATAAATTAGTCAATTAATCAAATGCAGGTATTTTAAGAAAAACATAAGTACCCTCAATTTAAAGTCACAGTGTGTCTCAGCACGGCAAATACATAACTTCGGTTGTCTATTGTTTGCCCCAAAAATATAAGCAATAATACTCATGTGCCCGAATTTTACTTGCCCGAATTTCATTTTGTTTACCACACGTATTGTTATCCATTTTATTAATTGCAATAATATTATTTAACAGAATATTTCAATGCCATACTAAATTTATTTCACCGTAGAAAATTAACCTAACGCCTTTTTATTAAAAAGCGATTGGCTTTCTAGCACTTCGCCGGCCGCTGCCACGGCACGCTCGCTTCGCTCGCTCGGCTCGTGCGTTGTTTTTCGTATTTTAACCTTTTTTTTTTTTTGATAACGCAGGGGGAATGTCTTTGGACACCATCCTCGGGTCCTTCGGGGGAAGGGCCAAAATGCAGGCATAAGGCCTGCATCGAGGGTGTGTGGGACTCTCAGCGACCGGTCCTCCACGCTGGCTTCTAAAACGAAGTTGTCGCGAGAAACGGCCGCCAAACTACCCACTAAACCTAAACCTGCGCCCCATTTATAGCGCTTTTATGGGGCGTCATGGGATCTTGTACAGAGTAACTGCACCATGACGCCCCTACACCCTGTAACTGGGTCACCCCGGGGAGCAGAGTGACCCACTTCGTACAGCAGGGGGGGGGAAGTCCGCTGTCGCCCCCGTGACAGCGGCCCCCTGTGACGGTAATTATGGGAGAAGATGCGCGTAGCGGCGCCTGCGACCGCCGGTCCGCCTCCTGCGGATGGGGTCCGCGTACGCGTCTTCCTCCCTCGCTCTTTCAGCGGCCTCCTTCTGCGACATGACGGATTCGCAGAAGGAGGAGACCGCAAGCTTCGTGTTTTAACCTAACCTAACCTAACCAAACCTAAACCTATTGATCGTTTAGTTCAAAACGATTTTATGATTTTTTTTTTCTAGAAGCAATTTCGATGGCAAATGGTGTTATGACATATGATAATTACGCCTTACAATGATGATAACAAATGATGTTATTGAAATTGACTTTATGGGAAACAAAGTTTCTAGCACGTGACTAATATAGTAAACAAATGACATATCAAATTATGAGAAACAATATTATGTCTGCTGACCAGTATAGCAGATGAAATTATGGCAAATGAAATTCAGGCAAGTGGGTGTAGCCGCATAATTTCATTTATCATATTACCTTATTGCAAACTTTGTTTGCTAAAAATGCGGCGTATAACTTCTCAAAATATGCTTTTCACTTTTAAGACACATCTAAACAATACAAGTCGCTATTTATTCAAATTTTTTGCTATTTATCTGTAAATTTATTTGCTAAATACAGCACGCCATCCTTTATTGTACAAGCTAGTGGAATAGATTAGCATCACTGGTGGTGCATGTTTTCGACATAATCCCCTTAATTACCGCGGATCTAGTCCCACCTGTACGCGAACGTCTAAGAAATGAGCTTAAGTGTACTTATCAAACATCTATCCTTTAATTAGAGGTTGTATAATCAAAGCATCTATCTAAGTTTCTGCTCTTTCTTACGATGAGATGCTGGTCTTCTTTAGATTATTCCTTAACAAAAGTACCCGTAATATATATTGTTACGAGTACGGGACTCGAATTAAAATGCCGTTGGAATTACTATAGAATTTATTAGAACTATACAAACACGTATAACACAGGTACAAATATAACTGAACACAACCAGTCCAAACGTAAAGCGCGATTCAATAACACGCGCAAAGCCCGTCACTAAAATGTATACACGTCTTGCCTCGCTTGTGTTATCACTTTGACTGGCGATCTCTCCATTGGGCCACTATTTTATAATGCACCGTTGCAATATGTCTACCTGATAAGCGTCGATGCAATTTCCCGGAAAACGTAATCCGCACACCTGTGTAATTATGCCTGCGAACGGCCATAAACGAGTACAATACAAAATAGACTGTTTTCTAATTATACATTTTAAACACAAAGTAAACAAAAGATATAGTCATAAAACAGTTTCAATGTTATTAGCTCAAACGCCACGGCAGGTAATACATGTGCTTTGTCTACAAGTAGGCAGGTGGCCCAACTTGTAACAATATAATAAAATGTATGGTTTCTACATTTCCAAAGATGCTGGGTTTAACCGTCGTTATTGATGGACCCCTGTGTACAAAAGTCCCAAAAACTCCCAGTGAACCGAAATTAAACAAAGTGACGGATGCTCAAAAATAAATATATTCGCTACTGGAATCGAATCGAACCTTACACAAAAAAAAAAGAATTGTACAAAATTTAAAACCATAGTGCTTTCCAAAACGGTACAGCGCCATCTAGTTCTGGCTTTGTAAACGTAACGTATCACTACCAATTCCGACGCCGTGTTTGTAGGGTGTTGCCAAGCCAAACCACGTTGAGTTGTTGTATGTTGTTTATTCATTCAAAGTAGTAGCGTAATGGCCGGAACGCATGCACCACTTGGGCTGTTTTCTGAACTAATGTGCATATTGTTAGAATTACCACGTGCTAATAACGGCGAGGGAAAACATCGTGATGCAACCTGCACATCGAGATAACCGTCCAACTCGCCAAGCCGGCTTAGACAAGCGGGCGGGTATACTGTCTGTTCCCATATAGTGAGAGGCCCGAGCCCAGCAGTGGGATGTTCATGGGGTGCTATTATGTCGTTTGATGACCCGAAACAACTTGCAGTACACAAGCGCCGCACGTGATGGTGATGTTAATACGTCTGTTTTACTATATTGTTTGTTGAAAGAGAAGAAACCAGAACGCATGCAAGGATAATGGTCGATGATGTTATGCTGGAGCAAGTGAATGAGTTTGTATATCTTGGATGTGCTTTTAGCAGGGATGGAAGGTACACCGCTGATATAGAAAGAAGAGTGAATTGGGGGAATAGTTTGAATGGAGCGTTAGGTAAACTTCTAGGCGCTAAGAACCTCAGCCAGAAGGCCCAGCTTGCTATACACAACGCGGTGCTGGTACCTAGACTCACGTATGGAAGCGAGAGTTAGGTATGGAAGAGAGAGCATGAAAGTAGAGTAAACGCGGTCGAGATGCGAATACTGCGCAAAATCTGCGGAGTGACGCTCGCGGACCGCGTTCGTAATACCGAAGTAAGAAAGAGAGTTGGTCTAAAAGAGAGTGTCGGGGTGAAGGTAAGGAAAGGAAGGCTCCGGTGGTTCGGGCATGTGGAAAGAATGCACGATGAAAGAATGACAAAACTGATATACAATGCAAAAGTGGATGGATGCAGAAGTCGTGGAAGGCCACGACACACCTTCCATGATCAAATTGATCGTGTATTACCAGAAGGTGATGTCAGAAGCCTTAAGAACAGACGAGCGTGCATGACAATGAGCGATATTGGCTCGTATATAAAGTCTATTCAGTACTATAACAACGGATTTATTTTTCAGGTGCAAGCTTCCAAATATCGTTAAGCAAAAAAAACTTACACACATACACACACCAACGCGCCCCACCACCGCATTGCATTACACGCATACTTCACAAACAAACCAAGACACACAAAGAGCCTAAAAATTAATAACCCAAACGCAGAAAGAAAAAAACAACACACATGGCACTAGTTAAGATAATATATATCTTGTATATAACTTATATGTATATTTGTATATATAGTATAGTTATATATTTATTATTAAAATGTAAGTAATAGTACAATAATTATGTATACCACCGTCGCCACTCCTAATCAGAATATTCTTGCCACGGGTTGTCTGGAAGAGATCGCTTTTTAGCGACAAGACCGCTCTTTGTACACAATTAGTATAATACTAGTTCGTAAGTATTCTGTAATGATGTACAAGTACATTAAAGTGTTATGTATCTATATATAGGTATAGACATAAGGCCCACACTGCACACGCACTTCCTCACAACACCAGCATGTAACAGATACACTCTACATTAGTATAAGTTTAGTATTAAAATTAGAATCAGTTAATATAATAAGTTATTCATAAGGTACACCACAACACGAATATCATTGAATAAATGTGAATGTGTATAAATTCTAAAAACTTTCTTCGAAATTAAGTTGTAGGAAAAAGGTACGGAACCCCAGTCCGTAAACTTGTTAAAAAAAAATATCGTTAAGCACCTCTTTTGATTAGTTATATTATTGACTTGCTATGGCCACTATTCGAGGTCAATTTAACTAAACGCACTATAAAATATGTGTATGTATGTATATACACGTCTCACATAGGGATCTTGGGTCGGGTTTTACGTAAATGTAATCATAGTATGGTATTTTATTTTATTGATGAAGCACAGCAGACAGGTTAACGGCTCAACTGTAATAGAACTTTGTTCGCGTTGCCTTTAGACATCAGCAATACCAGAGGTGCTACTAATATGCTACCGGCTTTAAGGAGAAACTGGAACCTGGCCGCTGATGCCGGAATACAACTCAAAGTTGTTATGGCAGCATACTCTAGACTAGGGGTGGTAGCCATCCAGTTGGGCAAATGCCCTACCACCTGGCTGTGGGTTGTTTTGTCGCCTCTTACGACAGGCCGCCCCAACGCAGGAAATTGTATTCTTTCTCCGTTCCTGCACGGAGGAACAGCTAGGAGGAGATAACAGCTTGAAAAAAAAAATCGGCAGACAAACACACATATTGTATATCCCCAAATTAAGCAAGTTACGCTTGTGTTATGGGTAATATACAACGTACTACTCTGGGGCCGATCCCAGACACCCAGACCATAGTAAATAACGGAGAAAATACGTTTCCGAAATTTACTATACCAGGAATCGAACCCGGAGCCTCTGCGTCGCAGTGATTTAGGCCGGCAAAGGCTTAGCCCGCTCAACCACAGAGGCCGTCAAAAATTAACTTGTAGTCAGATAGAATTTCTGGGTTAAGCACATTGAGTTACATGTACTACGTGGTTCATTATACCTCATTGATTCAGTGCTCCATTTAAAATTGCTTAGTACTTATTGGATACTTACACTACAAATATTCTATAATAGGATCTTATTTGTCCACTTTTATCCATAAATAGCTATGTCTGATTAACACAATAAAATCATGCTAATACATTTATTACAATAACTTATGTATTATTGTATATATGTGACTATGTATATATGTATGTGTTTGTATATTTATTTCTTAAATTAGTTTGAGTATTTATGTATCTATTGCCTTTTTCCTGCACCACCTATATCGCCTGATTCAAATTTCATTAATTTAGGTTGCCTGGAAGAGATCGCTTTGAGCGATAAGGCCGCCTATTGTATCGCCTAGAAAATATTTTAAATATGGTCTATTTTTGTAATTACATATTTTGGTGTGCAATTAACTGCTCTCCCCCCTCTCTCTTATTAGGTTCATAGTTGAATTAATTTTCCAATGTGACGTAGTTTATGAAAAGCAAAAAAGAGGCATTTATGATGATAACCCTACTGTTTACAAACTTGTGGCCATTTCCAGTTGTTTTACGCCATTTCCTGTCAGACCAACCGCTAGTCTCGCGTCTTGCATACTTGCTCATACAAGCTTGTACATGTAAAGTGTATAAATTCTTATCTGTTTTTAGTTTCATTAAAACCTTTATACAGTAGAACCTCTTTAATTCGAAATAATAAATCGGTCCTCTGTTTTGGCGTCGCCTTTCAAATTAGACTTAAAGGGATTCTACTGTACTATATACATATAAGTAGGAATCGTATTTGTTATTATAAAATAACCATATGACGCAATTAGTCAATGACCTGATAGAGTATACTTTCATGTAGTATTCGGAAGTTGTTTAACTGGATGTCAATGTAGAAGCATTTATTATTAAGCTAACGGATATCGGAAATGGAGTACCCGAATGTTGGAAGTTAATACGTATGGTGGAAGTTGGTTTTATGAAGGAGGTGTGGCTGAAGTGGCGCCACAGCATTACCGGATGATGTCACTGCGGCGCGCTACGAGGACCTGTTAAATACGCGGTGTTCGGGCAGAGGAGTGGCAGTCTACAGTGACAGTCTTGGACGAGGACCACATAATATATTGTGGTCGATAATTACTGCTTGATAATCGCAGTATTCTTGTGTCCTAATATTTCTGCGTATTAGTGTGTAATATTTAATATCGTAATTGTAATCATTCTTGTGTAATAAACTTTGATTATAATATTTCAGATTATTATTGTGTTATTCTGGGAGCGTCATTCGTTCGCTCCCGGCGTGAACCCGACATATATATAATAAGAATCCAATTCACAGTTTTATACATTACTAGCGGCCCAGCGGGGTTACACCCGCACTGTTTTTTTTTATTATTTTTTTTGCAGCAGTTCAACAGACAGGCAGACGGCCCACTTGATGGAAAGCGGTTATCATCGCCTACAGACATTTGCAACACCAAAGGTGCTACAAATGCGCAGTTTTGACCATTTGACTAAAGTTCTAGTTAACTAGTTGTTCGTTTTCTTTTTTTATTTATTTATTCTGAGGCGGTACAAACTTTGGCGGGTCAGCTAGTCTTAAATATAAATAAGTGAACGAAGGTCTTGCTCAATACAACATATAACAATTTTGACTTGTTCTCTGTAACTTGTGTTATTGGCCCTCTGACAATGGAGCAAATGTATCGGGCGGCGAGGGAACGCGTCGCGATAGTGCCAATGGAACGCTGCCTTCCATATTATTCAGACAGACGCTCTAACCCAACACAAATCAGTAAGTCAAGTTTGTTCCACCATGCACGTATTATTGCTCAGAAGACAGCGGTCGATTTACATGCAGACTGAATAATCTAGAGCAAATAGTTGTAACATAAATATATAATAATAATTGGCAGACAAACACATATTGTATATCCCGAAATTAAGCAAGTTACGCTTGTGTTATGGGTAATATACAACGGGCTACTTTGGGGCCGAACCCAGACACCCAGACCATAGTAAATAACGGAGAAAATACGTTTCCGAAATTTACTATACCAGGAAACCCAGAACCCCTGCATTACAGTGAGGTACGCCGGCAAAGGCTTAGCCCGCTCAACCACAGAGGCCGTCAAATAAATAAATATAGTAATAGGCAAATGTGTAATAGATATATAGATAACAACAAATATATAATAGATAGATATAACTATTTAATATTCATTTGTTACCCTGCTTTATATTGCTTTAAATATAATCTAAAAATAAACTATATATACAAACTAAAATTAAAGTATAAAATCTAGTTCTAGACCGCTGTCAGTCGGAAACGTGCCCAAAAGACTGGCCACGTTGCCTCTCTGATAGATAGATTAAGTAGATAGACAATTGTACTAACAAATAAGAAATGTATTAGAAAATAAAATAAGGTTGTCTAAATGAGAGAAAAGAGAAAAGAAAATATAAAAAGATTAACCCCCCCCCCCCCCCCCTTATTATCTCATGTATAGAAGAATCAGTTAATTAAAAGAAGATAAGAAAAAGAAAAGACTCTGTCTTGGCATATGACGGAATAATAGGTGAAAAAAAAAAATCTAAAGCCTACTTCAGCAGATTTGAGAAGCGACTTTAGGGCCGTTTTTTTTATCTTACAGTAATTAAAATATTCGTATATTTATAACCTAAATGTTATTAGGTTCACACAAACAATTAAACATGTGAAATCTGTAGACGCGGGCGGGGGCGGAGATAAAAGAAAGAAAGAAAGAAAGAAAAACTTTATTTGAAGAAATTGCGACGCAATTACATTCCTTATACATTTTTATACACATAGCATATTTTGAGAATTTGTACGCCGCATTTTCAGCAAACAAGGTTTGCACTCAGCATATTGCTGTGTCGGAATAATATCCGACACAACGCTGATTTTCAGTGCAAACCTTCCTTTAGGTGTAAGACCAAAATGACCCAGTTTTATTAATTAAATAATAAATGAGAATAATAATTAATAAAAACTAATTCTACTTGTATAATATTTAAATTGTAAAAAAAACAAATAAATAAATTTTAATAAAAAACCAACAATAAATAAAGAGAAGGAAAGGACTTACAGGATAGGTAGCCGCACCAGACACGCTACTTCGGGCTTCGCAGCGGCAGGCACGTCATTCTCGTGATCCTTTCTTCACGTCTTGCGGTTCCTTTGACGAGTGGATCAGCTGGGTACCTTACAGCACGGGGGTTGATATAAGGCGAGGTGTTCGTGAAGCAGCCGCTGCTTCGGACAGTGGTCGACCGTAGACCATGTCACATTACATAGTCACAGATGAGGCGAAAAAAGAGGCGGTGAGCAAATAGATCGGCGTTAACAATATCTTTCACCACTTAATAAATTGTTCACGGGGAAAGGGTGATGTAATTATAACAGTAGTAACACGATGGAATAGAAGGGATAAAATTAGGGGATGAGAAGGCAGGACATTTTTTGCTGAAGTAGGTACAACAGACAGGCTGACTATCTACTTGGAGGAAAGTGTTTTTTTATAATTGAACAAATCTACTATCTACTTTATCCGTGCAGGAACGGAGAAAGAATACAATTTCCTGCGGCTGGGCGGCCTGTCGTAAGAGGCGACTTAACAACCCACAGCCAGGTGGTAGGGCATTTCCCCAACTAGATGGCTACCACCCCTGGTCTAAAGTATGTCGCCATAACAACCTTGAGTTGTGTTCCGGCATTAGTGATCAGTTTCCAGTTTCCCTTAAAAGAGCAGCAGCGTAATTGTAGCAACTTTGCTGTTGCAAATTTCCATAGGCGATGGTAAGCGTTTTCCATCAAGTGGGCCGTCTGCCTGTCTGCTGAGCTCCTGCAATAAAATAAAAAATATATACAGGGGATTAGGGGATGGAATAGAAGGGATGAGAAGGCAGGATTTTTTTTGCTGAAGTAGGTACAATAGACAGGCTGACTATCCACTTGGAGGAAAGTGTTTTTTTTTTAATTGAACAAATCTACGGACTTTTAAGTTCCGTACCATTTTTAATTTAATTTAATTTATAAAGTATTAATTATTACACGCTTGTTTTATATATATATATTGTTGGTGTCTGTGATTATTTGGTTACACAGAGTATATAGATAGAAAGTGGTTAACATCGCCGCCAAAGGTGGTAGGCACTAATATGCTATCGGCCTCCGAGGGAAGACTGGAACCTGTCTACTGATGGCAGAACAGAAATCAAGGTTCTTATGACGGCATTATTTAGACCAAATGTGGTAACTATCCAGATAGAAAAACGTTCTAAATATATTAGTTGTATTAAACACAAGATTACAATGAAACTGAGAATCTACTAAAAATGGTGATTTGAGAAATAATTAGTTAAACACACACACACACGCAAACACACACACACACAAACATACACATTGTATTAATGTTAAATAATAATAATAATTGAGCATTGGAAGACAGGTTTTTACCTAGTTTTAGGTGTCAAAGCCCTCATATATTAGATTTAGAGCAAACTTTATTGTCTTTTATACTGTTAGGTACTTTTACTTTTATATAGGTTTTACTGAATAAATTATTCTATTCTATTCTTTGTACACAATTAGTATAATACTAGTTCGTAAGTTTTTCTGTAATGGTGTACAATAAAGAGTTATCTATCTATCATATCAATATCTACAAAAAACTTCCAGATACCATATGTCCGACTATTGTAGTAATGTCACTAAACTACTTTTATTTTTATATATGTTTTACTGAATAAATGATGTTTTGCCGCCTCTTACTACAAGCTTCTCCCGGCCGCAGAAATTCTGTCTCCGTTCGTACACGGATAAATTCGCCTGTCCCTATTAACAATGTAGGATATGCAATTTTCAACATTTTGGTTTTATTTCACTAATGACCCTAAAAAAGCATTGTTTTTCAATAGCAGCAACAAAAAGGTAATTTTTCCTCATAGTTTTTAAAATAGCCACATTAACAATGTCATATATGCCACCATCTCCCATTAACAATGACGAATGTTAACTCCCGACGTTATTAGCGGGGCGCGAGGGGGGTATGCGGGGTATATTTTTGTAAGAAAGAAATGACTAAGACTGATTATGTAAGCTAATGAAACCTGAAATGTGATTATTAAGTGCCATTCATACAGGTAGACTTTATAATTAATGATTTTAACAAATTTTATAGCAAAGATTGTTTTCATTTTGTCCCTAAATTGTCAATTAGGTTTGATTATTTGTTATTTGTGAAATAAATTTATTAAAAATTGGATTTGTTTTTAATATCAATTTAAATACGACATAAACTTAAACAGGATTTACTAATGACAATGTTGTATGTGGCACTTCTTACAAAGAATAAATATGTTTGTCCATGTAACTTTGTTGGATGTGACAAATCCGACAAATCATGATGACCCATGTACGGATAACAAAGCCATTATTAGTTTTTCAAACATTTAGATAAGTAAAAATGTTATTTAATTGCATTGCAAATAAGCTCTCGAACATATATTCACATATAATATTTTTTTTGAAAATTTAATTCTTGTAGTAAAAAAAATATAAGCAATTCAAACTTCAGAGCGCTCTCCTGTAAAATTGCTGATTTGCAGATCTGACTCTGTTAATAGGGACAGGCGAATTGATTTACTGACTTTACCACCAACCTTGGAAGTTAGTTCATTGTGCTCTGTATTCTGTACTTGAAGTACAAAACGATGGATACACAAACATCTTTTATAGTTATATACTAACAACGATAAAGTCGAGAAGACAATACAATCTTGACATTATTTTATTACTCACTTTACATTGTTACGCTTTTGAACTTATTTAAAAGGAAAGTATCCTTTGATAACTTTATTGGCCAATGAAAATGTGTACCTAAGCAGTTTTTTTTTTATTTAAGTTTATGGCTTTAACCTTATGGTACCCAAGAGGAGACATCAGAAGACAGGGGCGTCCAAAAAAAAAATGGAGTGACGATATCCGTCTAACCTTGGGACCATACTGGACCAGAGTTACCGAAGACCGAGTTCAATGGAAAGAGCTGGAGGAGGCCTATGCCAAGAGGCACGCCGAACTGCGTGATATACTATAACATAAGAAACAAAATAGAAAAAGAAAAATTATTATTATTATTTAAGTTTATGGCTTGGCAGCTAGGCCTTTAAGCCAGATCTTAGTTTACAATATAGTTTCTTCATTTTCTTATGCCTATGTATAATAGCTCAGCTGAACTATAGGTTATCAACTAAAGCCATTTAACGTAGTTCTTGTGACAACTCAAAAACCACATTTGACTATACAGTTCACAAAACTGAATTTTCTCACAAAACACATAATTACTACTCAAAAACTATCAATATCCTACAACGATTGTTCATTTTAGAGTAATTTTACACATTTTTAGAAAATAAAACTACACAGCACAACATCTCCTTTCAGTTCAGTTTTACCTTAGACTGCATTTCCACCTGACGTCAGGTGCAATGTCAGTCAAACTTGAACCTATTCAATAAAAAAAAAAGTTCCCGCCAAAAACTCCTACGTAATAAAACTACGTTTTAACGGTTTTAAGCGCGGTAATTTTATTTGATTTTGGTTTTTCCGACGTTTCGGCCACTTTTCAGTGGCCGTGACCACGGAAGACAAAGATGTCAAGTGTCAACGAGTATTGTTAAAGTTTTATTTAGCCTACCGCCAATTTATTAATTTTAATTATTTAATTTTAATTTTGTTTATGGTTATTATTTAATCTATGGGAGCCTAATCTAATTTACTACCGCTTCGCAACATGTTATGGCTTGAAGAGAAGAAGCGGCGCAAGAAACTCTTCAGCAAACATGCCTAGCTCTAATAATTTTATATAATATTAAAATGGGTGGAAGGAAAAATAAAAGTAATTAACAGTCAAGTTGGTTTGTGTTCCGTTGTACGCAGAAAGAGCTCACAGTGTCTTGAGGTCTGGCAGCTGGTTTTGTGATCACGGCCACTGAAAAGTGGCCGAAACGTCGGAAAAACCAAAATCAAATAAAATTACCGCGCTTAAAACCGTTAAAACGTAGTTTTATTATGTATACAAGTCGCGAAAACTTAAGAAAATATTATGTGAACTCCTACCGAAGTTGGCTACGTTCCATTAGGGACTCACAACAACCGTGTTCACGTCCGCGATTTTACTCGTTCCACTTGCTTACCAGCGTTACAATCGTAAACCCAAGTGGAACGGCTATTCGACCAACCTCTTGACATGAGTCGTTGTGAGCGTTGTGTGATCGAAAATGACGACGTCATTAGTGACGTTTTCGCCACGACCACAACGATCGCGGTCGCCTTGTGGAACGGCTAATTGAGCATTTTGGGCGTTGTGAGCTACTAATGGAACGCCCTGGTTGTATTCAGGGAACGGTGAGACCAGTTGTAAACAGATCACAAAAAAGATTTTTCATTTGTCATTTTTTATTTCGTAAAAATGTTAATTTTGCCAGGTGGCAGGGCATTTGCCCGACTGGATTGCTACCACCCCTCGTCTAAAGTATGTCGCCATAACAACCTTGAGTTGTGTTTTGGCATTAGTGACCAGGTTCCAGTCTCCCTTAAGAGAGCATCAGCGCATTTGTAGCAACTTTGGTGTTGCAAATGTATATAGGCGATGGTAACCGCTTTCCATCAAGTGGGCCGTCTGCCTGTCTGCTGATCTCCTGCAATAAAAAAAAATAAAAAAAATTGAAAAACTAAAAAAGCAATACACCCGTAAAACTTTAAATAACAATTTGATTCTATTAATGTCGTACTTAATTAATTCTTTTGAATTTGAGCACCATAAATAACTCTTATAATTTTTATCTATTCCTTTTATTTTTAAATATATACATATAATAAAATTGTAGAGGTCAAATTTCTGTACAATGAAAAAACATGCTAAAAACCGAATCAGGGGGCTGTAAGAAGTGAAATAGGACTAATTTAGATTTTTTTGTTTCTCTGTCTGTTTGTACCGGCTAATCTCCGAAACGACTGAACCGATTTAAATGAAATTTTGTATGGTGGTAGCTTATGTCCCTGATCAACATATAGAATACTTTTGCTCCCGAAAAATTAAACAGTTCCCGTGGGATAGTTAAAAAAACTTTAATTACTTAAACAGCTTATTATACAACTTATGCAGCTAATTATGTATTGATATTGCCGGTGTCATCATACATTAAAAAACAATTAGCCTATATATCATCACGCTAAGACCAATAGGAGCGGAGCACCAATGAAGAATGTTTTAAAATCGGGAGGGTTTTTTTGACTTACTTTGTTTTTTAACTATTCCACGCGGACGAAGTCGCGGGCAGAAGCTAGTAAATTATAAATTAGAAACATTACATACCAAAGAAACTTTAAATAAATGCGATTCTCAAAGCCGGCACGTTTTTTTTAATACTACCGAATTATAGAGAACAACTAGACGAGCGTGCATGACAAGAGCTATGAATGTCCAAGAAGCAAGTGAGGTGTGTAAGAATAAGCCTAAATGGCGCTCTGTTGTTCATTTTTATTGGACTTGACTTTATGTTGTTGGTCCGAAGACCTTACAACTTGACCGGGGTTTCTGGGGCGAGTGCCCAGGGGGCAACTTGCTCGAGGGAGCTCCCTAAGGAGTTTTACCTCGGCTGGACTGTTGCCATGAGAGGGGGATGAATTTAATGATGCCCACCATAGGGCGACACAAAGCACTAATTGAGAACGGGCGACGGGTAATATAAAGCCCGAGGGGAAGGATCCCGGCGGGCCGGGATCGGCGGTTAGCGGCGGCCTACGCTATCTTACTGCCGTTTCGCAACGTGTTATGGCTGGGAGAGTAGAAACGGCGAAAGAAACTTCCCAGCAACACGCCTAGTCTATCCTGTGAGGGGGCTATGTCTCCTAACGTCCCTCTCAGGGACGTGGAGAGATCTTGATTGGCGGCGCCTGAGACGCCGCCGTCTGTGTCTGTCTGTCCGTGCCTGCCAGCCTGCCGTCCTAACCGCGGGCGGGCTGATCCGGGCCAGCCGTTCGCCGAGGCCTATAATCGGACGCGGTTATAAGCCTCGGCAAAAGGCTCTCGTACGACGACCGCGTAACGTCCTCACGGACAGGGTCGACGTTATCGCCTACCCCGCAAGGGAACTGGCGTGAAGTTATGTATGTATGTACGTAACTAGTGTCGTGTAGTGTAGTTTTGTCATCGGTCGGGTTAAATCCGCCATCTTTATTATCGGCCAGCTTGTTGGTGGATGTTTGTTGAACACAATGCGGTTTCCAGGAAAAATTCATTTATTTCTTGTTATTCCCTTGTTAATTTGGTTGTTTTTGTAACTGTCTCCTTGTGTTGTGTTTAGTAATTTGTTTATTGTTTTGCTTCTGTCGTGTAACAAATAAATGCGACCTTAGTAGGCCCTCTACATTTAATTAATTAGAAATAAAGTTTGAGAAACACCGTTTTTTTTGTTTACACTTTATCTCATGCTAAGATGAATATGTTTTTTTATGGGTATAACCAGTTTTTTCTTACAAGGAATTGTTTTGAATGGTGTTTTAAATAAATGCTTTGTTTAGATGATACATTTTTTTTAATATTTTCTACTTTGACAACTATCTATGTATAGATTTAGATTTTGCTAGGTGGTAGGACAATTGCCCGACTGGATGGCTACCACCCCTGGTCTAGAGTATGTCGCCATAACAACCTTGAATTGTGTTCCGGCATTAGTGACCAGGTTCCAGTCTCCCTTAAGAGAGCAGCAGCGCATTTGTAGCAACTTTGGTGTTGCAAATGTTAATAGGCGATGGTAACCGCTTTCCATCAAGTGGGCCGTCTGCCTGTCTGCTGAACTCCGGCAATTAAAAAAAAAAAAGATAGATCTAATTTTAGATGTGCCTGGAAGAGATACTTTTAGCGATACGGTGGCCTTTTGTCTTTACCAAGAAAGTATTGTAATTATGCAGTTTATAATTTTACATTTTTATTAATTTCACGCTTAACTTAACATCACTTTATGTATTAGTGATGTGTAACGAATCTTGATTTTTTCACATTCACGAATGTAGATTGGTATATTCATCTCCAATATTCGCGAATGCATCGAATTTTCATCTCTAATATTTGCGAATGCATCGAATATTCATCTCCAATATTTATTTTATTTTTTTATTGCAGGAGTTCAGCAGACAGGCAGACGGCCCACTTGATGGAAAGCGGTTACCATCGCCTATGGACATTTGTAACACCAAAGGTGCTACAAATGCGCTGCTGCTCTCTTAAGGGAGACTGGAACCTGGTCGCTAATGCCGGAACACAAGACAAGGTTGTTATGGCGGCATACTCTAGACCAGGGGTGGTCGCCATCCAGTCGAGCAAATACCTTCCCACCTGGCAAATTAAATATTCTCGAATGCATCGAATATTCATCTCCAATATTCTCGAATGCATCGAATATTCGTCTCCAATATTCGCGAATGCATCGAATTTTCATCTCCAATATTCGCGAATGCATCGAATATTCATCTCCAATATTTATTTTATTTTTTTATTGCAGGAGTTCAGCAGACAGGCAGACGGCCCACTTGATGGAAAGCGGTTACCATCGCCTATGGACATTTGTAACACCAAAGGTGCTACAAATGCGCTGCTGCTCTCTTAAGGGAGACTGGAACCTGGTCACTAATGCCGGAACACAAGACAAGGTTGTTATGGCGGCATACTCTAGACCAGGGGTGGTCGCCATCCAGTCGAGCAAATACCTTCCCACCTGGCAAATTAAATATTCTCGAATGCATCGAATATTCATCTCCAATATTCGCGAATGCATCGAATTTTCATCTCTAATATTTGCGAATGCATCGAATATTCATCTCCAATATTTATTTTATTTTTTTATTGCAGGAGTTCAGCAGACAGGCAGACGGCCCACTTGATGGAAAGCGGTTACCATCGCCTATGGACATTTGTAACACCAAAGGTGCTACAAATGCGCTGCTGCTCTCTTAAGGGAGACTGGAACCTGGTCACTAATGCCGGAACACAAGACAAGGTTGTTATGGCGGCATACTCTAGACCAGGGGTGGTCGCCATCCAGTCGAGCAAATACCTTCCCACCTGGCAAATTAAATATTCTCGAATGCATCGAATATTCATCTCCAATATTCTCGAATGCATCGAATATTCGTCTCCAATATTCGCGAATGCATCGAATTTTCATCTCCAATATTCGCGAATGCATCGAATATTCATCTCCAATATTTATTTTATTTTTTTATTGCAGGAGTTCAGCAGACAGGCAGACGGCCCACTTGATGGAAAGCGGTTACCATCGCCTATGGACATTTGTAACACCAAAGGTGCTACAAATGCGCTGCTGCTCTCTTAAGGGAGACTGGAACCTGGTCACTAATGCCGGAACACAACACAAGGTTGTTATGGCGGCATACTCTAGACCAGGGGTGGTCGCCATCCAGTCTAGCAAATACCCTACCACCTGGCAAATTAAATATTCTCGAATGCATCGAATATTCATCTCCAATATTCGCGAATGCAGATTCGAGTATTTATCTCCAATATTCGCGAATGCATCGAATTATCATCTCCAATATTCTCGAATGCATCGAATATTCATCTCCAATATTCGCGAATGCATCGAATATTCAACTCCAATATTCGCGAATGCAGATTCGAGTATTTATCTCCAATATTCGCGAATGCATCGAATTATCATCTCCAATATTCTCGAATGCATCGAATATTCATCTCCAATATTCGCGAATGCATCGAATATTCATCTCCATTATTCGCGAATGCATTGAATATTCATCTCCAATATTCGCGAATGCATCGAATATTCATCTCCAATATTCGCAAATGCATCGAATTATCATCTCCAATATTCGCGAATGCATCGAATTATCATCTCCAATATTCGCGAATGCGAATACGAATATTCGTTACATGACTAATATATATATATAAACTTAACAGTGTATATTGAAGCGTTACTAACAGTTTTCGTTTGATGTTCTGTCTGTACTATTACATACATACATACATACATAACTTCACGCCAGTTCCCTTGCGGGGTAGGTACGAACAACAGAGTGCCATTTAGGCTTATTCTTACACACCTTCCTTGCCTCTTTGACATTCATAACTCTTGTCATGCAAACTCGTCTGTACTATTGTTGTGTTTAATGCGTGTATGTGTTGTAACATATTCAGGCTTATAATTTTATATTGTGTGTAGATTGTCTGTAGATAGTCTTAACAATTTTTACTTATACATAGATATTTGTACATCATTAAATAGTGTAATAAATTGCAGAATCGTATCTGTGTTGTACCATAATGATCTTCTAAGGAAGAACGATGTATAGGTAATACAAGTTTGTAACATGCAACCGTTCTAACCACGCAGTGTTGTCGCAGCTGTGAATCTGGGACTTAGTACAAACAAACCCGACGCTTTACTCTGTTTGACTTTATACAAGTTATAGAAGTAGAATTGCAAGTGTGTGCTAAGTTCAAAGTTGCTTTTAAGTCGATGACACTGTAGAGCAGCGGTACTCAACCTTTTTTTATAAAGGCCACGTATATATTAGATAGTGCTGCGGGTCCCAACATAAATTTATTTAGGTGTTTTTATTGGTAGTAATGGAAAGTGGTTAGCGTCATCTATGTTTTTTGCAATACTAGAGGTATTACCAATGTAATTGTACAACTATTAGTATGTCAGACGAGCCACTTACAAAGGCTCAGGGGTCCACATGCGGCCCGTGGACCGCGGGTTGAGTACAGCTGCTCTAGAGTAAAGTTTACCCATGAGTGTTAACTAATAAACTATTACACAGTTTGAAAACACAGAAACACTAAGCGAAGTCCAAAATGATATAGCAAAATATTTAAAATTTTAAGTACATACGGAGGGCAGAACTTTCTGGCAGCGTAAGCCGGTCTCAACACTTCTAAGAAAAGGTAGAAAATTCTGGAAGGAAAAGACAAGGACGGATATATTTTAGAAAGGGATAGACGATGAACGAAAGTTCTAGAATGGAAAGTTCGAGAAGGAAAAGACAGAGATAGATAGATGTTTAGAAAGGGACAGATAGTAAATAGAAGAATAACGAAATTATGGGTTCCAGAAAATTCTTCCGGCTATATAAGCAGCGTAAGGCGCGCCTGCCGGGCAGTTTAGAGTTGAGTTCAGTTCAAGACAGCGAAGCGACAAGTGCGAGACGGAAGAGTTGGAAGAGAAGTTTAATAGAAGACAGTGACGAGTTGAGTGGTGAATTTAGTGACAATGTTATGTCATGTTATGTTTGCTGGTAGGCAAACTGGTAAACGGACAACCTGGTGATAGGCGGCTTCCGTCGTCTATGGATATCTGCAACACTAAGGGAGCCGATGCGTTGCCTATCTCGTTGAGACTTTAGGTATCTGTTGACACCCTTTTTGAAGAACCCCATATTGTAGCGCTCTAGTAAAACCGCGGGAGGTAATTCATTCCACAACTTGGACGCATATAGCATGAAGGAGCGACCGCCACGTACCGTGAAGGACTTCCAAGTGTCTAGGAAATGTGGATAAACTCCCAATCGCCAGCGAGTGATGATAGAATGGCTGCGTAGGCACCAAATCAAATAGCTCATCAGAGCACTCCCCTTTGTACAGAGGGTAGAACACGCTTAGAGCGCCAACAAAAACTTCGTCTGCTATGACAGTATGGTTTTCGTGTCATAATACATACATACATAACTTCACACCAGTTCCCTTGCGGGGTAGACACGAACAACAGAGCACCATTCAGGCTTATTCTTACACACTGCTTCTTTGACATTCATAACTCTTGTCATGCACGCTCGTCTGTTCTTAAGACTCCCATCACCTTCTGCTAGTACACGATCAATTTGATCATGGAAGGTGTGTCGTGGCCTTCCACGACTTCTGCATCCATCCACTTTTGCATTGTATATCTGTTTAGTCATTCTTTCATCATGCCTTACCTTCGCCCCGACACTTTCTTTCAGACGAACTCTCTTTCTTACTTCGGTATTACGAACGCGGTCCGCGAGCGTCACTGCGCAGATTTTGCGCAGTGCTCGCATCTCGACCGCGTTTACTCTACTTTCATGCTCTCTCTTCCATACGTGAGCGTAGGTACCAGCACCGCGTTGTATATAGCAAGCTGGGCCTTTTGGCTGAGGTTCTTAGCGCCTAGTTTACCTAACGCTCCATTCACACTATTCCCCAAATTCACTCTTCTTTCTATATCAGCGGTGTACCTTCCATCTCTGCTAAAAGCACATCCAAGATATACAAACTCATTCACTTGCTCCAGCATAACATAAATGGTCATAATAATGTGAACAAATTTTCAATATAGATAAAAACATTTATTTCCTGGCAGCCGGTCGCCATTTTCTAAATCTATTTTATTTATGGGAAACATAAAAACCCTACAACTGTGGAACAATAAAAGTATTATCTTGTGTTTGTTCATTCCGCTCAGTTATTGTTGTTTTTATAAGAGTACCCTTAGAAGCAGTCATAAAAGCTTGTAAGTGGACGGTGTTGTGGGACAATTACGAACGAGCGGCGCCGGGTTGTAAAATTAGTTCCAGATACAGCTGTACCACACATTGTATGATTTGTACCTTTACAATGTATAAAAGCGAATGGTTGGATATCGACCACGACGTCAAGGCTCGCATCACAGCAGCTTGGGCCAAGTGGTGTGAGGTGACAGCTGTCATTTGTGACCCCAAAACATAGTGTATATAGAATAGGACGTAAAAATTAAATTTTAACTTACATGTATGACCTTCAAAAAGTGTTCTCCAGTGGAACTTATTTTGAATAAAATCTTTTGAATTAATTTTTTTTTTTTTATTGCAGGAGATCAGCAGACAGGCAGACGGCCCACTTGATAGAAAGCGATTACCATCGTCTATGGACATTTGCAACAGCAAAGTTGCTACAAATGCGCTGCTGCTCTCTTAAGGGAAACTGGAGCCTGGTCACTAATGCCGGAACACAACTCAAGGTTGTTATGGCGACATACTTTAGACTAGGGATGGTAGCCATCCAGTCGGGCAAATGCCCTACCACCTGGCTGAATTTGAAAATGCCGGTTAAATTAAAAGAACAGGTTTATAAATGCATCATTAGACCTGTCCTTTTTTATAGCAGTGAAGCGTGACTTGTACTTGAGCGACAGAACCAAGAACTGCGTATCACGGAGATGAATACGCTGCGATGGATGTGTGGAGTGACGCGGAAAGACCGTCTCAGGAAGTCCCGCACCTGCGGCAGTCTTCAAGTCCGTGACATAGCAGACAAACTGCAAGAGCGTCGCTTACGCTGGTACGGCCACGTTTTACAGAGACCGGCTAATTATGTGCGGAACAAATGTCTAGCCATGCCACCTCCGCCAGGTCCAATTCAAGGTGCCAATGTTTTGCCAGGTGGTAGGGCATTTGCCCGACTGGATGGCTACCACCCCTGGTCTAAAGTATGTCGCCATAACAACATTGAGTTGTGTTCCGACATTAGTGACCAGGTTCCAGTGTCCCTTAAGAGACCAGCAGCGCGTTTGTAGCATCTTTGGTGTTACAAATGTCCATAGGCGATGGTAACCGCTTTCAAGTGGGCCGTATGCCTGTCTGCTGAACTCCGGCAATAGAAAATAAAAATAATGTTCTTAAAACGGGGGATGCTGAAGACCGCGCGAAGTGAAGTAGAAAAAGTAGGAAAGCGGACCCTGGGCGTCGAAATAAACGCTCCGAACGCAACCGGGATTTAACACTCGAATGATGATGATGATGATGATGATGATGATGACATGAATAAAAGCGAAATTTGTTCACTCTTAAATGAGTGCTGTGCTCGCTCGCGGACCGCGTTCGTAATACCGAAGTAAGAAAGAGAGTTGGTCTGAAAGAGAGTATCGGGGTGAAGATAAGGAAAGGAATGCATGATGAAAGAATGACTAAACAGATACACAATGCAAAAGTGGATGGATGCAGAAGTCGTGGAAGGCCACGACACACCTTCCATGATCAAATCGATCGTGTACTAGCGGAGGGTGATGTCAGGAGCCTTAAGAACAGACTAGCGTGCATGACAAGAGTTATGAATGTCAAAGAAGCAAGTGAGGTGTGTAAGAATGGGCCTAAATGGCGCTCTGTTGTTCGTGCCTACCCCGCAAGGGAACTGGCGTGAAGTTATGTATGTATGTATGTTAAATGATACATTTACAAATACTAATATAGTTTGATAAGTTCCCATGACCGAATTGAACTAATAGTACTTACTATTCAAGTGATGTCATTGACCGAATTGAACTATGGCCTGGCAAGTTTTGGGGTGCTTATTTTGGCAGTCAATGTCGTACTTTATTAATGAGTAGAACCCACTTAGCGAAGTGGCACAGATGACGAACAACCACAAATTATAGGAAGTCGGTTTTGAAATGAAATAAATCGTATATACAAATTAACATATTGTTACGTGCGAGCGGGGTTCGCACTTAGGATTGGAAGGAAACACCAGTTTTTAAATAAACGCTTTTATTGACTTACACAGCCGCTCGTAATACCTCTCCGGAGGGTTGCCCCTATACGCACGACTAACGATGCACTGTTCCGACGATAAGGTGTCTCACTCAGAATACCGTCGCTGATATTGCGTAGACCACCGCCTGCTACTGCCGTGCTCACCTCCGATATTACCGCGGGTAGCTCGCTTCTGGTTCGTCTTTCAAATGACGGTACACTCCTCTTTCACTTTACTATCCACTAAACTTGTCACTAAATCCACCACTTAACTCGTCACTGTCTTCTATTAAACTGTTCTCCCAACTCTTCCGTCTCGCACTTGTCGCTTCGCTGTCTTGAACTGAACTCAACTCTAAACTGCCCGGCAGGCGCGCCTTACGCTGCTTATATGCCCGGAAGAATTTTCTGGAAGCCATAATTTCGTTATTCTTTTATTTACTATCTGTCCCTTTCTAAACATCTATCTATCTCTGTCTTTTCCTTCCCGAACCTTCTATTCGAGAACTTTCGTTCATCGTCTATCCCTTTCTAAAATATATCCGTTCTTGTCTTATCCTTCCAGAATCTTCTACCTTTTTCTAGAAGTCTTGAAACCGGCTTACGCTGCCAGAAAGTTCTACCCTCGGTCGCCATAATATTTTAACAGTAAAAAACAAATAAAAAATATCATATTTTTTTATTTAACATATTAATTAATTAATATTTTTTTTTGTAAATATTAAATAAGCTGAAGCTGAGCTGAGCTGCGTTGGCCGAAGATCTCGCCATGCCAGCCTCAATGACATCATCCGCCGAGCTCTCGTCAGCGTCGGCGTACCAGCCATCCTAGAGCCAAATGACTTGGTGCGCGACGATGGCAAGAGGCCGGATGGAACGTCACTCATTCCTTGGAAAATGGGAAGGCCGTTTGTGTGGGACGCTGGCGGGATCACATCTTCCAGTGACTAATTCAGGGGCTGGCAACGCTGCTTCAACAACTGAAGATCTCAAACGGCGCAAATATGGAACCCTAGGAAGAGGTTACAGATTTGTGCCGTTTGGAGTTGAAACTTTAGGTCCGTCCATCGGCAAACATTTTCTTCAAAGAAATTTTATATCCGTGCAGGAACGGAGAAAGAATACAATTACCTGCCGCCTGGCGGCCTGTCGTAAGAGGCGACTAAAGAACCCATAGCCAGGTGGTAGGGTATTTGCCCGACTGGACGGCTGCCACCCCTGGTCTCGAGCATGCCGCCATAACAACTTTGAGTTGTGTTCCGGCATTAGTGACCAGGTTCCAGACTCCCTTAAGAGAGCAGCAGCGCATTTGTAGCACATTCGGTGTTGCAAATGTCTATAGGCGATGGTAACCGCTTTCCATCCAGTGGGCTGTCTGCCTGTCTGCTGAACTCCTGCAATACAATAAAAAAAAGAAACTCTTTGATACCACCCGTGATCAGAAGGCTGGTTCGTATTTCGCGCAACGAATCAGCATTGCCATACAGCGTGGCAATGCAGCCAGCCTTCTGGGCACGCTTCCCTCTAGCAGAGATTTGTTACATTCTTTATATTATTATTTTTTTTATTGCAGGAGATCAGCAGACAGGCAGACGGCCCACTTGATGGAAAGCGGTTACCATCGCCCATGGACATTTCCAACAGCAAAGTTGTTACAAATGCGCTGCTGCTCTCTTAAGGGAAACTGGAACCTGGTCACTAATGCCGGAACACAACTCAAGGTTGTTATGGCGACATACTTTAGACCAGGGGTGGTAGCCATCCAGTCGGGCATATGCCCTACCACCTGGCAAAATTATATTAATTTATATTATTTATATATTAATATTAATTTATTTAAAATAAAATAAAAAAAGCTTGTTTTGTATTATATACTGACCATACAGTATATCCATGCTACTATCGATTCTAAGTTCTATGAGAACAACAATCGATAGCCGACTAGGTTCTTTAACGATTATACACGCGAAAGGGGATGTAGTACTGAGCAGTTTTATTTTCTAAAAACGTCTAAAATTACTCTAAAATGAACAATAATTGTAGGATATTGATAGTTTTTGAGTAGTAATTATGTGTTTTTGTGAGAAATGTGAACTGTATAGTCAAATGTGGCCTTTCGAGTTTCCACAAGAACTGCGTTGAATGACGTCAATTGAAGACCCACAATTCAGCTAAGCAATACGAAGACTTATACATCAGAATTGGCTGTATGGGCTAAGATTCCCTTGCCTGTTTGTGACGTATACTACTACTATTAGTCATTCCATTATTATTTATTTAGGTTTATGGCTTGGCAGCTAGGCCGTTAAGCCAGATCTTAGTTTACAATATAGTTTCTTCATTTTCTTAAGCCTATGTGTAGCACAGCTGAACTGTAGGTTATCAGCTGGTGCCATTCAACGGAGTTCTTGTGACAACTCAAAAAGTCACATTTGACTATACAGTTCACAATTCCCATAAAACACGTAATTACTACTCAAAAACTATCAATATCCTACAACTATTGTTCATTTTAGAGTAATTTTACACATGTTTAGAAAATAAAACTGCACAGCACAACATCTCCTTTCAGTTCCCGCCAAAAACTCTAGTCATTCCATATTTTTGACAGCCCATAGAAAACGAGCGTTCACTTGTATAACCTAGCAAGCACAAGACTAATCCATAACAATATGTAGTATTTTCTTAAGTTTTCGCGACTGATACACATAAATACATGCCATAACAACCTGGTGTTGTGTTCCGGCATTAGTGACCAGGTTCCAGTCTCCTTTAAGAGAGCAGCAGCGCATTTGTAGCACCTTTGGTG
The DNA here is from genome assembly GCA_019925095.2 of Dendrolimus kikuchii. Lineage (NCBI taxonomy): Eukaryota > Metazoa > Arthropoda > Insecta > Lepidoptera > Lasiocampidae > Dendrolimus > Dendrolimus kikuchii. The sequence goes on from CM034390.1 coordinate 1,027,664, forward strand.
TTGCAAATGTCCATAGGCGATGGTAACCGCTTTCCATCAAGTGGGCCGTCTGCCTGTCTGCTGAACTCCCGCAATAAAAAAAATAAAAAAAAAACTACGTTTTAACGGTTTTAAGCGCGGCATGTTCTTTGATCTTTATTTTGACATTTCGGCCACGTTTTCATAGCTTTAATCGCGGAAGACAAATATATCAAGTGTCAACGAGTGATGTCATTAGTTATTATTTAGCCTACCCCCAACTTGCTCATTTTATTTATTTAACTTTTATTTATGGTCATTATTTACTCTATGGGAACGTTATCTAATTTACTGAAAAGTGGCTGAAACATCGAAATAAAGATAAAAAAAAATGGCGCGCTTAAAACCGTTGAATCGGTGAATCTAATCATATCTACTTTCTTTTTGATTATAAGGAAAACTTGCAAAGCATTGGCATCGAGCTGCAATAAGTCCGCACCCTTGACCTTCCTAATATACCCTCACAACGCGACCACGATGTAATCTAACAGAATAAAGAAGTCCTCGTATTACGCGATAAATCCCAACCGCCCGAATTCCCGCCAAATAGCCGGCCGCCATTTTCTAAATCATTTTTATGTTCACAAGTTTTTTACGCGCGGACGCGTTGCAATCGCAACTCATATTCTTTTGTCCACGGGTTTACGACGAACCCACTTTCTGGTACATCGTATCTTTTATATTACTGCGTCTCAATTTGTATCTTGATAATGAGTACATATAGAATAAAATTAAAAAAACTTCGTTTAAAAAAACCGGCTTCAAAAACTAAAAAGTATAAAATAACTTATTTTTAAAGCTATTATTATTAATATATATTATCTAAAACATCTTAAAGTCGGTGCTTAGTAATTTTCAAAATATAGTAATTTTTATGTTTTACTTTGCACCGACTTCAAGATGTTTTAGATAATATATATTAATAATAATAGCGTTAGAAATAAGTTATTTTATACTTTTTAGTTTTTGAAGTCGGTGTTTTTAAACGAAGTTTTTTTTATTTTATTTGTTACTTTTTAGTGTCTAGCTATGTATGGGTAGACCTACGAAAGGTCCTTAAAAAATATAGGTCCCAAGAAACGGGAACAAAAAAATGTTCGTAAAATGAAAACTACTAGGCCAAAGTATGTTAAATTTTTAGGGGACCAAATGGCAACTATTCCGCATCAAACTAAACAAGAATCACGTAAATCGGATCATAAATCTCAGCGTAATCGGTGTACATATGGAACGGAATGGAAATTTTTCCATAAAAAATGTTCATAAAATGAAAACTACTGGGCCAAACTATGTCAAATTTTTAGGGGACCAAATGGCAGCTATTCCGCGTCGAACAAAAAAGAATCACGTAAATCGGATCATAAATCTCGAAGTAATCGGTGAACATACATAAGAAAAAGATCCCGACGAATTGAGAACCTCGTCCCTTTTTTGAAGTCGGTTAAAAACATAGATAGATAGATAACACTTTATTGTACACCATTACAGAAAACTTACGAACTAGTATTAGTCTAGTTGGGTACAAAGGGCGGTCTTATCGCTAGAAAGCGATCTCTTCCAGACAACCCGTGGCAAGAATATTCTGATTAGGAGTGGCGATGATTGTATACATAATTATTGTACGATTACTTACATATTAATAATAAATATAGGGAGTGGCGAGTCACCGTCTGCCCATTTTTCCATGTTCCCCGAACATTGCGACGGGCAGACGCCATAGTCCCCATATTCCCAGACCCCCAGTACCACTAGCAGTTCACCCCAATAGCCCGGTACTTTTTGTCCTCATTTCCCACAATAGTCCTACACTGGCCGGGGCTTGTCCTTCGGTGCATTAGTATATGGTGTAGACAAGGATAATCGCCGGGCAGTGTCACGCCACATTTACATTAAATTTGTCAAAGGGCCTCTACGTGTTGGCCTTCCCATGGCCCCATGCAAGCCCTCCAAATGTCCGGGCCATTTTTATGTCCCGTGGTCTTGAAATACATACAATATATAACTATAAGTTATATACATATACAAGGTATAGTGATAAAATACAACTATTTAAACATAATAAACATATAGCTATATGCAATATAATACTGATCGTATAAAATTACATATCATTATATTGCAGATAGTATTTCCTGGCCATGTTCTTAATGTTATTAGAGATTTTGCTGGTCTAACAGCAACACGCAATGTACATACAACAATACTCTTTATTGTACACCAATACAAGAAAAGTAATACATTAAGGTAATACAATGAGCGGCCTTATTGCTTAAAGCAATGTCTTCCAGGCAACCTTTGCATAGACAAGATCTCGTTAAAAAGTATTTGCTGGCGTCCAGTATAATAAATATACCATATATATATATATAAAAATCAATTGCTGTTCGTTAGTCTCGCTAAAACTCGAGAAAAGCTGGACTACATACATACATACATAACTTCACGCCAGTTCCCTTGCGGGGTAGGCACGAACAACAGAGTGCCATTTAGGCTTATTCTTACACACCTCACTTGCCTCTTTGACATTCATAACTCTTGTCATGCAAGCTCGTCTGTTCTTAAGGCTCCTGACATCACCTTCTGCTAGTACACGATCAATTTGATCATGGAAGGTGTGTCGTGGCCTTCCACGACTTCTGCATCCATCCACTTTTGCATTGTATATCTGTTTAGTCATTCTTTCATCATGCATTCAAAAGCTGGACTGATTGGGCTAATTATGGTTTTGAATTATTTGTGGAAGTCCTGGTTTAAAAGGTGAGTAAATGCTTGGAATATAGTAAAAACAGCAATTTCGCTTTCCCTTAGAAACTATTCATACCTGTCAAACATTTGATGTTCGTCCCGTCGTTTAGAAATGAATTAAAGTGAAGAGTCGTCCAGAAATCGAATTAAATTTAAGTGACTTTTTTTTTGTTTTGAATGTCAAACGTTTGATGTTCGCTCCGGTTAAGTTTTGACCACATTTTTTACTATGGAATAGAATAGAATAATTTATTCAGTAAAACATATATAACAGTAAAAGTAACAGTATAAAAGACAATAAAGTTTGCTCTAAATCTAATGTACGAGGGCTTCGACACCTAAAACTAGGTAAAAGCCTGTATTATATTAGGTGTCGTTGCTCTTCCAATGCTCCATTATTATTATTTTTTAACATTAATACAATGTGTGTGTGTGTGTGTGTGTGTGTGTGTGTGTGTGTATAAGTGTGTGTGTGTGTGTGTTTAAATAATTATTACTCAAATCACCATTTTTAGTACATTCTCAGTTCAGTTTCTATAGTTGAAACATTCTTCAATTATTATTCAGTTTTTTTATTTATTGATTCTAAGACGGTACGAAGTTTGCCGGGTCAGCTAGTAAATTATAAGAATTAAATATAATATGCAATAATATACTGTTAAGTATATTATTGCATAATTTATCCGTGCAGGAACGGAGAAAGAATACAATTTCCAGCGGCCGGGCGGCCTGTAGTAAGAGGCGACTAAACAACCCACAGCCAGGTGGTAGGGCATTTGCCCGACTAGATGCCTACCACCCCTGGTCTAGAGCATGCCGCCATAACAACCTTGAGTTGTGTTCCGGCATTAGTGACCAGGTTCCAGACTCACTTAAGAGAGCAGCAGCGCATTTGTAGCACCTTTGGTGTTGCAAATGTCCATAGGCGATGGTATTATTATAATAATATAATGTGTATATATATATATATATATATATATATATATAGGTATAAAAATATGTACGTACTACATGTATTTTATACCTACATACAACAAATAATAGGTTAAATCTGCGCGCAGCCGTATTACATTTTAACACGAATTACCTCCTAATACATGAATTATTACTAACTAGCCAATTATTAATTACTTTTCGCCTGTTCAATGCTAAACTAAATTTAATGAAACGACGGAAAGAAGATTAGTAGGTTTCTGACATTAAATACGCAGACTTATCTTGAGAGCTGTCTGTGTAAATTAGTACCTCTGGCTTTGACGAGATTAGTTTTATTTGACATATCTGTCATTGTATAAATCAATAAAACGCGTAATTTTTTTTTCTAATAAATAACGCTTGTCTATGCCACGGTTCTTTGGAACGTTTTATATTGCGCATAACAGAATTTTGAAAGGAGTTTATTAGAAAAAGCGCTCATTGCTCTTTTGCGACGGCCTTTGCCGGTTTACCTCACTACAACGCAGAGGCTCCGGATTCGATTCCTGGTATGGTAAAATTCGGAAACAAATTTTCTCCGTTATTTACTATGGTCTGGGTGTCTGGGATCGGCCCCAGAGTGGTTCGTTGTATATTACCCATAACACAAGCGTAACTTGCTTAATTTGGGGATATACAGTGTGTGTGTTTGTCTGCCGATTAAAAAAAAAACATATACGAATGTAGTTAATAATAATAATGTTACGAATTAAAATGCCGTTGGAATTACTATAGAGTTTATTAGAACTATACAAACACGTATATAACAGGTACAAATAAAACTAGACACTAGTTGTTACAATCTGCACGATCAATAACACGCGCAAAGTCCGTCACTATATCGCTTGTCGAATGTACACGTCTTGCTTGTATCGTAGCCGTCGCTCGACTGCCCCACCCCTCCGTTCGGGCATTGTTTTATAGTAAACTGTACAATACACAATGGAAGGTCGTGGGTTGGGTTCTTTCAAGAAAATGTAATTAGCACACCTGCGAACGGCCAACAAAGTTGAAAACAATAACAATAAGGATTTAGTTCGACACTAATGATGGCCATAAACAAGTACAATAAAAATAAGCTATTGTCTAATTGCAAATTTTAAATAGGAAGTAAACAAAAGAACTCCGAATGCGCGAGGGGCAATAAACCAGGTGCGCGTTTCTCTGTCAGTATGTAACAATAATAATAATCTCCAGACAAACACACACATTGTATATCTCCAAGCTAAACTAGGTACGCTTGTGTTATGGGTGATATACAACGGACCACTCTGGGGCCGATCCCAGACACCCCGACCATAGTAAATAACAGTAAATTCGTTTCCGAAATTTGCCATGAATCGAGCCCAAAGCCTTGTTGGTTCAGCGGTCAGCATTTTTCAGTTCGGTGCATTTTTTCGTCTGACTTCCATCCACTAAGTAAAGTGCGATAAGGAACTTCATTCCAAAACTTTTGAATTTGAATTCAGCAACACAATATAATAAAACAGGTGCAACACCATTTTGTAAATATCTAAGCAAAGCGAATGATCTAAGAAATACATATTAATGGACGCAAAATCTCTTGAGGAAAGTAAACCGAGTGCATAACAGCAGTGTTATGTTCATGCTCTGTTACATTATGCAAAAGATTACCTGAACAACATTTCGTTCATCAAATAAATGTATTCTTGGCTTTATTAATGCGAGCATATTTTGTTTTACACACTTCTGCGAGGCGTCGAGCCAGTGTTGCTATTGTAACGACTTTTTCGCTAAATTTATAGGTTTTTATGATGTTACTAGCGGTTTCGGCAGACGTTGCCCTGCCCTGAAAAAAATAAAATCTAGAACCCGATTCCAGCGCCACCTACTAGGTCTAATTATTTATCTAAACCATCCCCGGACCCACTCAAATAATATTATTTTACACCTTGGGTTACATTATTGAAGTTTTAGTAGGGATTCCTAATGTTTTCTAGTAATAAATATAACTTATATTATTCAGGGATAATGTAGCATTTGACTGGTGAAAGAATTTTTGAAATCGGTCCAGTAGTTTTTGAGTTTATTCGTTACAAATATATAAAACTGTATTTGTATATCAGTACTAGCTGCGCCCCGCGGTTTGGAAAATCAACATATTTTGGATAATTCCTACTATATCTTTATAAACTATAGTCTATTTGTTATTTTGATGTGTAGGCTATATTATTGTAAAGTTTTATCAAAATCCATTGAGTAGTTTTTGCATGAAAGAGTAACAAACATACATACATCCAGTCATTCTTACAAACTTTCACGTTTATAATATTAGTAAGAAGTAGGATTAGCAGACGAAATTTTTGTTTTAACGAGGAAAGTAATAATAAAACTACGTTTTAACGGTTTTAAGCGCGGTAATTTATTTGATTTTTGTTATTCCGACGTTTCGGTAAGGTAGGAAAATAATGTTCAACGACTTGTATCGAATTTTAAGAGCTCAAACTGATGGAAGCTTTCTTAACATAGAAACTATAAAGTATAAATTAAGTTTAATTTAGATACTAGCCTATTACAGTGCTATTTTTACTGTTGTAATAAAAATACAAGATTTTGATAGTTGTATTTTTATTTCGTATTTTCATCATAGAACTTGATTTAATTGTATTAGTGTACGAGCTGTACCCAGGAGACGTTGTCTAGTCCTTAAAAAATAAAAATCTAGAAACCGATTGCAGCGCCATCAACCAAGACCAATTTTTAATCTAAACCATTTTCAAATCTACTTGGAAAAAAACAAAAAAAATCATCGGTCCCAGCGTTAAAGAGATGTTCAGCGGCACCAACTACCGGATCTAATCGGGAATGTAAACCATCCCGGGATGCACTTGAACACACACACAAATATATAATATCAGCCCATAAATGTCCCACAGTTCTATCCTGGCCGGAACGCATGCACCACTTAGGCACTTTTCTGACCTAATGTGCATATTGATACAATTACCACGTGCTAACAACGGTGAAGGAAAACATCGTGATGCAACCTGCATATCGAGATAACCGTTGTGTCCAACCTGCCATGCCGCCTTGGACAAGCGTAGCGGGTATACTGCCCGTTCCCCCCCTATAATGAGAGTCCCAAGCCCTGCAGTAGGACATTTATGGGCCGATATCATTATTATTATATTGTATTTATTTATTCAGAAATTTAACAATTTTTTTTAATATATAGACATATTTTTATATATAAATAGAAGACATTATTCTTTTATAAATATACATTAAAAATAGAATATGTTTAATAAAAAAAAATATATAATCTTGCAGGTCACCACCAGCGGGGCCTAGGGTCCAAACTATCGTTGGTTAGGGCTCCAGAGACAGGAACCTCCTCACAATTCGTGCCGTGTCCAAGAGTGCTGCCTTCTATATCTGGCCCTTCATCCAGCTTCTTCGATGAAAATCCAAAGTCTCGAACATCGACGCAGGGTTGCCAGCTTATCGGTTTTCTATCGGATTCACTTTGGAGAGTGTGCAGCTGAGCTCTTCGATCTGATCCCGCCATCTCTCTTCCATCATCGGACAACCAGACGAACCGGCATGCGGCATCAATATATGGTAGATATTCCACCTATTAGAACGAAACGCTTTGCATCTAGCTTCATCATGCGCACCGCAAAGGAGTGCAACTCATTCCGGAGTCTGTCTTTCCGGATACATATAACCTGGGTGTCTTCAAGTCCCGTGAATAGGTACCTTCTAGGCAAGCTCCATCCTAGACCATATCTTCGCCTCACATAGGGCAAGATTGTGGTCAAACGCGAACCTATAGTACAACTAACAATAAAAAAAATAATAGATTAGAGCATGTTCATAAATTCTATCGGTTCTATTTATACTGAGTCATAGTAAGTTTCTAAGCTTCTTTACGGTTCCTAAAGAAGCCTACAAACTTATTCTAATTCAATATGAATAAAACTGCAAACATTTATACCTCAGAAGTTAGATACTTGTGTACAAAAAGTTTAGCAATTTTCAAGGAATTATCAGTAGAACCTTTTATTAACACATCTAGCGAAATTCGTAAAAGCAGCTGGCGACTTAAATCTTACGTAATGGCAACATTCGAGCCGCGTCCCGTGGAATTTTACGATTACTTCAATGAAGTCCCGCGACACCATTTTTACGGCCCCTAAAATATTTTAGGCCCTTCAATAATAAAGTTTTAATAATAAAATTCTTCGTTCATCACGAAACTAATATTTGACAATAAAAAATGACGGCTTCATGTATCTCATTTTATGAATCATCCATCTTCGCAAGTAATTTTGTAGGCGTGTACAAGTTTTTTAATCTGTTCATTTTTATGTTTATTTAGTTTTTGGCGGGAACTGAAAGGGGGCGTTGTGCTGTGCAGTTTTATTTTCTAAAAATGTGTAAAATTACTCTAAAATGAACAATAGTTCTAGGATATTGATAATTTTTGAGTAGTAATTATGTGTTTTTGTGAGAAATGTGAACTGTATAGTCAAATGTGGCCTTTTGAGTTTTCACAAGAACTCCGTTGAATGACGTCGATTGTAGCCTACAATACAACTGCGCCTGGCTTAAAGGCCTAGTTGCCAAGCCTTAAACATTAAAAAAAAAATTTTTTTTCCAGAATCCGTTGTCTATGATATACTAAACGGTGGCACTGGTAGCGTTGCCTGACTGGATGGCTACCACCCCTGATCTGAAGTATGCTGCCATAACAACTTTGAATTGTACTACGGCATCAGTCGCCAGGTTCTAGTTTCTTTTTATTTATTGCCGGAGATCAGCAGACAGGCAGACGGCCCACTTGATGGAAAGCGGTTACCATCGCCTATGGACATTTGCAACACCAAAGTTGCAACAAATGCGCTGCTGCTCTCTTAAGGGAGACTGGAACCTGGTCACTAATGCCGGAACACAACTCAAGGTTGTTATGCCGACATACTTTAGACCAGGGGTGGTAGCCATCCAGTCGGGCAAATGCCCTACCTGGCCTTTCTCCTTCAATGCCGGCAGCACATCGGTCTCTAGTATTGCTAATATCCATAGGCGACGGTATCCACTTTCCATCACAGTTGGGCTGTCAGCATGTCCGCTGTGGTCCAGCAATAAAATAGAAAAATAATTAAATGTAAACACACTGTGAAGAGCGTACTGCCTTTTGCAGAAAAAAATATGCTTACAATATGAAAGCCGACTCGACGCCATGATTGATGACGACAGTCACCTTGTGTTACGTGTATCAATTTTCTTGATTGTATTTCATAATAATTCATTATTACAATCATTAAATTTTCAACTTATTTCTTAAATTTTACCTATTAGTAGGTATACATATTTATATATTTTTTTAAATAAATAAATAGTCGAGAGACAAACACCCATATTGCATATCCCCAAATTAAGCAAGTTACACTTGTGCTACGGGTAACACACAACGGACAACTCTGTGGCCGATCAGACACCCAGACCATGGTAATTATTTAAGAAAATTTGTTTCCGAAATTTAGCATATCAGGAATCGAACCCGGACCCTCGGCGTTGCAGTGAGGTAAACCGGCAAAGACAGCCCGCTTAAACATTTTTTTTTTGTTGATAACGCAGGGGCAATATCTTTGGACACCATCCTCGGGTTCTTCGGGGGAAGGGCTAAGCGGTAAGAGCCGCTTCGCTAGGCGCCGTCACGAGGGTCCGATCGCGGAATGAATCCGCGGGGGATACCTCCGATGCGGCTTCGGATATAGGGGCGACGCCGGAGGCCACCCTGCAGGTTTCTGCACCCGCCGGGGCCAAAGGGGCCGCAATATTAAAGGCCGCCACGGAAGGCGCACTTAAAAAGCCCGCTTAACCATAGAGGCCACCTAAACCATTTTTAACCGGCCAACAAGTTTCATTTATTCATTCAATTATTTTATTTTTTTTTATTTTAGGAAGGCTTACAGTCTAATTATACAAAATATAGAATCAATAATATTTAAAAAAAAAGATGCTGATAATAAGCCTCCGCCTATTGGATTTGATTATAATATCATAAGTATGACAACTAAAGCGGCAATGTAAGCATCTCATCTTTGGACTATGAATGAATGAATGAAAACTCTTTATTGTTCACCATAACTTAAACCTAGATATTTATTAGAAACACATTTAAATTAGAACAATGGGCAGCCTTACCGCTTACAGCGATCTCTTCCAGGCAAGCTGGTGTCTAAGGAGATATTACAAGAAAAATTAAATAATATTTGGTGACTTAACTAAATTGAAACTAATTCAATCGTAATTGAAGAAAAAAAACTATTGTGTTAGTAATATATTCAATTGCTTTGAAATGTGTAAATGCAATGTATAAATTACTCTAAAATGAACAATCGTTGTAGGATATTGATAGTTTTTGAGTAGTAATTATGTGTTTTATGGGAATTGTGAACTGTATAGTTCAAATGTGGCCTTTAGAATTGTCACAAGAACTCCGTTGAATGGCACTAGGTGATTACCTACAGTTCAGCTATGATACACATAGGCTTGAAAATGATTAAACTATATTGTAAACTAAGATCTGGCTTAAAGGCCTAGCTGCCAAGCCATAAACGTAAATAAAATAAAATAAGTGGATTTCTCTTCGTCAATTTTTTTATTATTCCTGTCACTAGGTTTTAAGAGCAGACTTTAAAGCGCGCTCCGTGTTGTTGTGTGTTTAACTGAAGGCAGGTAATAATTTAGCTAAATGAAAAACGCCACGAGGCGAGGCGAGGCGGCCAGTGCGAGCTGTGAAATGTAATTTGGCCCCACCACTGCACTAAATAAAAGAGCTGCATTTCAGACGTGCGCTATGCATGGAGCTTGGATTCATTTTCTTTTACTTCTTTCGTATACAAATTAGAATAAATTGCTTTGTATTATTTTCTTAAATTTCACTATACATTGTATTCGGTCCTTGCCTAGTGAAGTAGGTAGAACATCGCTCCATGAATTTTGCCGTGTACCCTCTTTCTGTGTGAGGCGACGGCCAATGGACAGCAGGGTAGGGGCAGCCATTTTGGACACTCGCATTCATCGATCAACATTTGACGAGAACTACACCGCGCCGTGCGCTGTTACTTTTCTAGATCTGATCCACTTGTTGTGATCTGATATTTTAACTTTTTAATTTCTAAATCTTGGTGTGATTACTGGCCGTGCCAAGAACATTTGCTATCCGTAAAACTCGTCGGAGTGGGAATGTTGCCTCATCGTTTCATCCTCACACTTTTATATTCAAGTGATTACGGAACGGGCCGAGTAATGGGATAATGTATACAAACTACTACACAGTACAAACTAAATAAACTATATTCTGATTTTTAATGATCTGGACTAAAATGACAGCTGCGATCGGCCTTCTTTTTGATTCATAAGTGAGTTGTATCAGTTAAATCAACTCATAGGAATTGCTCGAAGCTTTCAATATAAAAGAGGTCGATCGCAGCTGTCATTTTAGTCCAGCTGATTTTTAATGAGTATAAAATCACCTGGTATAGTGTTTTATTATTAATATTTACAGGTGAATGTCAAAGAAGCAAGTGAGGTGTGTAAGAATAAGCCCAAATGGCGCTCTGTTGTTCGAGCCTACCCCGCAATGGAACTGGCGTGAAGTTATGTATTTATGTATGTATAAAATTTTAGAACGTCATGTCATTATTATAACTATAATATTATTTTTACTTCTTTTTATTGTGTCTTTGACTTACTGAGCATGCACTGTTTGCTACAACTCCATTAATTCTTCAAAAAGTAGTTCTGTAACATACTTCTGTATAAAACTTATAAAAAAAAATAAGAAATATAAAGAAAAACAATATTTAGCCAGACGTGTTGCTGGGGAGTTTCTTGCCGCTTCTTCTCCTTAACAGCGATAACACGTTGCAAAGCGGTGTACATAGACTAGGAAGTAAGATTACATTTTGACCTATATGTGTGACCTTCAAGAAGTGTTCTCCAGTGGAACCTATTTTGAAAAAGAATTATCATAGAGTTTATTAGAACTATAGCTATACAAGCACGTATAACACCGGTACATAGTACTACCGAACACAACAAATTCAAACGTAATGCAAAAGGTCGTAATTCAATAAAACCTACAAAGTTCGTCACTATTAGATTCTGAATGTACACACGTCACGCCCGTATCGTAGTTGTAGCTCAACTGACCGCTCTCTCAATCAGGTCGTAGTTTTATACTTCACAAATGCAAATGTGCCCGCCCGGCAACGTCCATACAATTGCCTAGAATTAGATTGTAATTGTAATCCGCAACACCTGGCTAATGATGCTAATGAGCGAGTACAATAGGTTCCATAATAACTAGAAACGTATTCCAATAAATAAGTGAACAGAAGAAGACGATCATAAAAGGATTACTATTAGTTCAAATGCCGACAGGTAATAAAATGTGATTTACAGATCTGTACGTGGAATTTGTCTTTGTCGGGCCCTAAGTTGTAACAATATGATTTTTATATTAAAAATGTCTTGCGTTTAAATATATTAACAGTTGTTATATCCAAAAGCACATCAGGTAGACGGTTGTATATAATGTTATAATAACAAAACTGTTAGTACTGTTAATTACTAACATAAAAGTGACGTAATTTTATACAATGTCAACTCACAATTAAGCCACCAATTACATGTTTTAATTAACATCATAATACCTTGCCAAAAAGGTCCTGTCCATTCTCAAAGTGAAATGAAGAGCAGGGTATGTTTATCTGGGGGTCGGAGGTCGGGGGTCATGGGGGTCGGCGAGGTCGCAAATTGAATCAAGGTACGTGTAATGACACGGGGCACGCATCCGTTGCCAATTATAGGGAGAACTTCGCAAATGATACAAAATAAACCGTTTACAAGAGCTGACATAATTCATATCATATTACATTATTTTTGCTCTTCAGCTAATTACATAGAATATCCTAAGTAAGCCCGTGGAAAAAATGGTAAACTATAAAGGTTTGCCGATGACTACCCCTCGCACTTCCACGCACCGCGTCCCGCGCTCGTCTGGTCAGTACCGCTAGCAACGCAGTCGATACGCACGTGTAATATTTTGCTTTCGCTTCGAATTACTTCATTGTTGTTTTGTTAAGTTTTACCTGTTTTTTTGTTTGTTAGTTATTTGTTTTCATTGTTTATTTTATTATCAAAATGGGTAAAAGAAAGTGATTGGGTTAATGTCTGACTTTAATGATTAAACTACATTTTCATTCATTAAATATTAATACATAATAATATAGGTGATGTCAGGAGCCTTAAGAACAGACGAGCGTGCATGACAAGAGCTATAAATGTCAAAGAAGCGAGTGAGGTGTGTAAGAACAAGCCTGAATGGCGCTCTGTTGTTCGTACCTACCCCGCAAGGGAACTGGCGTGAAGCTATGTATGTATGTATGTATGTATAATAATATATAATCTACGTAATAACAACAGCGTTTTTAGTCGCCTTTTATTACCCATAGGAAGAAACTGGTGTGCAAATTTGACCGGATTATTTTTTATTAGTTTTATGTAAAGTATATACAATAAATAATACATTAAAATAATAAATTTATTGCAACAACTATTTATGTAATCTTTTTTGTCAATCTTACTGATCATCGACGCGTGACATCATGAGGCTATCGGCAAACCTTCTGCGCACGGGTTATAGTTAAGACTCTACCGAATAAGGGTATATAGACTACTAACAAAAAACATAGGAAGAAGCACAATTTCGCCTATAATTACTTTATCCCGGCGTGTCCAATAAATCAAGTCGATCGAACGAAGATGCAATTATGACTCCCCGGGGCTGCATCGCATCACGCGTCGTGTCGTGCGACGGCGGGGCCATCTAGCCCATCTTGCGAGAGACAGGATCCAATCACACGGAGTAGTGTACAGCGGAACCGTTTAAGATGTATGAATATTTAGAGAAGGCTTTAATGTAGTGCTTGTATAGTCCTCGTGGTATAAGATCAGCTTTACCTTTGTGTGAGTGCACACAGATAATGGAGCGTGAGATAGGGCTTGCGACGCGTATTGTATAGTCCGGTTTACATTAGTTTTGGAAACGCGTCTAAAGCAACAGCGCGTCACTCACGCGTCTCTGGTACCGCTAGCAGCTCGACGTACAATATTTTTTTATTGAATTATTAGTGAAATTGCTCCTACTGTAAGTAAATTAACTACATTATGGAGCCAAACGAAAGAAATTTTGTGCCAAGGGAATAAATATTTTAAAGATAAACAAAAAAGATAATGAAGAACAAAAGTCCGGTGTACAAGTGTTTTAATATATTTTTATGTAGATTATCAACATAATATAGTGTTTTCCTAATAATAAAAAATACAGCATTTCTAATGAAACATAGATTTTATTTACTGTGATTATTTTGCTAACACTACTTTTGGTAATGATTCACACAAATGCAAAGATGAGCTTACGCCTCAAGGACTGCGTCATGACTATGGTCTCACATAGTTTGAGCTTCCCAGCCACTCCTATAAGTTTTTTTTTTATTTTTTTTTATTGCAGGAGATCAGCAGACAGGCAGACGGCCCACTTGATGGAAAGAGGTTACCATCGCCTATGGACATTTGCAACACCAAAGTTGCTACAAATGCGCTGCTGCTCTCTTAAGGGAGACTGGACCTGGTCACTAATGCCGGAACACAACTCAAGGTTGTTATGGCGACATACTTTAGACCAGGGGTGGTAGCCATCCAGTCGGGCAAATGCCCTACCACCTGGCTGTGAGTTGTTAAGTCGCCTCTTACGACAGGCCGCCCGGCCGCAGGAATTGTATTCTTTCTCCGTTCCTGCACGGATAGAAGAAGTAGAATACAATATAAGTGAAGTTTCTTTCACTGTACTGGTTTATAGTTATAATGTATTAAAAAAAAATATTAAAAGGTCCAAAAATGAGAGGTAGCATTTTGATCCATAAATCACTTTGCACAGAACCTATGGTTCTCACACTTGACTGTCTCTGAATTACACCGAAATGCGTGCCACTCCCGCCAGGTTTTATTCAAAATAAGTTCCACTGGAGAACACTTTTTGAAGGTCATGCATGTAAGTTGAAATTTAATTTTTACTTCCTATTCTATGTACACCGCTTCGCAACGTGTTGATGCTGTAAAGGAGAAGAAGCGGCAAGAAACTCCCCAGTCTAGCTAAATATTGTTTTTCTTTATATTTTATACATACATACATAACTTTACGCCAGTTCCCTTGCGGGGTAGGCACGAACAACAGAGCGCCATTTAGGCTTATTCTTACACACCTCATTTGCTTCTTTGACATTCATAACTCTTGTCATGCACGCTCGTGTGTTCTTAAGGCTCCTGACATCACCTTCTGCTAGTACACGATCAATTTGATCATGGAAGGTGTGTCGTGGCCTTCCACGACTTCTGCATCCATCCACTTTTGCATTGTATATCTGCTTAGTCATTCTTTCATCATGTATTCTTTCAACATGCCCGAACCACCGGAGCATTCCTTTCCTTACCTTCACCCCGACACTCTCTTTATATTTTATATTCTATTTATATCTCAAATTCTTTTTTTTTAATAAGTTTTGTACAGAAGTATGTTACAGAATCACTTTTTAAAGAATTAATGGAGTTGTAGCAAACAATGCATACTCAATAAGACCAAGACAATAAAAAGAAAGAAAAATAATATTATATTTATACTATAAGATCAAAAAAAGACAAGTTTATGAAGGTAGTTCACCGAAAATGTCTCACGTCAGTATTTTATTAGTGAACAGTTCTCATAATTTGATTTTGAAGTGACAAAGAAGCTGGTTGACCAGAATTACCGCATACCTCATATTGGTGGCAGTTGCACCTCGGGTTTGGAAATGAAAATTCGACGTAATAATGGACTGTATGATTATTATTAAGTTATAAATATACATTTAAAGAGTAGAACAAAGTATGCAAGAGAGTTGAGTACAATATATGAATAGCTGAGTGGCTGAATTCATAGTTGTTCTCGATGTAGTAGTTTTTTCCGGTTTTTTCGGCCTCCTATATCCCGCATTCCGTCCGACGCCTAGTTGCTAATCGCGCTAGCTATGGGCGTCGGCGGTATGCGGGGCGCGGAGAGTAGATGTGCTCCGGCGGGCGGGTCAGGGGGGTGCTCTCTGTCCGCAACACCGCACATTTGCCATCAAGTGGGCCGTCCGCCGGTTTGCCTGCTTCAGGCAATAAAAAAAAATACATTAGTATTTCATTAATGAAATGATTTACACTGTTTATAAAAGACATAACTCAAACCCAAAAACAAATCATAAGAGCCTTTGAAAACGTCAAAGGGCAGCAATTTAATTCATAAAATTAAAATGGTCTCGGAATGAAAAATACCACAAGATTCAAAAAGGACTTATTGCCTTCTCCAAAGCAAAAAGCTCTGGTAAAGTGCAGGTAAGCTAGTACGTTTTCTTATTTCCTAGCAATTGAGGGAGCTGTTGTTATGATTCGCCATCAGCCGGCATTGCACAATCCCCCCCTCCCCCATTCTCCTTATTAATCTCGACTGCCTTCCAAAGGATTAGGAAACAACAGTTTGTCCCCCTATTTCCTTTTACAAAGTACTTTCGTCGGCTATTTTGATTTAGAAATAATTAATTTGATTGGAAAGCGACGATACAGACATAAAAATAGGATTCACATCCTTGGACGTACTAGAATTAGAATTACTATAGAGTTTATTTAGAACTATACAAACACGTATAACATAGGTACAAATGTAACTGAGCACAACCAGTCCATACGTAATGCACGATTCGCTTGTGGTTATCGCTCGACTGCCTCATCTCTCAATCGGGGCATAGCTTTATAGTGTACAAATACAATATGTCTGCTCGACCGCGTGGACCGAATTTCTTAGAATCACACCTGGCTAATGACTGCCATAAAAGATTGCAATACACAATGGGCTGTTTTTCTAATCACAAATTTTAAACACAAAGTAAACAAAAGAAGTCCAAATGCCGAAAAGGTAAAAAAATGTCTACAGGTATGCAGGTGTGAATTTGTCTTTTGTCGGCGCTCAGGTCGTAACAGTACGTTTAAATTTAAGTTGTTGTACGCCGCATTTCCAACAACAGAGGTTGGCAACTCAGGATATAGCCGTGCTAGAAATTCCTCCAGCGCAGTCCTGATTTTCTCTACCGACCCCGCGTCAGTTATTAATGAATTTGACTCATCGTGGATTAATCAATCTTTATTTAGTACATTTGAAGAGTTTATTACTATATCAAAAGTTGAAAATTATAAAACCAATAAAATATAATATTGTTACGAGTTGCGGGACTCGAATTAAAATACCGTTAGAATTATTATAGAGTTTATTATTAGAACTATACAAACACGTATAACACAGGTACAAATATAACCGAACACAACAAATCCAAACGTAATGCAGAAGGTCGTAATTCAATAAAACGCGCAAAGTCCGTCACTAATAGATTCCCGAATGTACACACGTCTCGCCTTGATCGTGGTTCTCGCTCGACTGCCCCCTCTCCCCATCAGGCCGTCGTTTTATACCTCACAAATACAAATGTGCCCGTATCGTAGTCGACGTAATCCGCAACACCTGGCTAATGATTCGGCCGCAAGCGGCCATAAACGAGTACAATAAAACAATGGGCTGTTCTCTAGAAACGTATGCCAATAAATAAGTAAACAAAAGAAGACGATCATAAAAGAATTACAATTAGTTCAAATGCCGACATGTAATAAAATGTGTTTTTACAGATATGCAGGTGGAATTTGTTTTTGTCAAAACTTAAGTTGTAACAATATGTAAACTTTTTCTCTTTACAACATCCCTATTTAATTACTGGTCTTAAAATAAACTATTCATACAAATTAAAATAAAACTAATAAAAATGTGTATACACTAAAATAAAACACTATAAACTACTATTGATCCAGCCCAACCAGACCGCTGTCGCTGGGCAGTGTGCCTAGAAGGCTGGCAGCATTACTTCGCTGAATACATACTGTAACAATTTGGGCCACCTGCATACCCGTAGACAAAGCACATTTATTACCTGCCGACGTTTGAGCTAATAACATTGAAACTATTTATGATTGTCTTCTTTTGTTTGCTTTGTGTTTAAAATTTGTAACCAGAAAAACAGACCATTGTGTATCGTAATCTTTTATGGCAATCATTAGACAGGTGTGTCGAACTGATTCTAAGAAATTCGATCTACGCGGGCGGGCAGACATATTATATCGCTGCAGTATAAAGCAATGGTCCAATGGAGAGATCGGCAGTCGGGCGAGAACCACGATCAAGACGAGACTTGTGTATATTCGGTGATCTATTTAGTGACGCACTTTGCGCGTGTTATTGAACCATGCATTACGTTTGCACTGGTTGTATTCAGTTATATTTGTACCTGTGTTATACGTGTTTGTATAGTTCTAATAAATTCTATAATAATTCCAACGGCATTTTAATTCCAGCCCTGCAACTCGTAACAATAGGCTAATTCTTTGAGCGAGGTAAGCTCCAGCCTTACGATCGCCTGGGCCTCATCGTGGATTTATTCTGGAAATTTTGAATTTGTATTTTATATAATCATTCTTTATTTATCATATTTTTGAAAGCATCTGATTGTTTTAAACATAAATCTAAGTAATCTATGATTATCGTTGGTCTCAAATAATGCTTCACTTGCGTGAACTCGGCATTCGTAGCCGACTATCTACATGAATGGAGCGTTAGGTAAACTTCTAGGCGCGAAGAACCTCAGCCAGAAGGCCCAGCTTGCCATACACAACGCGGTGCTGGTACCTACGCTCACGTATGAAAGCGAGAGTTGGGTATGGAAGAGAGAGCATGAAAGTAGAGTAAACGCGGTCGAGATGCGAGCACTGCGCAAAATCTGCGGAGTGACGCTCGCGGACCGCGGTCGTAATACCGAAGTAAGAAAGAGAGTTGGTCTGAAAGAGAGTGTCGGGGTGAATGACAAAACAGATATACAATGTAAAAGTGGATGGATGCAGAAGTCGTGGAAGGCCACGCACACCTTCCATGATCAAATTGATCGTGTACTAGCAGAAGGTGATGTCAGGAGCCTTAAGAACAGACGAGCGTGCATGACAAGAGTTATGAATGTCAAAGAAGCAAGTGAGGTGTGTAAGAATAAGCCTGAATGGCGCTCTGTTGTTCGTGCCTACCCCGCAAGGGAACTGGCGTGAAGTTATGTATGTATGTTTGTATGTTTTTGCTCAGAAGATCGTTTTGGTACAAAGCTTACACCGATTTAACGTAAGTTAAAGTAGTAAATGTTTTAAATTAACCACGTAAATACATGATTCAATTTAAAAAAAAAAAAAAAAATATCTTTTAATAAAACTTAGGTTTGGTTTTGTTTTAATGTTTGTATATATACAACAATTGTTTACATACAAACATTAAAACAAAACCAAGTGAATATTATATACTTAACAAATAGGTATTTGGGAGTTCGGAGAATCTTATTAACGCCCAAAGTTCTACGAAACGTACATAAAGGACCAATTATCTAATTTTGGGAATTCATGTATGCAATCCATTGTACAGAAGATAATAATAATGTTGCTAATGAACCTATCAAAACAGAGTAAACACAGAATTATTGAACCAAAAATTTGTACTACACAATCCGTAGCTATCGCTAAGCAGCTGTCTACAGCTGCAATCTAGTGCTACGAAGTACGTAGTAAACGCAAAGCTAACAAACGTAGCCTTTTACAAATTAAAAAAAAATTATGCTTTAAAATTCCATAGTTATAATAATTGCTATAACTATAATCTTAATATATATAAATCACGTGTCACGTTGTTTGTCCGCGATGGACTCCTAAACTACTTGACCGATTTTAATCAAATTTGCACACCGTGTGCAGTTTGATCCGACTTGAAAGATAGGATAGCTTACATTCGGACCCGGTAGGTGGCGCTGGAATCGGGTTCTAAGTTTTATTTCTTCAGGGCAGAACAACGTCTGCCGGGATAGCTAGTAAATAATAAAGTAAGTCAAATGTTGTTTTGATTTTTTTTTATAAAATACATACATACATACATAACTTCACGCCAGTTCCCTTGCGGGGTAGGCACGAACAACAGAGTGCCATTTAGGCTTATTCTTACACACCTCACTTGCCTCTTTGACATTCATAACTCTTGTCATGCAAGCTCGTCTGTTCTTAAGGCTCCTGACATCACCTTCTGCTAGTACACGATTAATTTGATCATGGAAGGTGTGTCGTGGCCTTCCACGACTTCTGCATCCATCCACTTTTGCATTGTATATCTGTTTAGTCATTCTTTCATCATGCATTCTTTCTACATGCCCGAACCACCGAAGCATTCCTTTTCTTACCTTCACCCCGACACTCTCTTTCAGAGCAACTCTCTTTCTTACTTCGGTATTACGAACGCGGTCCGCGAGCGTCACTCCGCAGATTTTGCGCAGTGCTCGCATCTCGACCGCGTTTACTCTACTTCCATGCTCTCTCTTCCATACCCAACTCTCGCATCCATATGTGAGCGTAGGTCCCAGCACCGCGTTGTGTATGGCTGAGGTTTTTTATAAAATGTATTATGTATTTTTGTTTTTATATTTTTTCAAATAAAATGTAAAATTTTGTATTGTAACAAATCGCGGGACTCGAATTAAAATTCCGTTAGAATTACTATAGAGTTTATTAGAACTATACAAACACGTATAACACAGTTACAAATATAACTGAACACAACAAGTCCAAACGGAATTCCAGGAGGTCGATGATTTTCAGAGGTAGCGCATTCCACAGGCACACTGCATGAACTGTGAAAGATTTATTGCAAAATCGCGAGTGATTTTTCAATGATCTAAGGTGATGAATATGACTAAGGTGTAGGTATTTAAAACTATCCTTGAGATAAAGAGGAGGAATATATGTAGCCTCAATACCGAGAATGAACATGAGATACTTTTTACTACGGTAAATATATTATATATTACGGATATTAATATATTACCGATACCGGCCGGTATCCGTAATAAAATCAGTGGATTTGGATCAGTAAATTTTCCAATTGATCGTGTACTAGCAGAAGGTGATGTCAGGAGCCTTAAGAACAGACGAGCTTGCATGACAAGAGTTATGAATGTCAAAGAGGCAAGTGAGGTGTGTAAGAATAAGCCTAAATGGCACTCTGTTGTTCGTGCCTACCCCGCAAGGGAACTGGCGTGAAGTTATGTATGTATATATGTATGTAAATTTTCCAAGGGCGAATAGCGCCTGAATAAAAATTTAACACAATGTAGCCTCTTTAAGGCCCACTTGCACTTTCCTGGGTTAAGTAAACAATTTATCTTGCGCCATCAAAAGTAAGGAGTAAACCTATTTCTTTTTTTATTGCAGGAGTTCAGCAAACAGGCAGACGGCCCACTTGATGGAAAGCGGTTACCATCGCCTATGGACATTTGCAACAGCAAAGTTGCTACAAATGCGCTGCTGCTCTCTTAAGGGAAAGTGCTAGCCAAGACAAGTAAAACGAGCCCAAACACGACGAGTCTATCTTGTTTAGTATAGGAGTTCCTATGGCCACCTTCCGACTCCATCAACAGATCAGCTACATGGTACCATATTATTGCATTGTCACGCGATTTACATATGCGTGCAAAATTTCAGCACAATCGGAAACCGGGAAGTTGGTCAAATTTAACTTGCAAGATTCCACCAGAACTTACATACATACTTACATAGGTACATCCATTGCAAGTTAAAAAAAGCTTTTTTTGCAACAACAAAGGTGCTACAAATGCGCTACTGCTCTCTTAAAGGAGACTGGAACCTGGTCACTAATGCCGGAGCACAACACAAGGTTGTTATGGCGGCATACTCTAGACCAGGGGTGGTCGCCATCCAGTCGGGCAAATGCCCTACCACCTGGCTGTGGGTTGTTTAGTCGCCTCTTACGACAGGCCGCCCCAACGCAGGAAATTGTATTCTTTCTCCGTTCCTGCACGGATAAAACCTAGGGTTAAACTTCTAAATATTTACCCCACCGATGTGGAAAGATTAACTCGCACGGGGTAAGTGAAGTTTAAACTCAAGTATATGTTAGCTTTCTTGTGTTCAGGTACAACCAGGAGTCCAATTCTGCTATTTCAATATCTTGGTGTTGCGGTGATATTCAAAGTACAATTCCATTGCGATCGTGTCAAAACTTCGTATTCTACTAAATACACAATATCTTCTGGATACTTTCGCGGCAGAATAATAGTAGAAAAAATCTGGTATTACAATTAGCAGAAATATTAGCCGAAATTAATATGGAAAATCTAGCAAAATTTTAAACATTTATTTAGCGCGTTTTCCCTTACAAATGTTTATATAAATCACCTACTTTATGACTTTCACACTACAAAAGTAAATAAACGACATGAGGCAATACGGTTAAAATCAAAATCTTCAACTGTCATACATTGCAAGATAAGGAAGCCTATATACATCGCGCTGTAGTGTAAAAGAGATAGAGATATACAATTCGTTTTAAATCCCTAATTGGGTTACAACAAAATAAGCATAGACCTTTTAATGTTACCAACTAAACAAAAGAAATGTCAGGTTAGTTAACCTAGTGGTATTTTTTAGTGGCGCCAAGCACAATGAGAGTTAAAATTTTAATTAACTAACCCCAAGTTTATAAACTCTGCATTTATTTATTTAACCTGATTATGCGTGCAAGTGGGCCTAAATTCTAATATATAAAATTCTCGTGTCACAGTTTTCGTTGCCATACTCCTCCGAAACGGCTGGACCGATTTTGATGAAATTTTTTGTGCTTAACCGGTATCTATGAGAATCGGCCAACATCTATTTTTCATCCCCCTAAATGTTAGGGGTAGTCCACCCCTAAATTTTTTTATTTATTTTTAAGACAAAATTTTTAATTTCTATTTTTTTATGATACAACATACAAAAATACATACAACCCTAAATTTGCACCCCTCTACGATCAACCCCTATTTTTCATTTGTTAATTATATACTTTAATTTTTTGGCAAGATTTTTTATCTTATTTTGTTATGACTTAGAATTAAAAAAAATATATTACTCTTTTAGATTCGCAATTAGAATCGGTACGTGGCGCTGGGATCGGGTACTAGAATTCTATTTTTTAAAGGCAGGACAACGTCTGCCCGGGCCGCTAGTAAATTATAGAGTTATTTATTATGGTTTATATTTTTTTAAGTTCTCGCTGAATATAGGTTAAAAATGTATGCGAAGAGTGCTGTGGAAACTATTAAAGAAGGGTGAGAACTTTGTGACTCATAAAAGTTTTCAGTTTAAAGCCTCCTCACAATGTGTTATAGAACCTACTCAAAATTCCTCTTTCAAATTAGATTACAGTTTACGAGTTATACCGCTGAACTATGGCAGTAAACTTCTGAACTATCTTTGAACTTTGTTGCTCGAGTGAAGGGAATGGAGGCTCAGTGCTAGGGTGAGTGGCACTGACTTTTAAATCCTTTTAAGGCTCCGACTCCCGCAAAAGGTCGAAAGTTTGGCGCAAACGAAACAACTTTTCATTGGTACTTTCTGATCAATCATTTACAAAAAAAATATCATAAGTCTTCACAATGTGATACGTAACTTAGTTATGTCGCAATTTTTCTATAGTTATTTTAAGTTAAGAAAAAAATTCACCAAATCACCTCCAAATTATTGACATAAAACCTTTTGATATTTGAGTATTTTACTTTCCATGATCAAATTGATCGTGTACTAGCGGAGGGTGATGTCAGGAGCCTTAAGAACAGACGAGTGTGCATGACAAGAGTTATGAATGTCAAAGAAGCAAGTGAGGTGTGTAAGAATGGGCCTAAATGGCGCTCTGTTGTTCGTGCCTACCCCGCAAGGGAACTGGCGTGAAGTTATGTATGTATGTATGTAGTATTTTACTTCTGCAATTGATCTGGCCCATTGCCAGACTTCGATGGTGAAAGGGTAAATGAGGGGTTGGAGATAGATGGACTTGCTTGTAATATGATTTTGAGCTGATGATATGAGCAGAGCAACAGGAGTAGCAATGTGAATTTTCTTGTAACAACACTGTATCCACTTGTAACTGAGGTCTTTGAAGTTGGTTTGTAGCGTAATAGGGTTTGTACTGTGGCCTCCAAGACGTAGCGGCCAGCGGTTATCGAGCTGACCGGGATCTTCAAATAAAGAGACTGGTTCTCAGAATATGTTTTGTATTATCAATCAAGATACTTTTACAACCATGTGTTCCATGCGTGGCCGGATACAATTCTGATATCGATTGTTTTGCGAGGCGTCTTTTTTTTTTATTGCAGGAGATCAGCAGACAGGCAAATGGCCCACTTGATGGAAAGCGGTTATCATCGCCTATGGACATTTGCAACACTAAAGGTGCTACAAATGCGCTGCTGCTCTCTTAAGGGAAACTGGAACCTAGTCGCTAATGCCGGAACACAACTCGAAGGTTGTTATGGCGACATACTTTAGACCAGGGGTGGTAGCCATCCAGTCGGGCAAATGCCCTACCACCTGGCTGTAGGTTGTTAAGTCGCCTCTTACGACAGGCCGCCCGGCCGCAGGAAATTGTATTCTTTCTCCGTTCCTGCACGGAACGTCTGCGTCTGATGAAATAATTTCAAATAATTATATTTCTTAATACAAATGACGACTAAAAAGGTTTTAGTCGTTACAGTACCTTAATGCGCGCGCAGCGTGATCTCTATACGAGAGATCGATCCAGACTGGCGCTGCTGAGACAAGGCAGCGCGGGCGGGGGAAGGACACCAAAGTCACTTCATAGATCGTCACGCCGTGGCGTGAACATCAATTTTTATCAAAAGAGGATAAAAAATATCTTCATTTTTATAAAAGAGAGACAAGTAACTTGGTTTTATTATTTTATTAAATATTACTTCAATTTATTCACAATAAAACAACAATGCATCTGAAAAACGACCGAGTTTATGGAATCTCCACTAGCGCCCGAAAAATCTTCAAGTACGTTGGCGTTGCTACAAGCCTTAAAATCTCGTAGCAATATATTTTCATAAGCATAATTTTTATTTGCTATAGTACTTACAATAAAGATAGCTCTTTGGCAATGGCAAACAGGCAGACGGTCCCCTAATGGAAAGTGATTACTATCACCTACAGAATTTCGGTGTTACAAAAGTGCTGGGAGCGAAGACAACGCGTTGCTAAACTTTAGGATGGGATAGAAAGGATGGAATGCAAGGAGAAGAAAGGGAGAAGAAGAGAGAGTGAGACATGGTAACACTCTGTCACCACACTTAAACATGCCTGAAAACAATACATTCTTTCAATTTGCATTATAAGAGAAA
This sequence comes from Dendrolimus kikuchii, assembly GCA_019925095.2. Taxonomy (NCBI): domain Eukaryota; kingdom Metazoa; phylum Arthropoda; class Insecta; order Lepidoptera; family Lasiocampidae; genus Dendrolimus; species Dendrolimus kikuchii. The sequence continues at coordinate 1,052,806 of CM034390.1, forward strand.
CTTACTTAAGTTGCAAAAAGAAGACCCCACATGTAATAAAAACTAATTAGTTACAAAATATTTATATATTTATTGCATGCATAGATCTACAAATATAATATATACTGTACAAATTAATAAATTATAAATTTATTTATAAAGTTATAAAGTAATATTTATTTATTTATCTAATTATTTATAATGTTAAAAAGTATTTGTGATTTATTTACCTGCAACATCGAATGTCAAAATATTATGTAAATATTATGTTAATTGGCTTGAATTTGATTTGATCATCGTACTTTTGTTTGTTTCATATGTAACATGTGTATATAATAAGGGCTCTATTTAGGTTGCTTTTATTTTTTTGGGTACTTATTTTTTTATCTTTTTATTTTTGTTATATGTTGATTATAATATAATTTTATTTAACTTGCTTTTACCGTGGGTCACTTGTCTTTGTAATTAAGGAGGTGGGCACTGAAAATCAGTGCTGTGTCGGACTATGTTTCGGCACAGCAAAAAACTGAGTGCCAACCTCATTTCGCGAATTGCGGCACACAATTTCAATGCTATTATTATTATTATAAATCATTGTTAAACTGTCGCATTTTTAGAAATAAATATTTTCTTTCTTTCTTTCTTAACTAATATTCCCGGCTTCGCACGGGTGGACGTTTAGTAGTTTTAGTAGGGATCCCTAATTTTTTTCTAATAATAAATATAGTCTATATTACTGAGGGAAAATGGTGAAAGACTTTTTGAAATCGGTCCGGTAGTTTTTGAGTTTATCCATACTAATATTATAAATTCGTTCGGAATACCGAAGTAAGAAAGAGAGTTGCTCTGAAAGAGAGTGTCGGGGTGAAGGTAAGTAAGGAAAGGAATGCTCCGGTGGTTCGGGCATGTGGAAAGAATGACTACACATATATACAATGCAAAAGTGGATGGATGCAGAAGTCGTGGAAGGCCACGACGCACCTTCCATGATCAAATTGATCGTGTACTAGCAGAAGGTGATGTCAGGAGCCTTAAGAACAGACGAGCGTGCATGACAAGAGCTATGAATGTCAAAGAAGCGAGTGAGATGTGTAAGAATAAGCCTGAATGGCGCTCTGTTGTTCGTGCCTACCCCGCAAGAGAACTAGCGAGAAGTTATGTATGTAATATTATAAAGAGGTAAAGTTTGTGAGTTTGTGGCGTTGTGGGGGGTGATCTCTGGATCTACTAAACCGATTTTAAAAATTTTTTTGCTGTTCGAAAGCTACGTTAACAGGGAGTGTCATAGGCTATATAACATGACGCTATATACCACGGGAGTGGGACAGAGCGCGGGTGAAACCGCGCCGAGCCGCTAGTTCGTTATAAACATAGAAAAATACCAATCTTTCCTCTTTATAATGTTAGTGTAGACTAGCGGCCCGTCCCGACTTCGCATGGGTGGTCATTTAGTAGTTTTAATAGAGATCCCTAAATTTTTCTAATATTAAATATAGTCTATATTACTCAGGGATAGTGTAGCATTCGAATAGTGAAAGAATGTTTGAAATCGGTCCAGTAGTTTTATAGTTTATTCGTTACAAACATACAAATCTTTCTTCTTTATAATATTAGTGTAGATTAATCCCTATGAAAAATTACTCAGCTCAGGTGATCATCATCTGTAGGTAAGGTGCTCAGAAGGCTGGCTGTTTCCTTGCTGGATAGCTATACTGATCCGTTACCTGAGGTTACCTTCTTATCCTTTTTTATTTTTTTTATTGCAGGAGTTCAGCAGACAGGCAGACGGCCCACTGGATGGAAAGCAGTTATTATCGCCTATGGACATTTGCCATGTGATCGCCTGTCCCTATTAACAGAGTCAGATCTGCAAATCAGCAACTTTACAGGAGAGCGCTCTGAACTTTGAATTGCTTATATTTTTTTTACTACAAGAATTAAATTTTCAAAAAAAATATTATATGTGAATATATGTTCGAGAGCTTATTTGCAATGCAATTAAATAACATTTTTACTTATCTAAATGTTTGAAAAGCTAGTAATGGCTTTGTTATCCGTACATGGGTCATCATGATTTGTCGGATCTGTCACATCCAACAAAGTTACATGGACAAACATATTTATTCTTTGTAAGAAGTGCCACATACAACATTGTCATTAGTAAATCCTGTTTAAGTTTATGTCGTATTTAAATTGATATTATAAATTAAATCCAATTTTTAATAAATTTGTTTCACAAATAACAAATAATCAAACATAATTGACAATTTAGGGACAAAATGAAAACAATCTTTGCCATAAAATTTGTTAAAATCATTAATTATAAAGTCTACCTGTATGAATGGCACTTAATAATCACATTTCAGGTTTCATTAGCTTAGATAATCAGTCTTAGTAATTTCTTTCTTACAAAAATATACCCCGCATACCCCCCTCGCGCCCCGCTAATAACGTCGGGAGTTAACATTCGTCATTGTTAATGGGAGATGGTGGCATATATGACATTGTTAATGTGGCTATTTTAAAAACTATGAGGAAAAATTACCTTTTTGTTGCTGCTATTGAAAAACAATGCTTTTTTAGGGTCATTAGTGAAATAAAACCAAAATGTCGAAAATTGCATATCCTACATTTATCTTCAACTAGCTGTGCCCACGATGTCGTCCGCGTGGAATTTGCTTTCAAAAGCCTTCCTCGATAAATGGGCTATCCAACACTGAAAGAATTTGTCAAATCAGACCAGCAGTTCCTGAGATTAGGGCGTTCAATCAAACAATATTAGTATATTTGGCTACAACACTAATACTTACATTTTAAATATCGCGATATCTTTTGAATGAAACGTCCGAATTGAATAATTCAAAAAGTTCTAGAAAGATATTGAATTCGTCTTGAATATGGAGTAATTTATTTTGATAAGGATTAATACCAAGGTACTAAATAAAGAGGTTTTGAAGCGACGGCATTTTAATTATTTAAAAAAATAAAAGAAAACACTTATTGTGAGATAACTACAATAGTTAGACATATGGTTACGCGATATTTTTTCTAGACAATTATATGTTCTGCAAAGTGGTAGTACATTGTTTTGTTCTATAATCAATAGATTTCGTAGCGCAAGCCGTGCAAGCATTTTTTCGGGTCAGTTTTTACACCTTAGGTTACATTATTGGACTTTTAGTAAGGATCTCTATTTTATTTTTGAAAATATAATATAGCCTATAGCCTTCCTCGATAAACGTACTATTCAACACTGAAAGAGTTTTTCAAATCGGACCAGCGGTTCCTGAGATTAGCGCGTTTAAACAAACAAACAAATTCGTAGTATTAGTATAGATTTGATCATGTTGAGTACGTCTCGGCCTACCGGCACCTACTGTACCATTCACATTGCTGTCATATACTTGTTTTGTGATTCTGCTTTCATTAATTCTCTCTACATGCCCAAACCACCTTAACATTCCTCTTTCAACTTGTACGGTTCAACGTACAGCGTTTTGCTGACGCTACTGCTTACTTTAAGGCTACTTTATATACATAATTCTTCTGTACGTGTGTTGACAGTGAACTCCTCCTAAACGGCTGGACCGATTTGAATGGTTTTTTTTTTATGTGTTCAAGTGGATTCGATGATGGTTTAGATTCACAATTGGACCCGGTAGGTGGCGCTTCAATCGGGTTCAGGGCAGAACAACGTCTGCCGGGACAGCTGGTATTAGTATAAAATTAAATAATGCTCACAAATACTTGGTGATTGAGTTGCTATCAAGTCGCTACGAGTTGCTATTGGTCGTAACATACGACTTCAACTACCACGAAGTTGAAACAGAAGATGCCTTAGACAAGTGTAGCTGATGTACTGTTAGTCCCACTCAAAAAAAAATTGGTAAGCCCAAGCCCAGCAGTGTGACAATTAAGGACCATCTTATATTTTCTTGTATATACTAATATACAAAGCTGAAGAGTTTGTTTGTTTGAACGCGCTAATCTCAGGAACTACTGGTCTGATTTGAAAAATTCTTTCAGTGTTACATAGCCCATTTATTGAGGAAGGCTATAGGCTATATATCATCACGCTAAGATCGATAGAAGCGGAGCACCAATGAAGAATGTTTCAAAATCGGGGGGGTCTTGAAAACAAATTCCACGTTAGTGAATTTATAAAATTAAAATGTACGCAAGGACGAGCAACAGATTTTCGCCTGAAATCATAAAATTGAATGCACAGAGTTTTAATTTCGCCCGCCGCGGCCATTTTTATTATTTTCTTTCCATTGTCACGATTTATTAAAATTCTCGTATGCTCATGTCATTTTTCAGTTCAAAATGATATTTTATATTGAAGAGATTTGGAGCTTTAGTTTTGAAAACTTAATATGTCAAAAAGTAATAAAGGTGAAATAATATTTGTTGCTGAAAGAAAGAAAGAAAGAAAATAATGTTTATTTAGAGTTATATAAAATTATTAAAGTATACATAAGCAGTTTAATAAAAGCCAAAATTTAACTAACTCTAAACAGGCCCTAACTCAGCAAATGCTGGTTGATCACAACCAACGCTGGTCTTCCGTTAGTGGCAGGCAGTGACGTCACCTTCACAGAAGAAAAAATAATAAAATAACTAAGGAACATTTAATATTATATTGTTGAATAATATTGTTAATTTATACTGTTGAATGTATCGAATTAGGTTTTTGTGTTAATTTATAAATACATTTTTATATCGTAATACCGAAGTAAGAAAGAGAGTTGGTCTGAAAGAGAGTGTCGGGGTGAAGGTAAGGAAAAGAATGCTCCGGTGGTTCGGGCATGTGGAAATAATGACTAAACAGATATACAATGCAAAAGTGGATGGATGCAGAAGTCGTGGAAGGCCACTACACACCTTCCATGATCAAATTGATCGTGTACTAGCAGAAGGTGATGTCAGGAGCCTTAAGAACAGACGAGCGTGCATGACAAGAGCTATGAATGTCAAAGAAGCTAGTGAAGTGTGTAAGAATAAGCCTGAATGGCGCTCTGTTGTCCGTGCCTACCCCGCAAGGGAACTGGCGTGAAGTTATGTATGTATGTATGTATGTATCGCCTATAGACATTTGCAACACCAAAGGTGCTACAAATGCGCTGCTGCTCTCTTAAGGGAGACTGGAACCTGGTCACTAACGCCGGAACACATCTCAACGTTGTTATGGCGGCATACTCCAGAACAAGAAAATACCCTACCACCTGGCTGTGGGTTATTTTGTCGTTACTTACGACAGGCCGCCCAAACGCAGGAAATTGTATTCTATCTCCGTTCCTGCACGAATAAAAAATTAATATGTGGTAAGTTTATACATGCAGGAACGGAGAAAGAATAAAATTTCCTGCGGCCAGGCGGCCTGTCGTAAGAGGCGACTAAACAACCCTCAGCCAGGTGGTAGGGCATTTGCCCGACTGGATGGCTACCACCCCTGGTCTAGAGCATGCCGCCATAACAACTCTGAATTGTGTTCCGGCATTAGTGAGCAGGTTCCAGACTCACTTAAGAGAGCAGCGGCTCAATTGTAGCACCTTTGGTGTTGCAAATGTCCATAGGCGATGATAACCGCTGGGCCGTCTGCCTGTCTGCTGAACTCCTGCAATAAAAAAAGTAATTATTAAATTATGCATCGCGTTTTAATTACGTAAAACAAACTGAAAACGACTGATGTACAAAATTAATACATTTTAAATATTCAACGATGGGCCTATGCAAATATTTTGATTAAATTATGAGATCACAGCTTTAAACTTTTACAGATTTATTATTATTAGCGATTACTTAAGATATTTCCACGGATACTGGCCCGGGTAATGCGCGCCATATTCCTGGGGCTATCAAAAAGCCATCCAAGTCACGTGACCTTCACCTCGTCGGGGTCCTCCACATTTTTCGGTGTTGCAGATAATCTAGACGAATTCGTCTAAGGATAATTTTTTTAACTTGCAATGGATGTACCTATGTAAGTATGTATGTAAGTTCTGGTGGAATCTTGCAAGTTAAATTTGACCAACTTCCCGGTTTCCGATTGTGCTGAAATTTTGCACGCATATGTATATCGCGTGACAATGCAATAATATGGTACCATGGAGCTGATCTAATGATAGAGTCGGAAGGTGGCCATAGGAACTCCTGTACTAAACAAGATAGACCCGTCGTGTTTGGGCTCGTTTTACTTGTCTTGGCTAGCACTTTCCCTTAAGAGAGCAGCAGCGCATTAGTAGCAACTTTGCTGTTGCAAATGTCCATAGGCGATGGTAACCGCTTTCCATCATGTGGGCCGTCTGCCTGTCTGCTGATCTCCTGCAATAAAAAAAGCACAAAATTTAAAAACTTTTTTTAAAAAGTTTATTTTCAGTGTAGATAGATAGATAGCACTTTACTGCTCACCAAAATAAACAAATACAAAAATGCATGATTATGATATTATCTTGGTAAAAGCGACCTTATCAATATTAGGAATGTTAACCAGACAAGCCAACTTAGGCCCGCTTGCACGCACAGTCACGTTAAATAAATAAAAGTTAGAGTTTATAAACTCGGGGTTAGTTAATTAAAATTTTAAATCTCATCTTCCTTTGCGCTGTTAAAAAATACCACCGAGTTAACTAACCTGACATTTCTTTTGTTTAGTTGGTAACATTGAAAGATCTCTGCTTTTTCTTACGATTTTTCGCTCACGAAAAAGCGTCACGGCCGCGTGTTCTAATACTTGCATTTTTAAACTCGTCATATCTCTCGAATGGGATGTCCGAATTGAATCATTCAAAAAGTTATATAAAGGTATTGAAGCAGTCTTGAATATGAAATAATTTATTTTGATAAGGATGAATACCAAGATACAAATAAAGAGCCTTTTCTAGCGGCGGCATTTTAATTAAATTTTTATGATAAAAGAACACTTATTGTGGCATAACTATAAAAGTTGACATATGCTGTCGCAACATTTTTTGTAAACAATGATGTGTTCTGCAAAGTCGTAGTACATTATTTTATTCTATTATCAATAGTTTTCGCAGCGCACGCGATTTTAAGTATTTTTTTTACACCTTGGGTTACATTATTGGAGTTTTAGTAAGGATCCCTAATTTTTTTGTTGTAACCCCATCAGATATTTAAAACGAACTTACATCTTTATCTCTTTATAGCATAATTGGGCCCCTAGTTCTACCCGAACACGAGAAAGCTAACATATACTTGAGATTAAACTTCACTAACCATGTGTTAGCGACTTAACCTTTCCACATCGGTGGGTTAAATATTTAGAAGTTTAACCCTGGGTTTACTCCTAACTTTTGACGGCGCAAGATAGATTGTTTATTTAACCCTGTGTTAGCAGTTAACTCCGAGTTAGTAGAGCTAACCCAGAAACGTGCAAGTGGGCCTTGAAAAATAAATTAATCTGGCGATGTAGGTGATACAGAGTCTTAATTAGGACATAACTTAAATACACAGACTTAAAATACTTTGTAAATTAAATATATAAGAACAAATGTATTTATAAAATACTAGGATATGCCCGCGACTTTGTCCACGCTTGACTTGAAATTCAAGCATTTAAAAAATAATGTAAGTTATCGTTTTAGTGTAAACTGTAGATCGTAAAACGCAGTTTTATTGCCACCGGATTTAGGAATTCTTTTGTTTGCTTTGTGTCTATAAATTGTTTTTCTACTTTTTTATGGCCGTCATTAGTGTCGAACTAATCCTTGCTTGCCAGGTCTGCAGATTAACTCTGTGAATACAGTCCTTTGTTCTATTATACAGTTTAGTATAAAACAATGACCAAACGGAGGGGTGAGGCAGTCGAGCGACGATTACGATACCAGCAAGACGTGTACATTGGACAAGCGATATAGTGACGGACTTTGCGCGTGTTATTGATCGTGCAGATTGTAACAAGTAGTGTTACTAGTTGTATCCAGTATATTTGTATCTGTTTTATAGGTGTTTGTACAGTTCTAATAAACTCTATAGTAATTCTAACGGCATTTTAATTCGAGTCATGTGTAGCTCGTAACAGTATCATTGATACGGCTGATACCGCGATAGTTACGCCCCTGCTCTCGACCAGGGTGTGATAACCATCCAGGCGGACAAAAGACCTACCATCTGGCTGTGGGTTGTTTTGTCGCCTCTTACGACAGGCCACCTCAACGCAGGAAATTGTATTCTTTCTCTGTTACGGAACAAATCTACCTATTTATTGAATCGTTTTCAATGTGTGTAATAAGTAATCTTATTAAATTACCTCCTATATCTAAGGACTAGCTGTGCCCGCGACGTCGTCCGCGTGGAATTTGCTTTCAAAACCCTCCGATTTTGAAACATTCTTCATTGGTGCTCCACTTCTATTGGTCTTAGCGTGATGATATATAACCTATAGCCTTCCTTGATAAATGGGCTATCCAACACTGAAAGAATTTTTCAAATCAGACCAGTAGTTCCTGAGATTAGTGCGTTCAATCAAACAATATTAGTATATTTGGCTACAACACTAATACTTACATTTTAAATATCGCGATATCTTTTGAATGAAATGTCCGAATTGAATAATTCAAAAAGTTCTAGAAAAGTATTGAATTCGTCTTGAATATGGAGTAATTTATTTTGATAAGGATTAATACCAAGGTACAAAATAAAGAGTTTTTGAAGCGACCGCATTTCAATTATTTAATAAAATAAAAGAAAACACTTATTGTGAGATAACTACAATAGTTAGACATATGGTTACGCGATATTTTTTCTAGACAATTATATGTTCTGCAAAGTGGTAGTACATTGTTTTTTCTATAATCAATAGTTTTCGCAGCGCACGCCGTGTAAGCATTTTTTCGGGTCAGTTTTTACACCTTGGTTTACATTATTGGACTTTTAGTAAGGATCTCTATTTTTTTTTGAAAATATAATATAGCCTATAGCCTTCCTCGATAAATGTACTATTCAACACTGAAAGAATTTTTCAAATCGGACCAGCGGTTCCTGAGATTAGCGCGTTTAAACAAACAAACAAACTCTTCAGCTTTATAATATTAGTATAGATATCATAAGGCTGGTAAAGTCATTCGTACCTTGCTGATCCGTTTATTGAGGCAGTCTCCAGCCCTCAGGTTATCTGATGACTCGATCCAGCGCATCGTAAACTCGTTATGAAATGGACTGTGAATTTGAACTTTCTACTAGCGATGTAGTAACAATTTAAACGAATTTTTGACGTCCATTTAGCAACCCCTTTTAATAAGTGTTTACAAATTAGATTGAAAAAATTTGTTTTAAAAAATTAAATCTCAAAAAGCAACGGTGTAACATACTGTCTAGTAATAGGGAATGGAAGATGGGATAGAACGAAGCTATAGAGCAGATAGGATAGGAATTCTGGGATAGGAAGAGTGGGCGAGCCGTCGGAACTCAGTATTGTAAAACCTTAAGCTTGCATTGCAGACAATTAATTTCATGTCATTGACTAATTGTACAAAAGTCCCAAAAACTCCCAGTGAATCGAAATTAAACAAAGTGACGGATGCTCAAAAATTTAAATAAATAAACCTTATACAAGCAAATAAAAGATCATTTCTATTGTACAAAATTTAAAACCATAGTGCGTTTCAAAACGGTACAGCGCCATCTAGTTTTGACTTCGCAAACGTAACATATCATTACCAATTCCGACACTAATTAAGGTGTGTTTGATGAATTAATTTGTTAGTTTGCTTGTAGAAAGTAATCTCTCGAACCACTGAATGGAATTTTAAAATTCTTTCACCGGTATAAAGCTACATTATTCCCAAGTGACATAGGCTATATTTGTATCTGTGGTAAGGGTAATGGTAAACTATAGTAACGTAACGTTGGTTTTTACAAACGAGTAGACGAATGTAAGCCCGTGACAAAATCAGGGGGCCGTAGTCACGACTTTGTAAAAACCAACAACTACTTTTTTTTTCAGGCGGGGGAAATGCTATTTACTCACAATACCTGGTCCTTTGCAAGGGATTAGACTATAGTCGAACATGGAGGCACTCCCAGAAGGGGCAATCCAAACAAAAATCGACCGGCCTGTATGGAGACTCGAACCTAAATGGCTAATACCCACTAAAACCACCCTCCTTCGACGCCCCGCGCTTATGGCAGGAAAGGCATGAGACTTAGAACATATTTACGCCCACGCCGATCCTAGCGCAATAAGTGCCTGAGAAAGCCCCTGGAAGAGCTAACTCACTTCGACGACAGGGGTGAAGACTCCTCTGCTCCCTTGATGCGAGAGGGCCCCTGAAGCGGTATTATTCAGGGAGGGAAATCATGCGCATATCTGCGCCTCATCTACACTGGTGTTATACAACGTTTTTCAACATACGTCAACACGTTTTTTATTTTCAAAAAGGTAATGAATAATCATAAATATAACTCAGAAAGTTGCAGCAATTTTTGAATTTTCTAATATAAAATTGACGCGCATTTGCAAATGGCACCACAAGCGCGTGGTGAAAATTAGACCAACATATTTTGTGTCATTTTCTCTATAGTAAAAGTGAGACAAAATTATTGATCAAAAGCGCTTCCAAGGACGTTCGATTATTCAGCTTATTTATTCTCATAATGTGAATAGAATGGACCTTGGTGGAATTATTCTATTTATCACCTAAGCACCTATTTTCCACACGCTCCGTTATACGGTGCGTAATTTTTAATTTTCGGACGTTCTATACAGGCTTCTTAAATAAATTTTTTGAGTAAGCAAAATGAGCACGCATCAGCTAGTTGGTCAATAAAATTTCTTTTAATATTCTTCGGCTTGTGTGCTACGTAAACCGAAATCCCAGTGAATGGGCCATCCCTAAAATGACTTGGAGGTTATCCTGGTTTCATAATAGGCCACGAAGCGGGATAACACTAATCCCTATTACAGGACGCGACGCCTCACGCACCGCTCTCAATGGAGGCAGCTTTATTCAAATTGTGAGACGCGAGGCATCCCCGCTGATGTTACTTTGATAACATTACCAACACTGAATTGAGTGGCTAGTGCTTTTGGGCCCCCTATACATTTTACATCACAGAAAATAGAACCTTAACACCGTGTGTAACTTTCCGACGCATGTATAACATACATATAGGAAAGTCGTGGTAGCGTAATGGCTAACGCACGCGTCCCAAACTCAAAGGACGCGGGTTCGATCCTGACCGGAACGCGTGCACCACTTAGTCAGGTTTCTGATCTAATGTGCATATTGTTACAATCACCACGTGCTAACAACGGTGAAGGAAAACATCGTGATGCAACCTGCAAATTGAGATGACCGATGTGTCCAACCTGCCAAGCAGTCTCCGACAAGCGTGACGGGTATACTGTCTGTTCCCCCTATAATGGGAGGCCCGCGCCCAGCAGTGGGACATTTATGGGCTGATATTATTATTATTTGTATGTCTTTCAACACCACGAGCCATAAAAATGGCCCGGACATTTGGAGGGCTTGCGCGGGGCCATGGAAAGGCCAACACGTAGAGGCCCCTTGACAAATTTAATGTAAATGTAGCGTGACATTGACCGGCGATTATCCCTGTCTACACCATATTGTAATGCACCCAAGGACAAGCCCCGGCCAGTGTAGGACTATTGTGGGAAATGAGGACAAAAAGTACCGGGCTATTGGGGGGTGAACTGCTAATGGTACTAGAGGTCTGGGAATATGGGGACTATGGTGTCTGCCCGTCGCTATGTTCGGAGAACATGGAAAAATGGGCAGACGGTGACTCGCCACTCCCTGCATGGGCCCCAAAAAATGCCATAGAAGACAGGGGCAACATGGGTGTGAGTGGCTAGGGGTGTAGAGAGGTGGGCTGCAGCTTCACCGAAGCTACTTCTGACGTGATGTCATTTATCACTTCCACCCCTGGAGCTTGAGTCTTAGCTCTAGCGATCTCCACTCCGTGCCGGCTGGTTAAGGCAAGCACGGAGGTGGGGGCCTTGGCTTGGCCCCCGGAGTCAGGTACGAGGTGTCGCTACTCACCTAAGGCTTCGCCACAAAGCCCCCCTGCGGGACATATTATTATTATTATTACTATATAGATTTTGTGTTACAGACCAGAGTCTGTAGATGGTGGAAATATAAAATTAACTGACGGACTTTTTACAAACTTACAGAAGGTCGCAGCCTTATAGGTTTTATACGAGCGTATCCTTATTGCGTCATAAGTAGATACAGATAAGGGAACGTATTCATAGTACGTGACCCATTCTTTACAGCTCCCCTCAGTGACCTCCCGTAGTATTTATTTATTTAATTTGTTTGGGAAATATACAATAATTAATATTCTTAAATATAAAAAACAACATTAATACATATATCAATATTTTTTTATTGCAGGATATCAGCAGACAAGCAGACGGCCCACTTGATGGAAAGCGGTTACCATCGCCTATGGACATTTGCAACATCAAAGTTGCTACAAATGCGCTGCTGCTCTCTTAAGGGAGACTGGAACCTGGTCACTAATGCCGGAACACAACTCAAGATTGTTATGGCGACATACTTTAGACCAGGGGTGGTAGCCATCCAGTCGGGCAAATGCCCTACCACCTGGCTGTGGGTTGTTTTGTCGCCTCTTACGACAGGCCGCCCGGCCGCAGGAAATTGTATTCTTTCTCCGTTCCTGCACGGATAAACTTTATGTGATAATTCTAGTGTAATAAACTTTGATTATAATATTTCAGATTATTATTGTGTTATTCTCGGACCGTAATTCGTTCGCTCCCGGCGTGAACCCGACATATACATTTAAATAAACAAATGAATTTATTAAACACAAACACAGTACAGCTTCATATAAAAACCAAAATATTCAAAAAGGCCAACTTGTGTACGTCCGTTCAAATGACAATATTTATATCCCGTCTACGGAATCGTTTGACACGTGCCGACACGAATGAGTGAATATATCATCGGATTATAAATATTTATATGATTATAAATAAAAATTGGTATATCAAAAAATGCAAATTAAAACACAGAACTTTTTTTTATATACGAAATATCACTTGTAGACTTGTAGACTTGTAGATATATAACTATTGCAAACCAAATTAATAAAGTGTTTTGAAGGTCTTCAGGTGGAAAATATTATATAACTAGCTGTGCCCGCGACGTCGTCCGCGTGGAATTTGCTTTCAAACCCTCCGACTTTGAAACATTCTTCATTGGTGCTCCGCTCCTATTGGTCTCAGCGTGATGATATATAGCCTATAGCCTTCCTCGATAAATGGGCTATCCAACACTGAAAGAATTTTTCAAATCAGACCAGTAGTTCCTGAGATTAGCGCGTTCAATCAAACAATATTAGTATATTTGGCTACAACACTAGTACTTACATTTTAAATATCGCGATATCTTTTGAATGAGACGTCCGAATTGAATAATTCAAAAAGTTCTAGAAAGATATTGAATTCGTCTTGAATATGGAGTAATTTATTTTGATAAGGATTAATACAACGGTACAAAATAAAGGGTTTCTGAGGCGACGGCATTTTAATTATTTAAAAAAATAAAAGAAAACACTTATTGTGAGATAACTACAATAGTTAGACATATGGTTACGCGATATTTTTTGTAGACAATTATATGTTCTGCGAAGTGGTAGTACATTGTTTTGTTCTATAATCAATAGTTTTCGCAGCGCACGCCGTGTAAGGATTTCTTCGGGTCATTTTTTTACACCTTAGGTTACATTTGGACTTTTAGTAAAGATCCCTAATTTTTTTGAAAATATAATATAGCCTATAGCCTTCCTCGATAAATTTACTATTCAACACTGAAAGAATTTTTCAAATCGTACCAGCGGTTCCTGAGATTAGCGCGTTTAAACAAACAAACTCTTCAGCTTTATAATATTAGTATAGATTTAATTTGAAAAAAAAAACAACTGGAATAAACCATATAAACGATACAGAACACGAAGCATTTTTTTTTAGATTTCTTGTCTGTTTATTCGGGATTCACGTAAAAACTATTGGGCCGATTTCGACACGGTTTTCGCTGATCGCAGCACATTCTTAGACTTAGAATCTACGCTACTTTTTATCCCGAGAATCCCGCGGGAATTTTCCCGGGTGCGGTTTGTAGTTGTTCGGGTACATAAAATTATCATAATCCAACACACTTTTCACTAAAACGATAGGTTATTTTTTTTTAATGCTGCGGTTCTTTTTGTCCCGAGAAACCCGCGGGAACTTCAAGTCAAGCTTGATTAAAGTCACAGGCATATCCTAGTAATCAAATAAAGACACAATAATTTAAAATAATTAAATGATTTTTTTTTTATTAATAATCGGCAGACAAACACACATATTGTATTACATATCCCCAAATTAAGCAAGTTACGCTTGTGTTATGGGTAATATACAACGGACTACTCTGGGGCCGATCCCAGACACCCAGACCATAGTAAATAACGGAGAAAATACGTTTCCGAAATTTACTATGCCAGGAATCGAACCCGGAGCCTCTGCGTTGCAGTGAGGTAGGCCGGCAAAGGCTTAGCCTGCTCAAACACAGAGGCCGTCATTATTCTAATGTAGTCTATGAAAGAGAAGACTACTTAGCATGGAAGAACACTGGCAAAGATATACGACTCAATAAAAAAAAATTTGGAAGCGTTCCGTTAGTAGCTCACAATGCCCAAAATGCTCCGTCAGCCGTTGCACATGGCGACCATTGTCGTTATGGTCGTGGCGAAAATGTCACTAATGACGTATCGATTGACATTAAAAAAGGCGCGAATTTCAAATCAACCAATGACATTTGTGTATTTCGTCGTTTATGACATCAACACCCCATAATCCGTTCCACTAGAGTTTATTAGTAACGTCCGTAAGCAAGTGGAACGGGAAAAATGGTGGTCGTTGTGAGCCTTTTGTAGAACGTTGCCTTTGTGAGCGTTGCACTTCTGAACCACCCATGCACCGGTAAATCGATTAACCAGTTTAATTCAATTACTTTTTTCGTAACTCATTCGTTCGTATACTCAAATGAATGCGTTGGACGAAAATAAATTTATTTGTGAATATAATTTCATTCACTGTATTAATGCAGCATACAGGTTTTCGCATAATTGAAATTATTTTATCGGATAAAAACGTTGTATATCCGATTTTTCTGTATTTTTAACTGACTTCAAAAAGAACGAGGTTTTCAACATGATTGGTAGGTATTTTGTTTATGTATGTACAGCGATTACGCTGAGATTTATGATCCGATTTACGTGATTCTTCTTTAGTTTGATGCGGAATAGTTGCCATTTGGTCTAATAGTTTGGCCCGGTAGTTTTCATTTTATGATCATTTTTTTTATTAAATTTGCCGTTCCCGTTTCTTGGGGCCTATATTTTTGAAGGCGCGCGGCACCTTTCGTATGCCTACCCATAGCTAGGCACTAAAAAATAAAAAATACGTAGTATGAAAAAACCGACTTCAAAAACTAAAAAGTACGTATAAAATAACTTAATAAAGATTTTTGACTAAGAATTTGTTTAGTTTATATAAAACTAGCTGACAAAATCAGCAAAATCCCTCCCGGTGATTAGGGGGATTCTAGAACCCGATCTCAGCGCCACCTACCGGTTCTAATTGTGAATCTACACCATCCTGAAATCCACTCAAATACACAAAAACAAAATTACCAATATGGCTCCCGGTGATTAGGAGGATTCTAGAACTCGATCTCAGCGCCACCTACCGGTGCTAACTGTGAATCTAAACCATCCGGGAACCCACTCAAACACACAAAAACAAAATTACCAAAATCGCTCCCGGTGATTAGGAGGATTCTAGAACCCGATCTCAGCGCCACCTACCGGTTCTAACTGTGAATCTAAACCATCCGGGAACCCACTTAAACACACAAAAACAAAATTACCAAAATCGCTCCCGGTGATTAGGAGGATTCTAGAACCCGATCTCAGCGCCACCTACCGGTTCCAATTGTGGCTGTAAACCATCCCGGGACGCACTCAAACACACACACAAAATTTCATCAAAATCGGATCTATAGTTTACGATTCTATAAAGATCTATCCGTGTATATTTTATCCGTGCAGGAACGGAGAAAGAATACAATTACCTGCGGCCTGGCGGCATGTCGTAAGAGGCGACTTAACAACCCACAGCCAGGTAGTAGGGCATTTGCCCGACTGGATGGCTACCACCCCTGGTCTAAAGTATGTCGCCATAACAAACTTGAGTTGTGTTTCGGCATTAGTGACCAGGTTCCAGTCTCCCTTAAGAGAGATTTGTAGCAAGTTTGGTGTTGCAAATTTCCATAGGCGATGGTAACCGCTTTCCATCAAGTGGACCGTCTGCCTGTCTGCTGATCTCCTGCAATAAAAAAAAGAACGTACGGACACACATTCATTTTTATATCAAGAAGAAGATAAAATTTTATATAATATAAAAATTTTCTACATCTTGGAGTCTGTGCCGAATCTATCCATAACAATAACCATATATACTGTTATAACAACAAAATGTCGCAATATATTGTAATATTTATGGTTGACTTGGCACCGACTTCAAGATGTAGAAAACTTTATATTATTTTGTACATACATACATAACTTCACGCCAGTTCCCTTGCGGGGTAGGCACGGACAACAGAGCGCCATTCAGGCTTATTCTTACACACCTCACTTGCTTCTTTGACATTCATAACTCTTGTCATGCACGCTCGTCTGTTCTTAAGGCTCCTGACATCACCTTCTGCTAGTACACGATCAATTTGATCATGGAAGGTGTGTCGTGGCCTTCCACGACTTCTGCATCCATCCACTTTTGCATTGTATATCTGTTTAGTCATTCTTTCATTATTTTGTCTCCTAAAAAACTAAATAAATTCTTAGTCAAATATCTTGATTAAGTTATTTTATACTTGTTAGTTTTTATTACAAGCTTTTATTTAACTTGCAATGGATGTACCTATGTATGTATGTAAGTTCGGGTGGAATCTTGCAAGTTAAACTTGACCAACTTCCCGGTTTCCGATTGAGCTCAAATTTTGCACGTATATATATATCGCGTGACAATGCAATAATATGATACCATGGAGTCGATCTGATGATGAAGTCGGAAGGTGGCCATAGGAACTCCTGTACTAAACAAGATAGACCCGTCGTGTTTGGGCTCGTTTTACTTGTCTTGGCTAGCACTCTGCGAATACATGATATCCAGGATCTCAAAAGCTTGTATTTAAAAAGCTTTTGAATCAGTTCGCAATATTCACAGATAAGTGAAAAATAATGCAAAACAATAATGACTAATATATAGGTACTTATGCTATTATATATAAACTGTGCATATATAGGTATAGTCGTGGAAGGCCACGACACACCGTCCATGATCAAATTGATCGTGTACTAGCAGAAGGTGATGTCAGGAGCCTTAAGAACAAACGAGCGTGCATGACAAGAGCTATGAATGTCAAAGAAGCAAGTGAGGTGTGTAAGAATAAGCCTGAATGGCGCTCTGTTGTTCGTGCCTACCCCGCAAGGGAACTGGCGTGAAGTTATGTATGTATGTATATATAGGTCATATGTTCTATGCTTTCGCCAAGACAAGGCATCCAGATCACTATTGGTTTTCCTTGATTGGACCTTAGAGACTTGCCCAGAGAGTTATGCAGCAAACAAAGCTGATAATTCATTATTTATGTTTGTTTATTATTAATACGAAGTATACGTGTTGGGAACATCGTATCCCCGATGCGGGCCCCCGCTCCACCCTCGCGGCGTTCGGGTCGCCCGACCCGCCCGCCGGCCAAGCTACTCAGTTAATCCTGCAACCTTGTGACGTACGCATGTATGTAGGAACTCACGCGCCGGCCTGCGCGCCGCGCGTTCGGGGTTCGTTCAGTAGGTTTATTCATTAAAACAAGTTTACCAATCAAGCTTTATTATTTCAAGTGCCCGCTATAATAATTGGCAGCCCAACGTGTGGCACGAAATATAGTGTTTTAAAACAGTTTTAGTGTGTTCTAGTTATAAACTTTGCGATACCTGTGTGTGCCGATACGTTTGTTCCGCGTTTGTTCTGAGTTAGTACTCAACGCGACGTTTAGGTGGCTATCGTAAGTCTAGAACTAAACTGTAGGTTCGTGATTTAGTACCTAATGACCTAACGTGTTCTGAATAGGTTTCTATAGGACTTGTGAGTGAAATACACGTTCGTACGAGTGTGAGTGCTCGACGTGTTTGGACTTGTTTGAACTTGTTCGGACTCATTCGTTTTTATTCAAACTTGTTCGTACTTTTGCATACTTGTTTATAACTTAAGTTAGTACTTTGAATAAACCTAGGTACCCTAAAACGGTTCAAATGTTTATTTGTGTTTGTTTTACGTGACATTTTGATTTAAATTTAATTTATTGTTTTATATAAAGTGACTATAAGTATAAAGAACTAGAAATTAGTGTTTATTTTCATATATGTAAGTACATACGTACGATGGTTCCGTAAGTACTTTTGGACTTATTTATACAGGACTGTACTTACCTACTAGTTGGAATAATTTTGGAAGAATAATTTTATACAAAGACTTTTTTTTTTCGTTAATTGGAACATTGTGTTTTGTGTACAGACAGTGTTGTTTTCCAATTTAAGACTTTTAGTGTCAGACTGTTTTGAACTTAGAACTTTATTTTCAAGTTATCTTTTATAGTTGAAGTTATTGTTTATTTAGGCTACGATGAACAATTATTTTGTGTTGAACTATATTGTGTTTTCCGTTTGTCTTGGTGATCGGACAATTTATCACCGTGGAAACATAGAGTTTTCCGATTAGGCATTATGGTGCTTACACGGTCTGGTGCAACCAGTGACGGGATGGATCAGCATATACCCTCTGTGGATAGGGGTATCGCTGGAGAGTCTGAGACTCTCTTGTCCGCGTCCGGCGTGGCTCATGTGCCGCCGGGCGCGCCTCCACCGCCTACTGCGGGCCCTAGCGGGGCCTCCACCTCTGCTGCGCCGTTTGCGCAGTCGCCGGCGCCGTCTGTTCAACCGGGAACTCCAATAGTTATGACGGATCAACACTTGGCGTATCTTTTGTCTTTGATACGCGCTCCAGCTTCACCGCCTGCGCCTGTTACGAGTGCCTTGTCTGGTAACTTTGCAAATTGCTCATCGCGCTTCGACGGTGCAAAAGGGAGCGACGTTTTAGCTTTTGTCGACGCTATAGAAATATATAAGGAATGCGTCGGTATAGAAGATCACATAGCCTTGCGAGGCTTACCAATGCTTTTGTCTGGTCTTGCAGCAACCTGGTGGCAAGGTGTGAAAGCATCTGTTAATAGTTGGCCTGATGCCATAGAATTATTAAAGCAAACTTATGGTCCTCGTTTGCCGCCACACAGGGTTTACCGGAAAATATTTGAACGGGAACAAGGCGATGAGCCTACCGATATTTTCGTCTGCAAAATAAGAGCATTGTTAGCACAGTTGCCGTCGACTGCTATCTCTCAGGAAGCTCAGCTCGACATGGTGTATGGGCTACTGCATAAGAGAATAAGGGAGAAGATATGTCGTAAATCTTTTATGTCTTTCTCTGAGCTATTGGAACAGGCCCGTTCTATTGAAGATATTTTAGATGAAGGCCGTAGCTCTCAGCAGTCACAGCTTAGAAAGAATAAGGAATCAGTGACTCCGATTGTAGACACAGCATATCCAGCAGTACCAGCTTCGTCCAGTAAAGCAAGTAGAGCTCGTTGCTATTATTGTAAGCAATTCGGCCATTTGAAAGAGGAGTGCCCGAAGCTGTTATCTAAGAAGTCGTTTCCTGGTAACGTTAAGAAAGAAGAAGACAGTTTGACACCTTCAGTAACATGCTTTGGATGCGGCACGCCTGGTGTTATACGAGCTAATTGCTCTACTTGTAAGAATAAACAGGAATCGTCTGCTTCTATTTCCGCTTTCCAGTCAATTGCCGCTATTGGAAGCGAGGTCATTGACCCGCGTCAGAGACCCGTAGTGGAATTGGAGATTTATGGTGCTCGTGGAAGTGCGTTGTTTGATACTGGTGCAAAGCAATCGGTTGCTAGTGAAAGTTTACGTGCACATTTAGTGAAACACGGTCATAAGTTCGATAAAACGTGTACTAGTGTTAAGTTAGCTGATGGTTCATGTAAAAATCTTGTAGTAGATGTAGCTAAGGTGGATGTAAGGGTGCCGCAGGGGCCTGTCGTTCCCACTCTTTTTATCATTTTGCCTGGTGCAACTGATACCTTGTTAGGTATGAATTTTTTATTAGACGCAGGTGTGGTACTTGACTTTAAAAATTCTCGTTATACTTTTAGTCATATACCGCGATATTTTACGATGAGATTTGAACCAGAGGTAGGTTCCCATTTTGGGTCGGATCAACGTCAACGGCTCTCGGAACTCCTGAATGATCAAGAGGACATTTTTACTCCAGGGGGAGCGCCAACTTCTTTTGCGCTGCATCGTATAGATACGGGCGATGCTACGCGAATCACTAATCAACAGCGTCGGAGGAAGATTTACGCCGATAGGGGGCGTCAACCCGCACCAAGCTACAAAATTGGTGATTTAGTTTTGGTTTCGGCCCACGTTTCCAGTAATGTTGACAAAGGGGTTACTAGTAAGTTTACGCCCAGACGACTGGGACCGTTCAAAATAGCTGAGTTAGTTAGTCCTACCACCTATAAAGTAGTAGATAATAATGGAAACACTACTAAGTACCACGCTAGTGCTCTCACTTTATATCAAGGAGATTCTGCCGTAATTCAGAGTAGGAGGAGGGGTAGGCCTTCCAAAGCCAAGTCCTCTCCCGGGGTGTCCGAGGACTTGGAGGGGGAGACTATAGCGCGGCAAGTATGTAAAAGCGCTGGAAGTATACGTGTTGGGAACATCGTATCCCCGATGCGGGCCCCCGCTCCACCCTCGCGGCGTTCGGGTCGCCCGACCCGCCCGCCGGCCAAGCTACTCAGTTAATCCTGCAACCTTGTGACGTACGCATGTATGTAGGAACTCACGCGCCGGCCTGCGCGCCGCGCGTTCGGGGTTCGTTCAGTAGGTTTATTCATTAAAACAAGTTTACCAATCAAGTAGACGATGGTAACCGCTTTTCATCAAGTGGGCCGTCCGCCTGTCTGCTGAGCTCCTGCAATAAAAAAAAAAAGATAGTTGTTTAGAAAGGGACAGACAGTAAATAAAAGAATAATAAAAAGAAGATCGAAGTTATGGATTCCAGAAAATTCTTCCGGGTATATAAGCAGCGAAGGCGCGCCTACGAAGTAGTTCAGTTGAAGACAGCGAAGTGACAAGTACAGGTTGGACACTGCGCAGGACAGAGGAAAGTGGCGTGATCTTGTTTCGGAGGCCAAGACGCACTTTGAGTCGCTGAGCCAACGGAGTTAAGTTAGTTAGGTTTTTTGTGCTAATTTTTTTTATTGCAGAAGATCAGCAGACAGGCAGGCACTTGATGGAAAGCGGTTTCCATCGCCTATGAACATTTGCAACACCAAAGTTGCTACAAATGCGCTGCTGCTCTCTTAAGGGAAACTGGAATCTGGTCACTAATGCCGGAACACAACTCAAGGTTGTTATGGCGACATACTTTAAACCAGGGGTGGTAGCCATCCAGTCGGGCAAATACCTTACCACCTGGCTGTGGGTTGTTTAGTCGCCTCTTACGACAGGCCGCCAGGCCGCAGGAAATTGTATTCTTTCTCCGTTGCTACACGGATAGGGTTATAAAATAAATTATACATAGAGTTATTTATAAAACATATTAAATTACTTGGAACCATCAAAAGTATTCTGCCTGTCTACGGCTTCCTTGTACTATGGCGTTAAAACCGATCGGCTTGTATCAGCCGAGATGCGCAACGTAGCCCAAGGGAAATCACTCTTGTCTAGACATCCACTGAATATATTAACAGCAATAGTTTTAATTTTCCTATATTTATTATTACGGGAAATAAGATAGTTGAAAATCATATTAAATTATAAATAAATATTATTATTATTATATATAATATAATATAATAATATATAAATATATTATTATTTGACGGTCTCTGTGGTTGAGCGGGCTAAGCCTTTGCCGGCGTACCTCACTGCAACGCAGAGGTTCCGGGTTCGATTCCTGGTATAGTAAATTTCGGAAACATATTTTCTCCGTTATTTACTATGGTCTGGGTGTCTGGGATCGGCCCCAGAGTAGTCCGTTGTATATTACCCATAACACAAGAGTAACTTGCTTAATTTGGGGATATACAATGTGTGTGTTTGTCTGCCGATTATTATTATTATTATTATAATATGTACTGTGTTTATATATATACATATAATAAAACTGTAGAGGTCGAATTTCTGTACAATGAAAAAAAATGCTAAAAACCGAGTCAGGAAATGTAAGAAGTGAAATAGAAATAATTTAGATATTTTTTTTTTTGTTTCTCTGTTTGTACGGGCCAATCTCCGAAACAACTGAACTGATTTAAATGAAATTTTGTATGGTGGTCGCTTATATCCCTGGTCAACATATAGGATACTTCTGATCGCGAAAAATTAAAGAGTTCCCGTGGGATAGTTAAAAAACCTAAAGAGATAAAGAGTAAATTTATTAAATTAATGTTTTGAATGTTTCATATTATTTACAGTCTGTACCACCGCTTATGTATAAAACTTATAAAAAAAGAACTTGAGATATATATAGAATAAGAAATATAAATATGACAGAAGCCTTAAGAACAGACGAGCGTGCATGACAAGAGCTATGAATGTCAAAGAAGCAAGTGAGGTGTGTAAGAATAAGCCTGAACGGCGCTCTGTTGTTCGTGCCTACCCCGCAAGGAACGCAGTGAACGTGTTAAAAAACAATTTCAGTTGCTTAGTTATGAAATTGCACAGCTGTAGTCTGATAATAAGTTTCGTTGGTACGCTTCTAGACGTTTTTATTCGTAGAGGAGCAGTAAAATATGCCTCGAGCAGACCCAATTCGGAGGTCGTATAATGTATTACGAAAAGTTCCCAATGAGTAATAGAGTTGTTTGTCCGCAGCCTCTGACCTTCGAAGCCTGGTTGCTGGAACAAATTAACTTTACTCGACTTTTTACCTTACTGCATGGTGGAACACGGCTGTAACTTATTGTACTGTTATTTTCACTCGGAAAGCAAGGCAAAGTCGGCAATATGTTTATTGTGATAAACAACGATTCGAACAAAACTTTCGCTCTTTTGTTACATAAATGGTAATTGTTGAAATAAACTGAATTTTGTTGGAACGATTAAAATTAATGTCTACAACGTGCCCAAAACGTCTAGTACATAAACTATTTTTTTTTTTTGTCTTCTGGCAATATTTTATCTTATCTGTAGTCAATGTCAATGTCAATCAATTATAAAGTTTTTTGGCGGGAACTGGAAGGAGATGTTGTGCTGTGCAGTTTTATTTTCTAAAAATGTGTAAAATTACTCTAAAATGAACAATAGTTGTAGGATATGGATAGTTTTTGAGTAGTAATTATGTGTTTTGTGAGAAATGTGAACTGTATAGTCGAATGTGGCCTTTCGAGTTTTCACAAGAACTCCATTAAATGGTGTAGATTGTAGCCTACAATACAACTGTGCCTGGCTTAAAGACCTAGTTGCCAGGCCTCAAACATAAAATAATAATTATAAACAAGAGTTTTTTGGCGGGAACTGGAAGGAGATGTTGTGCTGTGCAGTTTTATTTTCTAAAAATGTGTAAAATTACTCTAAAATGAACAATAGTTGCAGGATATTGATAGTTTTTGAGTAGTAATTATGTGTTTTGTGAGAAATATGAACTGTATAGTTAAATGTGGCCTTTTGAGTTGTCACAAGAACCTAATGTAACCTACAGTTCAGCTGTGCTACACATAGGCTTAAGAAAATGAAGAAACTATATTGTAAACTAACATCTGGCTGAAAGGCCCAGCTGCCAAGCCATAAACTTAAATAAAATTTATCCATGTTATTTTAATTTTAACGTTGATGTAAGTCGTATTATTATTGTGTACATATATGAGACAAACATAATGTATTAACATTCATATATTTCAATAGGTAATTAAGTAACAGCTGTTTCTTAGCTCTTAGCAGTCACTTATACTACCTCTCGTTGTTGGTTATTTTTGACAGTTATTTATGAGTTACTTTACCACCTCTTATCCACAAGAGGAGTTTATGGGTAAGAATTACAATAATCAGTTGACGAGCAGTTTCTTAAAATTAAAGAAACGATTATAAATAAGGCCATATATGTTTATTATATTAGACATATTTATTTGAAGACGAATAGGTAATAATTTCTAAGTGAGTTCCGATAAGTAGGCAATGATTTGGCCCGGCCTCTTTTGCAGCAATAGGCAACGCCATAGATAATACACTATGGCAATGCATTCCAGAGTATAACAGCATGCACTGTAAAAGAGTTATCATAAAAGGATGAAATGTGTGCAGATGTCAAAAGTCTATGGATACGTATCTGAGCGTAAATTGTGAGAAGGTGAAGAAAGAAAGAAAGAAAAACTTTATTTGAAGAAATTGCGACGCAATTACATTCCTTATACATTTTTATACACAAAGCATATTTTGAGAATTTGTACGCCGCATTTTCAGCAAACAAGGTTTGCACTCAGCATATTGCTGTGTCGGAACAATATCCGACACAACGCTGATTTTCAGTGCAAACCTTCCTTTAGGCGTAAGACCAAAATGACCCAGTTTTGTTAATTAAATAATAAATAAGAATAATAATTAATAAAACTAATTCTACTTATATATTTATCTGTGCAAGAACATAGAAAGAATACAATTTCCTGCGGCCGGGCGGCCTGTCGTAAGAGGCGACAAAGCAACCCACAGCCAGGTGGTAGGGCATTTGCCCGACTGGATGGCTACTACCCCTGTTCTAAAGTATGTCGCCATAACAACCTTGCGTTGTGTTCCGGCATTAGTGACCAGGTTCCAGTCTCCTTTAAGAGAGCAGCAGCGCATTTGTAGCACCTTTAATGTTGCAAATGTCCATAGGCGATGGTAACCGCTTTCCATCAAGTAGGCCGTCTGCCTGTCTGCTGAACTCCTGCAATAAATAAATAATATTTAAATTGTAAAAAAAGTGCAAATAAAGCTGCATAGTTTATGTTGACAAAATGCATATGTCGTAAATAAATCAACTTGATACTTGCACGTTGTTAACATTAAAGTGTTAACATATTGAATTAACAATCTGTGTTTAAAAGCTGTCGTTCACAGTCTGCGGTATACGATAAAGAATTTTGCTAAAAAGTAGATTTTTTTGAAGTGATAACTTCTTATGGGAGGGCAAACCGCTTCGTTACGTAACGCGTTACGACGCCAGCCTGGCTTCCCTTTCTCTCACGCATACGGTAGCGGTAGGCAGGCTCCTCCTCTCTCACTCTAACCCACAGCGTTAGCCGTCTTTCGGTAATTAGATTAAATAATGATACTAATATGTACATATACAAAATTCTAATGTACATATTCAAGACTTGTAACTAAGAATAAAATATATTTTATAATCAATGAAAGATTTTATTAATAAATAACCTTTCCTTTACATAAAATTTGAGTAATAACCTAAGCTTTTCTCAAGTTAAACAATTTCAATATTAAATAGTTCAACTTAGATTAGATTAAGTAATCACTTCTGTCGGCCGTCCCGAGACGCACGCGTTTTTATTTTATTTTTTATGAACATAATATTACATATAATCGAATACAATGCAAGAAAACTTAACTTATTTGTATTGTATTCTACTCATAGTCCCTCAAGACTATAAGTAGAATACTGAGCCCAGATCACCGTCTTCTATGGGTAAGGTGCCCAGAAGGCTGGCTACGTTTCCTCGCTGGATCGCCATACTGATCCGTTGGCCGAGGTAAGCATTAGCCCTCTGATCACCCGAAGAGTCAATGAGTCGTTTCAATAAATTTTGGTAGAGGCTCATGGCCTCAGGACCCCACGGTCCAAGCGTCTCGACAGCAAACAGCACAAACATATAACTCTCACAGAGGGTTGCATATTTGTTCGCTGAACCGGCCGACTTAGACGTGTTTGGCAAATGGGATGCGGCCAACGTGTCTACGCAAGTCGTATCCCACACCAAAGACTTGCCACGCTGCCAGAGAATTAGAGTCATTCCGTCGGGACGCCTACCATCGTCACGTGCAATACCGTTCGGCTCCAATAAAGCCGGCACGTTAGCGGTGGCAAGCGCCCTCCGTAGGACATCATTCAAGGCAGCGTGGCGTGACCATCTGCCGGCACTGCGGCCGCAAGAAAGACCGTGGTATCCCGGGCCGATTACTTCTGTTCCACAGACGCATGTGTGTGGGGCACATATGCGAGAACCCAAGCGCAGATTTATAGCCAAAGGAAGTATTATCCATAATTTTTTTTTTGTTTAGGATGTACATAATGTTTTTCCGAAGAGTACAATTCATATAGGTACAACATATTTTTCGAAAAAAGAACAAAAAGCGGCCGGAAGGCTTATATACTGACTCCTCTATGGCTACGTTCCATTAGAGACAACGACCACGTTCACGACCGCGATGTTTCCCGTTCCACTAGCTTGCCGACGTTACAGTTGTAAACCCAAGTGGAACGGTTATTCGACCCACCTCTTGACATGTGAGTATTGTGTGATCGAAAATAATATCGTCATTAGTGACGTTTTCGCCACGACCACAACGAGCGCGGTCGCCTTGTGGAACGGCTAACGGAGCATTTTGGGCGTTGTGAGCTATTAATGGAACGCGCTGTAAATGGCCTTATATACATTTCACTCATTTGACAGATTAAGTACAGGTATGTACTAGTCGCGAAAACTTAAGAAAATTTTACAATTATATAAGCACAGCGTTATTCCTTAGTTCCAGCCAAAAATTCCTTTATATGCGAACTGTTATAAAATAGGATTTAAATTATTCATCTGCAAAACCTACTAGCTCACCAAGACTATATTTAGAAGGTATATTAGACTCGTAGTGGAGTTAAATATTTGAATTAGAAAACACAATTCTAACATACATTTAGAACAATGCAAAATTAAAAGGCAAAAAGTAAAAATGGCGTCGTTCGCGCGCAAATTAAACAGTGCGTTCCAGGACCTGTATTTGCCGAATCGTCATCGCCTCAAGCATGAGAGGCCCAAGGGAAATCAGCGATGCCAGGTTCAGAAGTCTTTGTGCGACGGAACGCGCCCATAATAAGACTGACCCGTCCGACCACATGAAAAGGCTGAATAGCATTTTTCTTTGGCCTAATTGGTAGTTCTAATTAAGTCTGGTCAAAGAATACAGCTGACGGTTTAATTCTATTACTTTGGTTGGGTTACGCTTGTCTGTTACATATAAAAAAGGTGATTCAAACTTTTATTTTCTGTTTAGTAAATATTTTATGAATTTGGAGTTTTCTATGAGTAGACTTTGTTGTCTATTGCAAGGACATGTAACAAATGACGACACTTAATATAAAAGTCACAAGATTTTAAAGTTTTTTTTTAATTATAAATAAGTTTGCGTTTCACAACGATCACGTATCTAGTCAAACGATGCTGCGGTCAAAGTTGGAGCAGGCTTAGTTTAATAATAATCATACAGTCCAATTTTATATCGAGTTTCATTTCCAAAGAAGAAGCAACTGCCACCAATAGTTGTAAAGCATACATATAACTTTGTTGAAGATGTGGGTGTATTTTAAGGAGTTCAACAAGCCCATATTTTAATCGTTTAGAATTAGTACCTAGCAATTTTGTGTTGTACTTTGTTTTATACGCCTAAATAAATAATAGTACATTATGGTACTAGTGTGTAACATTGGTGATTACCGCCGAGGCGCCATTGAGACTCGAGCCGTAGGCGAGGGTCTTAAGAGAGCTGAGGACGGTAATCATCAATACAGACGTGTATCATACGACGTTTTTCAACACACTTGTGAATAAAATAACAACAAAAACTCATTTTATTTAGGAGATAAAAAAGTTATATATGAGTGAAAGTTTTATTTGTTAAACACGTACGAGTTAAAATTATCTATTTAAATAAGAAGTTGCATGAAATGAGCAAGCAATAGGAACATTAATTTATTTGTTCTATAGAACACGATCTTTTTTTTTTAATAAAAACTTTTTTAAGAACAAAGCAACTCAACCAATAAAATTTAAAAAATATCTATAACTCACTAGTGAGTTATATTTTTTTTTACTCACAGTTTGATTATGGGTGTCATTCTGTGCCTAATTGCGGTGACCATAGAGCCACTTTATGAGCAAGTATGTTGAAAATAATATAAACTCTATATGTGGCAGTTGCTTATTTTAAGAATGACACTCGACATAGGGTGGACTGTATGATTATTATTATTAACGTTATTTGCAATTAAACTATACATAGAAGAAATAAATATAGAAAGTGCGTATTGGTGTTATTACGAATGAGCAAGTAAGAGCGCGAGAGAGTCGAGTGAGAGTAAGTCCTTCCGGCCTCCAAGGCCGCTGCTATATCCCGCGTTCCGTCTGACGCCTAGCTGCTAATTGTACGAGCTATAGGCGTCGGCGTTATGCGGGGCGTGGAGAGTAACTCTTTACTATGCGTGTTTCCGCATGTACTTGGACTTTTTTGTATTTTTTGTCCGTTATCATTCAAAACACACATAACGGTCGCAACCCCGGTAATTTGAAAGGGTTAAAACCGGATTTTAATTAACATGTGAGACTTGTCCTTTTAATTTGACTAGGATTGTAGATTTGAAATTAAAATGGGCAATAAAAACCGTGGGAATAGCCCCCGCTAATACAATATGTGGCGGCAGGTTCGTTAGTACGGCGTGATTGCGGTCCCGCGAGTGCCACGCAACTGCCAGGGTTGTCTCCTATCTCCCAGGGCCTGCGAAATGGCTAAGCCGAATACTTGTAGCCCTGGCATAAAGACAAGGACGAAACTCCGAGGGATTTTAGTGGGTATCCCCGACGGTGGGTTGCCAATAGCATTTATTGCTTTCGGTGCTAGTGCCACCCCGACGTGGCGAATCTCACATTCGCCACCACGTTTCTCCGCGGTGGATAGACCACGAACTGAATTCTGCCTTCTATGTACAAATGCTCAGCGCTATATGAGCGTAGCAAAGCGCTTGATTCCGCTAAATAATTAGAAAAAAGAACTGAAAGTCGTAGGATTGCACGTCAGAAGCGAAAACTTTGTTTCTGAGTGCCAATCGTGCTTAATAAAAAGTTTTATAGCACATGTAATTAAGTCACACTTCTCACACAATATTTTTTTAATTTTGTTTATTGCAGGAGTTCAGCAGACAGGCAGACCGCCCACTGTATGTAAAGCGGTTACCATCGCCTATGGACATTTGCAACACCAAAGGTGCTACAAATGCGCTGCTGCGCTCTTAAGGGAGACTGGAACCTGGTCAATAACGCCGGAACGCAACTCAAGGTTGTTATGGCGACATACTTTAGACCAGAGGTGGTAGCCATCCAGTCGGACAAATGCCCTACCACCTGGCTGTGGGTTGTTTTGTCGCCTCTTACGACAGGCCGCCAGGCCGCAGGAAATTGTATTCTTTCTCCGTTCCTGCACGGATAAAAAGCCTCCCTAGAGTGCTAATACGACACGTGCATCGGACCAAAGCCGGAATGAGACTCTACAACCGACCACAGTCGGGGTGGGAATGTTGCCTCGTCGTTTCATCCTCGCAATTTTATATTCAAGTGATTACGGAACGAGCCGAGTAATGGGATAATGTATACAAACTACTGTCACTAAATAAACTATATTCTGATTTTTAATTACTTGGACTAAAATGACAGCTGCGATTGGCCTTCTTTTTGATTCATAAGTGAGTTGTGTCCATTGATATATAGGGTTTTTTATATATCAGTGGTTGTGTCAGTTAAATCAACTCGTACGAATTGCTCGAAACCTGCAACATAAAAGAGGTCGGTCGCAGCTGTCATTTCAGTCCAAGTGATTTTTAATGAGTATAAAATCACCTGGTCTAGTATTTTATTATTAATATTTACTAGTGTGTTAACCACTGGATACCGATCCATTATTTTAAGCATCTTTATTTCCAGAAGGTTCTCCGGAAGAAATAGCTGTAACTGATAAGAGCGCTGATTGTCCTATTTAAAATAAAGCAATAAAGAATATTGTATTGTAGACTCGTTAAAATAGTACAATGATGTAACAATATATAAGCTAAATAGCGCTAGATTCCTCTAAACGATATTTTTATTAAGCGGACAAGTGCGTGTATCGTCAGGCGCACACTAAATAGTTCAGTGAAGGCGACGAAAGCCCACTGAATTTATTAACTGACTCGTAACGCTAAAAACCTTGCTACATACAATGTGGACAATGTTCAAAAAACGAATTCATTGTGTAAACCGCTTTCCATCAGATGAGCCCAACTGATGGAAAGTGGTTACCAACTTCGCAATATAAAAATATAAAAATTGAGTACTGTATCACAGATGTTCGATTTCTCAGTATCAACCGGGCGGCTCGAGACGGTAGGCAACTACATACGGCGTCAAAATTTACGGCCGGCAAAATGCCCGATGAAATCACCCGTCTCCTCGCGATTATGAACCCCCCCGAGGCTCAGAACATCAGCCTGGCATAACAGACGCAGACAAAACAGACGCCGGAAAGCCCTCGGCTCGGATCATCTTACACAAAAGTAAGACCCACCAATCACACTCACTCACTACAGACACAAGTAGCCATACAAGATTAGCTTAGGCGTGTTAGATAATATGTATTGATAATAATAGCTTCAGAAATAAGTAATTTTATACTTTTTAGTTTTTGAAGTCGGTATTTTCAAACGAAGTTTTTTTATTTTTTTGTTACTTTTTAGTGTCTAGCTATGTATGGGTAGACCTACGAAAGGTACCGCGCTCCTTAAAAATATAGGTCCCAAGAAACGGGAACAAAAAAATGATCATAAAATGAATACTACTGGGCCAAACTATGTTAAAATTTTTAGGGGACCAAATGGCAGCTATTCCGCGTCGAACAAAAAAGAATCACGTAAATCGGATCATAAATCTCGGAGTAATCGGTGAACATACATAAAAAAAACAAAGAAACAAAAAAAAAAAGATTCCGACGAATTGAGAACCTCCTCCTTTTTTTGAAGTCGGTTAAAAAAAATATTGTTTTTCAATAAAACATTTTTGGTTAATAAAATTTGTGTTAATATTTATATTTTACTTCTGGTTAACGAGTAACGAGTGGTTCTTAAGCTTCGGCGAGGACGGCATTTTTTGAGTTTACCTACTGCGACAACAAAGGTTGGGCCGGCCCTGCCTCTACGGAGCGGGAGCGTGAGCGTACGTCCTTGCTCCGCTCCCGCCAAAGGAGGACGCGCCGACGCCGGAGGTCGGATAGTGACCTTCGGCCTCCGTAAGCGGGCGGCGCGGGTGGGGCCCCTAGGGGTATAGGGGTTCTCACTCACCCGCACATGCCGTCGAGATGAGAGCGCGAGTGTTCCGCGCGCGCTCATCTCTTTTCCCGTGGGGCACGTTACAGACCGCCCCACGCCTGGAATAGACCAAGAAGTAGCCGGGGGATACGTCCTCCGGCATAGGAAGAGGCCCAGTGAGGGGGCCCACGCCTGCCAGGGCACTGCGGAGTCGGGCAGCCCATTTCCCGTAGCCCTGGCATAAGGCGCAGGACGGAACACCCAGGGGTTTTAATGGGTATCCCTAACTGGGGAGTGGCAATAGCGTGGCACCGGTTCTGACCGGGCACGCTAGTGTGACCCCCGATCTGGCTAATCCCACACACTCACACAAGTCGCGAACCCAGGCTTCTGTGCCTGTTGCGGCTTAGTCCTCAAACGGATTTCCCCTGGCCAAAAAAAAAAAGGCCCTGCCTCTACCAATGACACAATTTTAAAATATATCTGAAAACATTATCTTGTTACGGTTAAGACTACTAAGGGCCGTTTTTCAATCATCAGCTAAAAGTTATCTATGAGATAAAGTATAACATTGAAATTTAAATGTCAGTTGCATGAATAAAACAGTTGAATGGTTTCACATCACTCAGATTATAATTTATTCGACTGGTAACTTTTATATAATAATTAACCGTTAATTTTAACCGTACAGTAACGATGAAAGAATACAATTTCCGGGTGGTAGTGTATTTGCCCATCTGGATGGCTACCACCCCTGGTCTAGAGTATGTCGCCATAACAACCTTGAGTTGTGTTCCGGCATTTGTGGCCAGGAGTCTCCCCTAAGAGAGCAGCAGCGCATTTGTAGCACCTTTGGTGTTGCAAATGTCCATAGATGATGGTAACCGCTTTCTATCAGGTGACCCGTTTGCCTGTCTGCTGAACGCGTGTTATAAAAATAATAATAAAAAAATCGACCCTAAAGTACTTCATTATAATAGATAGTTATCATAGAAAAAGCACGATATTGGCCCTGGAAGTTTTTTTTTTTAAATGGGAGCACGGTTGACGTAAAAACCGCACATACTCAAACCAACGCGCACTACCATCGCATTGCATTACACGCACACTTCACAAACAAACCAAGACACACAAAGAGCCTAAAAATTAATAACCCAGGCACAGAAAAGAAAAAACCAACACACATGGCACTAGATAGGACTATATATAAGTATAGATATAAGGCCAACACTGCACATGCACTTCTCACAACACCAGCATGTAACAGATACGCTCTACATTAGTATTAAAAATAGGATAAATTAATATAATAAGTTAATCTTAAAGTACACCATAACATATAAATCACTAAATTAATGTCACACACTAACAAAAATAAACAATAAGCGTGTATGGACTCTAAAATTTTTCATAGAAATTAAGTAGTAAAAAAAGGTACGGAACTCGAGTCCGTAGATATGTTAATAATAATAATAAAAATAAAAAAATAAATGTAAAAAGCGCTGGATTTAGCTTCGAAAGCGCTAAGTTGTCAGCCCTGACGCTTGCCGCTGCGCCACTAATGGAATTAATAATTGTGACATCATAATTTACAAATGCTGTAAGTTTCGATTATAACACGTATTACACGTAACGGCGTAGCGAGGTTTATGGGTTACGTGGTAATATCAAATTTATGTAAACTTCTATTTCCTAATGGAGAAACGCCAATGTTTAATTCCAAAGAATTATGCGTTTTGTCATTTTCAACAGTGAGACTTCTTTTCCAAGACTCTTCCAATTTAACCGAGCAGGAACGGAGAAAGAATACAATTTCATGCGTTCGGGCGGCCTGTCGTAAGAGGCGACTAAACAACCCACAGCCAGGTGGTAGGGCATTTGCCCGACTGGATGGCTACCACCCCTGGTCTAGAGCATGCCGCTATAACAACTTTGAGTTGTGTTTCGGCATTAGTGACCAGGTTCCAGACTCCCTTAAGAGAGCAGCAGCGCATTTGTAGCAACTTTGGTGTTGCAATTGCTTGTAGTTGACAGAGTGCAAATATTAATTTTAAATTAAATTTAAATAACTCTTTGGTGGCGGTTATTATAGAAATAGTGCTTAATGGGAGACGAGGACCAGGAGTACCATCATACAGGGTATACCTAGTTTGGGCTTCTGTCTTTCAAATTTTTTTCCTCTATTCATTTTGTTTTTCTTTTTATGGGAAGGAAATAAATAAATTATTAAAAAAAAAAGACACATAATGGCTACGTTCTATTACGGACTCACAACGACCACATTCACGAACGCGATTTTTCCCGTTCCACTTGCTTGCCAGAGTTACTATCGTAAACCCAAGTGGAATGGCTATTCGACCCACCTCTTGACATGGGTCGTTGTGAGCGTTGTGTAATTGAAAATAATGACGTCATTAGTGACGTTTTCGCCACGACCACAACGACCGCGGTCGCCTTGTGGAACGGCTAACGGAGCATTTTGGGCGTTGTGAGATACTAATGGAACGCCCTGAATGTAACATATATTATCTGTCATTTTTTTTTAAACACGAATGTAGCTATTCATTGACAGCGTTAATTTTAACGCTATAAACAAGGCGCATTTGGCTACATTATCCCAAACGGAGCAAGGAAATTAGAAAAATACCAGAAATTAATTTTCTTGAAGAAAAAACCCAGGCTATATTTGTAAAATCCGCACGTGAAAAATAAATACAGTTGTCTGTGTAGTGTGCAATTGGTACGGAAGGGTCAATGCGAATCAGCTAAATTGGATTACCGTGTGTACGAGTAACGAGGTGCTCATTCACATTTTATTTTTGCGGAAAATTTTCGCCATTTGCCATTACTGCCTTTGTTTGGATACAGCCCAGACAACAAAACGGAACTGTTTTATTACTCTCTGTATTTTTCAAAAATGCTGTAACAATCAATCAGTCAATCAATCAATACAATTGTAAATCAACAGTACATTCTACAACATAGTGGTATACAAAATGACTTAAATAACAAAATTAAATTTACATAAATATTTTAATTCAGAAACATGTCAGATATGCAGATAGATAAAAAAAATATGTCAAAAGAAAAAAATAACAAATAAATCACTTAGCTTTCCCATATAAATAATAACGATAAGCACTTTTTTTGAGAAATTCATCTATAGTATACAAACACTTTTTAATCAGCCACTTTTTTAAGACTACAGTGAATTTTCTTGCGGGAAAATTATAATTTCAGTTGGCAAAGAGTTATAAATAAGAGGAGCCATACAAATACAGTTCCATCTGAAAAGATCCAGAGAAAGCATAAGCATCTCCAACATTCACAATATTTAATTTACTTGCAACACTGATTCTGCACAAGCAACACCAAAAACCTTATCCGTTGTTGCAAACAAAGACCCATTTGCCATTTTAAGTTTATACACACTAGCCACAAATGGAGATGGTAACGATGCTAACCGCTTTCCATTAAATGGGTCTTCTGCCTGTATGCTGAACTTATCCAACAAAAAAAATTTACCAGTGCGTAAATGCTCTAAACAATCTTATAATAATATTTTTTTGTTTGAAATTCCAACAAAATTGCACGAACAAAACGTACGAATTTTTAAATCTGTGGTTAAAATAAATTATGACTTTAACGGGTTTTTTTTGGCGGGAACTGAAAGGGGACGTAGTGCTGTGCAGTTTCATTTTCTAAAAATGTGTAAAATCTCTCTAAAATGAACAATAGTTATAGGATATTGATAGTTTTTGATTAGTAATTATGTGTTTTTGTGAGAAATGTGAACTGTATAGTCAAATGTGGCCTTTCGAGTTTTCACAAGAGCTCCGTTGAATGACGTCTATTGTAGCCTACAATACAACGGCGCCTGGTTTAAAGACCTAGTTGCCAAGCCTTAAACATAAAAAAATGACTTCAGACAGCTGACAATGCTGACCAACAGGGCGTTCCACTAGTATCTCACAACGCTCCGTTAGCCGTTACACAAGGCGACCGCGGTCGTTGTGGTCGTGGCGAAAACGGCACTAATGACGTCATCATTTTCGATCACACAACGCTCACAACGACCCATGTCAAGAGGTGGGTTGAATAGCCGTTCCACTTGGGTTTACGATAGTAACGCCGGCAAGCAAGTGGAACGGGAAAAATCACGGTCGTGAACGTGGTCGTTGTGAGTCCTTAGTGGAACGTAGCCATTGAGATAGAGAATGACAACTGAGTTTTTGGCGGGAAATGAAAGGGGAAGTTGTGCTGTGCAGTTTTATTTTCTAAAAATGTGTAAAATTACTCTAAAATAAACAATAGTTGTAGGATATCATCGATAGTTTTTGAGTAGTAATTATGTGTTTTTGTGAGAAATGTGAACTGTAAAATCAAATGTGGCCTGTTGAGTTGTCACAAGAACTCCGTTGAATGGCACTAGCTGATAACCTACAGTTCAGCTGTGCTACACATAGGCTTAAGAAAATGAAGAAACTGTATTGTAAATTAAAATAAAAAATAGATTGAGAATGACAACTTAAATTGTCAAATTAAACAAAAGTCAGTTGTCTTGTTTTGTGTGTTGAATGTGTTGATGGCATTATTGACATTTCAGTTTCGCAAACAAAATACGTAAAAGTGATTGCAAAGTGATGGCGTCAAGTTATTTTACTGAAAGCGAGGCTCCGAGAGACTTTCGCGTGTCTTCCACTGAAAGTGACGGCCATTATACCAAGTGCATACTTTGTTATACAGTAAAAAGGAATTTCTATTGTCCAGATTGCATTAGAGCAGGGAATTTCGTTCATTCCTCGATGCCTTATTCAGACAGGTATGTTCCTTTGATTGTTCTTTGTCTCAAGACTCACCTTTCCATACCTGTTACATGCTTCGTAAGACAAAAGTTTTCTATTCAACAATTTAGTACTTCCTTATAAAGGCAGAAACTGCCTTCATATCTTTTGATTTATTAGGTAACATTATAGAATAAGTTCTTTATGAATGTGATTAGGCCACAAATGTAGTTTATTTTCTGTTGTATATATATCTATTTTCATTCATAATTTGTGAGTAATATTGTATCATTAGAAAATAATGTCATGATAATTGAATTATAGTTATAATTAAATGTATATAGAATTCTTTCATGCAGAATAATTATCTATATATTTTGTACAAGCATTTTAAGGTTTAGTTTTAAGGTAGGCACGACCAACAGAGCGCCATTTAGGCTTATTCTTACACACCTCACCGGAACATTCCTTTCCTTACCTTCACCCTGATACTCTCTTTCTTACTTCGGTATTACAAATGCGGTCCGCGAGTGTCACTCCGCAGATTTTGCACAGTGCTCTCATCTCAACCGAGTTTACTCTACTTTCATGCTCTCTCTTCCATACCCAACTCTCGCTTCCATATGTGAGCGTAGGTACCAGCACCGCATTGTGTACGGCGAGCTGGGCCTTCTGGATGAGGTTCTTAGCGCCTAGAAGTTTACCTAACGCTCCATTCAAACTATTCCCCAAATTCACTCTTCTTTCTATATCAGCGGTGTACCTTCCATCCCTGCTAAAAGCACATCCAAGATATACAAACTCATTCACTTGCTCCAGCATAACATCATCGACCATTACCTTTGCATTCATTCAGGTTTCTTCTCTTTTAAACACCATAACCTTTGTTTTCTTCGCATTCAAATGTAAGCCTGACAGTCATTAATTGATTGATTAATGTTTTAATCAATCAATTAATAATCTACAGTCATAAAAATGTGCATTAACAATCATTTCTATTAATTCCAGATATGCAGAAAAACAAGCAAAGCTTCTCAGAGTGAAGGTTAATAGAAAACATATTTTAGACAGATGTGAAAAGTTGCTTTATTCAAAATTGAAAAAAGACACATTATTAACAGAGGCCAAACAGTCCAGAGACAAACTAGACTTGCTAAGGTTAGCTATAGACCAGAGACGGAATAATATAGAAGATAAAAGGAAACAATTGACAGAAATAAGGAATTACAACAATGAACTTAGTTTAAAACTGCCGAGGTATCAAAAGCGAGTGTCCAGTCTAGGAAAACATGCTCAAGTCCAGAGTATAGAACTGCAGAATAAAGTCAGTACGTACAATGATCAAGCAGAGGCTTTAGCAGCTCTGCGAAGGTCGAGGATACGGCAGCTAACCAAGTATATCTTTCCAGTTTACATGACATATGATACTAGGTAAAGCTTATTTTTCATATCAACATACTTCTATACATGTTGATGTAATTCAATCCAAACATTCAAGTTTATTATTATTTATAAACAATAAAAATAAGTAGTGTCACAATATCAAATATGTCAAAGTAAACATACTTATTTGTAATGTTTATAAGTATTAATAAACTTTAGTGTTTGAATATATATACAATGAACATTTATATAATTTATAATTAATATTATTTTTAAATTGGACACAATTTGAACATAACATTAATTATAAATTAATAATTGATATAAATCATTTTAATGTAAAAAATTATCATTTAATCATTTGAAATTGACTGAAATGCTATAAAAAAATAATTGTTTGAAAAAACTTGATTTTTAAGAAATATGAATTATTTGTATTTATTATTGTTTTACTGGTTTCATGAAATTAAAAAGGCGCCAATTAGGACTTAATTATTCTTTTTTTTTTAATTTAAAAAAATATGTCAAAAAAATTTATCCGTGCAGGAACAGAGAAAGAATACAATTTCCTGCGGCCGGGCGGCCTGTCGTAAGAGGCGACTTAACAACCCACAGCCAGGTGGTAGGGCATTTGCCTGACTGGATGGCTACCATCCCTGGTCTAAAGTATGTCGCCATAACAACCTTGAGTTGTGTTCCGTCATTAGTGACCAGGTTGCAGTCTCCCTTAAGAGAGTAGCAGCGCATTTGTAGCAACTTTGATGTTGCAAATGTCCATAGGCGATGGTAATCGCTTTCCATCGAGTGGGCCGTCTGCCTGTCTGCTGATCTCCTGCAATATATATAAAAAAAATATATGTTTTAAATAATAAGAATGTGATTGAATGATTTCACTGAAATTTTCTGTGAAAACAAGAATGCATTGGTGGTACCACTTGTGCCAGAACAGAGTGTTATGAGTTAGGTTTTGTAGGCAATCATCCAAATGTCATGCTGGGTGTACAAATTCTCAGAATAGGCTATTTTTTTAAATCACATGTACATGTAAATTAGCTTCAACACATTTTTGTGTTTGTAGTAGTGTACGGTCAGCACATAAATAAATAAACTAATAATAGTAATACTAAATTGTTGGTCCCTGTACTGAAGAATGACATTTGCTTTCTGATAGCACGTTTCTGATGGAAGTCAATGATATTCCGGTTGATTTAGCAACTAATTGAGCGGTAGTTAAAATACTGCTCGGATTGCTATTGCACTAATTTTCGGAATATTTTTACAAATTATGCAAAACTTTTCTAGTTTGGGAAGTCAAAAGCTTACCTCAATGATGTTTCAACATCGGAATCATTTTTAATTAACAAATTTAATAAGTAACAATTAGCAATAAATAATAACACTGAACAATAAACAACAAGAATGAACCACAATTAAAATCAATTAATTCATTAATTATCAAACTAAAACCAAATAATCAGACCTCACAACAATTAACAATGTAAATAATAATTATTTATTTCACCCCAATAGCGGGGTACTTTTTGTCCTCATTTCCCACAGTAGTCCTACACTGACCGGGGCTTGTCCTTGGGTGCATTATTATATAGTGTAGACAGGGATAATCGCCTGTCAGTGTCCCGCCACATTCACATTAAATTTGTCAAGGGGCCTCTACATGTTGGCCTTCCCATGGCCCCACGCAAGCCCTCCAAATGTCCGGGCCATCTTTATGGCCGTGGTTTTCCAAGACATACATTATTATTTATATAACTTTCACCATTGACTTTTAATTGTAAATATATTTTCTTCAAAATGTAACAAACCTTTTTTTGCTGACTATACAAGGTATTTTAAAATTCAAGTTTAGATTTATTAAATATTATCCGTGCAGGAACGGAGAAATAATACAATTTCCTGGGGCCGGGCGGCCTGTCGTAAGAGGCGACTTAACAACCCACAGCCAGGTGGTAGGGCATTTGCCCGACTGGATGGCTTCCACCCCTGGTCTAAAGTATGTCGTCATAACAACCTTGAGTTTTGTTCCGGTGTTAGTGACCAGGTTCCAGTCTCCCTTAAGAGAGCAGCAGCGCATTTATAGCACCTTTGGTGTTGCAAATGTCTATAGACGAAGGTAACCCATTTCCATCAAGTGGGCCGTCTGCCTGTCTGCTGAACTGCTGCAATAAAAAAAAAATAGAATTCCTGTAAATATACAAATATTACTACAAATGCAAAAACTTCTCAAAGCTAATTTACCTAAGTGCTTAAGTACCTATTTTGTCAAATAAACTTTTTCTTACTTTCATCATTCCTTAGTACTTCTTCTTCCATCATATAAATATTAAGGTGCTTCCTCACGGCGAGCATTCGCCTATAATGTAACAATAAGACCTGATCCAGATAGGGCGAATTTCGCGCGTTAGTGAGATACTAAACATTCCAAATACGCGCGTAAATCGCGTGCACTACGCCAGACTCTCGACTCGCGCGTGACTCTAATTTTATATCGCGAGTCGAGATAGATAAATCTTCTTCAATTAATAATAAAGTAAATCATCAAATGTACGAAAATAGTTAAAAAAAATCTTCTCATGTTGTCTTAATTTTGGATACAAAGTTACAAACATACTATGTGTCGGTCTATCATTAAAAATTGGATGTACTAAATACATTCTATTTTCCCTCCGTCTTTGTCTCTTCCAGCGGCGGTAAGCTAACCACAACGTGACCGCTTCGTTCCACTCCATGTTTCGTACTGACCAAATTCGTCCCCAAATGCTCGCGCGTGGGTACGCTCTTTCTGGGCGAAACGGTCGCGCGTGATACGCACGAGAGAATCGAGGCGAATTCTCTCCTTCTGGACAAGCTCTAATGATCCGATTTTAAGCATTTAATTAATTCCACATTGTCAGATGAAGCGGTCATTGTTTCACAAGTTGTAAAAAAATATTATAGACTGTATAATTTAGGTTGCGCACTGTAACGCTTGGTTCTCCTTCCTTCCGGATGGGACGCCGTCTCCTCCTTCTGCGAGCACGTCATGTTTGCGAAGGAGGAGGCGGAGCGGGAGCGTGAGCGTACGTCTTTGCTCCGCTCCCGCCAAAAGAGGACGTGCCGACGCCGGAGGTCCGAGCTAGACCTTCAGCAACCGTAAGCAGGCGGCGCGGGTGGGGCCCCTAGGGGTATAGGGGTTCTCACTCACCCGCACATGCCGTCGAGATGAGAGCGCGAGTGTTCCGCGCGCGCTCATCTCTGTTCCCGTAGGGCGCGTTACAGACCGCCCCACGCCTGGAATAGATCAAGAAGTAGCTGGCGGATACGTCCTCCGGCATAGGAAGAGGCCCTGTGAGAGGGACCCACGTCTGCCAGGGCACAGCGGAGTCGGGCAGCCCATTTCCCGTAGCCCTGGCATAACGCGCACGACGGAACACCCAGAGGTTTTAGTGGGTATCCCTAACTGGGGAGTGGCAATAGCGTGGCACCGGTTCTGACCGGGCACGCTAGTGCCACCCCCGATCTGGCGAATCCCACACACTCACACAGGTCGCGAACATCCCCCCAGGCTTCTGTGCCTGTCGCGGCTTAGTCCTCAAACGGATTTCCCCTGGCCAAAAAAAAATGGTTCTCCTTCCTCACTGATGTAATGCTCGAATCTGTTGTAACATTCCAGGTGAATTGCTCGCTGTGTGGGAACACTTTTAAATAGGTATTCAGCAAAGTATTTTAATAAGCCTTTTTTGAATGTTGCAGTGATAGCATAGAAGACATGGAGTTTATCGGTGAGGACATAGAGGAGGAGCCACCAAGAAGATCTCATCTACATATAGTGGGTCCCTCCATCAACACAGATGGAGACTTCTCCCACATAAAGGCATGGAGTAAGTCCGTATATAATTATAATGTAATGTTTGTATTTAGACGTAGTCATTTAGTTGTGTTTAGTTTTCCCGTTAGAAGTTTCACATACGTACATACATAACTTCACGCCAGTTCCTTTGCGGGGTAGGCACGAACAACAGAGCGCCATTCAGGCTTATTCTTACACACCTCACTTGCTTCTTTGACATTCATAACTCTTGTCAGGCACGCTTGTTTGTTCTTAAGGCTTCTGAAGTTTCACAGTATTAGATATATCAAATAGTTAATTTTAGTGTATGGTGTTTGAAAGAGAAGAAACCAGAATGAATGCAACGATAATGGTAGATGATGTTATGCTGGAGCAAGTGACTGGGTTTGTATATCTTGGATGTGCTTTTAGCAGGGATGGAAAGTACACCGCTGATATAGAAAGAAGAGTGAATTTGGGGAATAGTGTGAATGGAGCGTTAGGTAAATTTCTAGGCGCTAAGAACCTCAGCCAGAAGGCCCAGCTCGCCATACACAACGCGGTGCTGGTATCTACGCTCACGTATGGAAGCGAGAGTTGGGTATAGAAGAGAGAGCATGAAAGTAGAGTAAACGCGGTCGAGATGCGAACACTGCGCAAAATCTGCGGAGTGACGCTCGCGGACCGCGTTCGTAATACCGAAGTAAGAAAGAGAGTTGGTCTGAAAGAGAGTGTCGGGGTGAAGGTAAGGAAAGGAATGCATGATGACAGAATGACTAAACAGATATACAATGCAAAAGTGGATGGATGCAGAAGTCGTGGAAGGCCACGACACACCTTCCATGATCAAATTGATCGTGTACTAGCAGAAGGTGATGTCAGGAGCCTTAAGAACAGACGAGCGTGCATGACAAGAGTTATGAATGTCAAAGAAGCAAGTGAGGTGTGTAAGAATAAGCCTAAATGGCGCTCTGTTGTTCGTGCCTACCCCGCAAGGGAACTGGCGTGAAGTTATGTATGTATGTATGTAATTTTAGTATAGTGTAGCTTACAATTTGTTTCTGTTCCTTTTTCTAGATTATAAGTATCCAGTTTTGGTTTAGATTTGTTGTTATTTATTGTTAGGCCTTAAATTTACGGTTATACTGTTGGATACTTTAAAAAAAAATAAAAAACCAGGGTGATGTGGGTTGCCAAGCAGCAAAGCCCTTTTTTAAATAAAGAGATAATATTATACATCTACTGACTAAACCCTTACTTAACTGGGGCTTGATCTGATATTGACGATCCAAGAACCTTACTTTTCCAAGTTTTGTGGATGTAGATATATAATAGTGTATTTCTTATCTTTATATATATAATTCTTCTGTATGTGTGTTGACAAGTGGATTCAAGGATGGTTGAGATGGTTTGCCAGGTGGTAGGGCATTTGCCCGACTGGATGGCTACCACCCCTGGTCTAAAGTATGTCGCCATAAACTCCTAGTAACGACAGTAAATTCAAGGATGGTTGAGATCCACAATTGGACCCGGTAGGTGGCGCTGCAATCGGGTTCTAAATTTTATTTTTTCAGGGCAGAACAACGTCTGCCGGGACAGCTAGTATAATTATAAAGACTAGTGGTCGCCAGTGGTCGAAATTCGACCATAATAATTAATGTCAAAGACTATATTTCTATTATCACAGATTTCGCCAAGGCTACACTGTTAATTTAACTTTCACAATAAACAAAAGAGTATATATGCGTGTGTGTGTGTGTGTGTGTGTGTGTGTGTGTGTGTGTGTGTGTGTCAAATACATGGTAGTGTGTGTAATGTTTTTTTTTATTGATTTAATGTATTTTTTATGCATAATTTAAAAAAAATTAGCATTCTGCGCTCATTCTCTATATAAACTATAAGAGTGCGAAATTTCATACTCCGTCCGCGTAATTTTTCATAAAAAGGGGTACAAAGTTTTTGCTTCTCGTATTAATATATAGATTGTAAATTTGTATACTGAATGTGGGTGTTTCTTTCTTGTGTGTGGTGCGTCGATGATGTTACCCCATTGGATGAGGTTAACCCACCATTGGCAAGAGCCCATGGCTCCATTGCAGTGGGAGCTAGGCTCGATCGCTGGAGGGGAGTACAAAATAAGAGGACGCGTGTTGCACTCTTGTAGTGGAACACTTACAAACCAATAGATGGCGCTGTGCAATAAATGAGGTCGCAAACGTTTCCAACGAATATATACAAACTTTTATTGATGGGCCTACGAAGAACAGCAAAAAATGGAAACAATGGGCATACGGTGACACGCCACTCACTGCATAGGCCCCAAAAATATCGTACAAGATTGGCGAGGTGCAACATGACATAGATTTATTATTACATTAACCATTTATTTATTTTCAAAAAATTTACATTGCCTTTTTAAATATATAGATTTTTTCATAGAAAAATTAATATAATAATAAATACATCAGAAATTATTATTATTATTACTAGCTGACCCGGAAAACTTCTTACCGCCTCAAAATTAATAAATAAAAAAGCTGAATAATAATTGCAGAATGTTTCAACTTTAGTTAACGATGTGGTCAAAACTTAACCGGAACGAACATCAAACGTTTGACACTCAAAAATGAAAAAAAACTTCACTTTTAAATTTAATTTGATTTCTGAACGACGGGACGAACGTCAAATGTTTGACAGGTAGTAAGAGTTTCTAAGGGGAAGCGAAATTGTTGTTTTTACTATGTTCCAAGCATTTTTTTCATATTTACTCACCTCATCATATACGTGCAGGAACGGAGAAAGAATACAATTTCCTGCGGCTGGGCGGCCTGTCGTAAGAGGCGTCTTAACAACCCACAGCCAGGTGGTAGGGCATTTGCCCGACTGGATGGCTTCCACCCCTGGTCTAAAGTATGTCGCCATAACAACCTTGAGTTGTGTTCCGGCATTAGTGACCAGGTTCCAGTCTCCCTTAAGAGAGCAGTAGCGCATTTGTAGCAACTTTGCTGTTGCAAATGTCCATAGGCGATGGTAACCGCTTTCCATCAAGTGGGCCGTCTGCCTGTCCGCTGATCTCCTGCAAAAAAAAAAATAAATTTTTAAACCTTCCCTGGACTTCCAAGAATTTGAATTAAAACCAAAATTAGCCAAATCAGTCCAGCCGTTCTCGATTTTTAGCAAGACTAATGAACAGCAATTATTTATTAATTTTTATATATATAGACTCAACACCAGCATGCCGTATTTGTAAGCTTAGGCTAAGTCGGGACATGCGTTTATTGGAGGTGGTCATCGGTTGCTGTTTCAGTAAGCCAGAACAAGGAGACCATACAG
Source organism: Dendrolimus kikuchii (assembly GCA_019925095.2). Lineage (NCBI taxonomy): Eukaryota > Metazoa > Arthropoda > Insecta > Lepidoptera > Lasiocampidae > Dendrolimus > Dendrolimus kikuchii. The sequence goes on from CM034390.1 coordinate 1,097,627, forward strand.
ACGTGTGAACCAACCCAAAACCCTGCGTATCGCACGAGCGCCGCGCTGGGACTGGCCGCGCAGCTCATAGCGCTGTTGGCGTGGACCATAGACATGCGTTTGCCGCATGTATTGTCTCTGAAGTGAGTGCGCATTTGGCCTTTTGCCAACTTCACACAATACTTGTAACACCAACTAAAAATGGCAACTGTTCTTGTGTGTGTTGCTACAATGATTTTATATATATGCAGGGCTTTTTTGTGGGGGCACGCAGTGTCCTTAAAGGAAATTCCTGAAATATTGAAAAATTGCCCTAAAAACTGAAAAATGAAAAAAAAATTTTTGATAACCTGTACAAAAAAAAAATGTTTTTTTTTAATAGCTTTATTGGAGTGGAGCTACAAACAAAATATTATGTTTTTGGACAAGAAGGCTGATTCGAACAATTAGACGACGTTGGTTGTATCGATATTAATGATCACTTTCGATGTTCCTATCTACTTGACCATCTTGGCCGCTGCTTTCTATAAGACGCTGACTGTACAAACAGACACGGCATGTTTAGAATTTTATAATATTGTTATGAGTTTAGCGGGACTCGAATTAAAAATGCCGTTGGAATTATTATAGAGTTTATTAGAACTATACGAACACGTATAACACAGGTACAAATATAACTGAACACAACAAATCCAAACGTAATGCAGAAGGTCGTAATCCAATAAAACGCGCAAAGTCCGTCACTAATAGATTACCGATCGTGGTTCTCGCTCGAGTGCCTCTCTCTCCCTCAGGCCATCGCTTTATACTGTACAAATGCAATATGCCCGCCCGGCAACGTGACCGAATTTCCTAGAATCAGTTTGTTCTTTAAAGTGCGTAACACCTGGCTAATAATTACAGCCGCAGGTGACTGTAAACGATTACAATACAGTAATAGGCCGTATGCCAATAAATAAGTAAACAAAAGAAGACGATTATAAAAGAATTACAATTGGTTCAATGTTATTAGTTCAAATAAATAAATAAATGTGCTTTTACAGATATGCAGGAATATCAGTGCAGGAACGGAGAAAGAATATAATTTCCTGCGTTGAGGCGGCCTCGTAAGAGGCGACAAAACAACCCACAGCCAGGTGGTAGGGCATTTGCTCGGCTGGATAGCAACCATCCCTGGTCTAGAGTATGTCGCCATAACAACCTTGAGTTGTGTTCCGGCATTAGTGACCAGGTTCCAGTCTCCCTTAAGAGAGCAGCAGCGCATTTGTAGCACCTTTGGTGTTGCAAATGTCCATAGGCGATGGTAACTGCTTTCCATCAAGTGGGCCGTCTGCCTGTCTGCTGAACTCATGCAATAAAAAAATATAAAAAATGCAGGTGTGAATTTGTTTTTGTCGGCGCCTAGGATGTAACAATATTAATTTTGGTTATGGTGATAGCGAATATTGCAACTGGCGCGTAACGGAGGGCGGGCTGGCGTGGCGCGCGCGGCGCGTGTGCGCGTGCAGCGCGGCGCTGGCGCTGCGCACGGGCGTGGCGCCGCTGCTGCGCGCGCACGCGCCCGCCGCCGCCGCCGCGCCGCCGCACGCGCTCGCCGCGCTGCACCACGTCGCCGTCGCCGCCAACACCGACGACCCCGTGCTCGGCAGGTCAGTTACATACATACACACATACATAACTTCACGCCAATTCCCTTGCGGGGTAAGCATGAACACACGTCTACACACCTCACTTGCCTCTTTGACATTCATAACTCTTGTCATGCACACTCGTCTGTTCTTAAGGCTCCTGACATCACGTTCTGCTAGTACACGATCGATTTGATCGTGGAAGGTGTGTCGTGGCCTTCCATGACTTCTGCATCCATCCGTGCAGCATATTGTTCAAATATAAAACGAAATTAAAAGAACAAAATTGTATTCATGTGAATTAAGGCTAGAGATGTTTGGTGATGTGTTTTAGACATGTAGATAGTTAAGTCAAACAACAGAACGCATATATCTTATTCATTTAAACTGCCTAAACTAATATGAGATTTACAAATATCTAAAACTACTATAAAACTGTAAATGGTTCAAGTTTGTACATACCATTTAAAAGTGTAATTTTTTTTTAATAAGATGCAGGTAGTTGGGTTTGAACGGCGAGGTAAACTCTAGTAAGATGATAAAAAAAGTGTGTCAGGTCAGTTTTTTTTTTAAGGCGGGGGAAATGCTATTTACGCACAATACTGGATCCTTTGCAAGGGATTAGACCATAGTTGATCATGAAGGCTTTCCCCTTTGACAAGGGGCAATCCGGATAATAATCAAGCCGACTTGTGTGGAGACTCAGACAAGTTGCACGGACAACAACCACTATCCACTAAAACCACCCTCCTCCCATGTGCCTCGCGCTTTTTATGTAGGAAAGGCCGAGACTTAGAACGTAGTTACGCCCAGTCCGTATGTCAGGTCAGTTGACTTGAGTGTCATCAACCCTTGAAAGTGATAGGGTTTCGCTTTAAAGGATAAATGTATAAAATGTTTGTTCAATTGACCAAAGATAGGAGTAATAAAGGAGCGAGGGAGCACACGCGGTGGCCGCCATTCGTGTACTGACTATTTGTTAATATAAATTAATAAAGTAAAGTAAAAATGCATTGTATGCAGTGTTCAGTTTCACAGTACAACCCTATTGTTGTTTTTATTGCCATGCTGGCATACAGGCAGACGGCCCAGCTGATGGAATGCTTCTCCATCTTAAATATTAAAAGTAAAATGTTGTACCTCGCAGGCCGAGGCCCGTCTATTATTATTGGAAATTTGTATATATTTATTTATTTATATTTGTAGAAAGACAGTTGGTCTGAAAGAGAGTGTTGGGGTGAAGGAAAGGAATGCATGATGACAGAATGACTAAACAGATATACAATGCAAAAGTGGATGGATGCAGAAGTCGTGGAAGGCCACGACACACCTTCCATGATCAAATCGATCGTGTACTAGCGGAGGGTGATGTCAGGAGCCTTAAGAACAGACGAGCGTGCATGACAAGAGTTATGAACGTCAAAGAAGCAAATGAGGTGTGTAAGAATGGGCCTAAATGGCGCCCTGTTGTTCGTGCCTACCCCGCAAGGGAACTGGCGTGAAGTTATGTATGTATGTATATATTCTTTGTATCGGGAATCGTTTGTGAGCTCAATGATTGCACAGCGCCATCTATGGCTTGTAAGTGTTTTTTTAACTACAGCTTATACGCGTTCGCAACACCAGGGAAGCGAAGCGGACACGTTGCCAGCCTTTAGGATGGAAAAGGCAGGGGGAAGGAAGGAATTTCGATCTGCTCCTGTGAAAAAATGTATATGGTGTCATAATTTTCTACACTCGTACAAAATCTATGATGCCGCGTCGGTCATCATCTACCCTATTGTCACCCCTCCCCCCCCCCCCTCCGCAGGGTGGAGTCTTGGATGAGCAGCAGCTCCGGCGAGATGGGGGGCGCGTGGGCCGCGCTCTGGGAGGAGGCGTTCGCAGCCATAGAGCAAGACCACGACGAAGTCGAGCCGGAGCACTTGCACTGGCCCGAGAACAACGAGGTATACGCATATACTATTTTTTTTTTCTGAACTCAATATTTCATGTAAATCTCAAATTTACACTTCAATACATTGGCTGAATTACTTTGCAATTATTACAACATAAAAATAGCATAATAGACTACACTGGCCCACGTCCAAAAATAGACCACGAAAAAATAATAGACGTAACATTTTTCAATTAAAAATGTAGCTTCCAAATCCTTCATGACTAGAAAAAAAAAGTCTAAAGCATCATTTACATTTGCATAAGTAAATAGTTAGTTAACTTGCATATATATTATCATTATTTGGACAGATTTAATCACCAAGAATGGGTCTGTACGAGCTAATAATGCTCGTACAGCGTATTTTACACATAAATACGTATCAAACAATATACTAAAGTAGGAGTGTTAACATCACCATCACGTGCGGCACTTGTCTATTACAAGTTGTACGTCTCAGGTCACCAAACTAACTTCATAAACAACATACAACAATTCAATGTTGTTTGGCTTGGCAACATCCTTCAGACCGGGGTCTATCGTTAATGAAGTCCCCAGCATCTTTGGAAGTGTACAAACTGTACAGGGACTATTCAGCGAAAATAAGTTAATATTAACTGATCCTAGCTACACTTTAAATATAAGCTGCATGAATTATTTATAGCCATTAGTTCTGTTATTGGGGTTCGCAAACAAGTTTTGTAATAATTAAGACAAAATTAAAACTCGCGATAGATGTGTCAATAATATAGATTTTAAATACGTAAGTCGTCGTCGAAAGTCGCGACCAAGTGACCAGTACAGTGAGATAGGTTAGCTTTAGACGAAAGCGCACGAGCCGAGCGAGCGAGACGAGCGTGCTGCGGCAGCGGCCAGCGAGTGCCAGAACAGACCGGTCACCATTCTTAACTGAAAAATCTCTATCCAAGCCATAATAAGGACTTAGTTATATCGTTTAGCAAGTTAACTACTTCATCATTGCAAATGTATTTTATTTATTTTTTAATTAATTTGGAGGAAATATTTATTTTTTATAATAGAACATCAAATAGCAATAGAAGACATATGACGCCGTCTGCTGTTAGTTTTTAAAAGTTGCCTGCACTTGCTTATATTTTTGACTGGGCTCTGTTATTTCTGGTGTGTCGATCGTGTAACAACTACTACGATCGTTGTTTAAAAAATATCATTTCTTACCTCTAAATTTCAGGCGTAATATAAGTATTTTTATTTATTTAAATATCCTAATGTTGCTTGCTAATTCTAAATTAAATTAGTCTCTCATGATTTAAGCTTCACATCTGTTGCATTGGATGGTTGCTGTGTGAATTTTTGAAGCAAATTTTTACTGAAAAATTGTGGACGCTCCTTTTTCTTCTTTTTCATTTCTATTATTCTCTTGCCCTTCCAGAACTCTTTAGGCTTCTCTGTAACATTTTCTCCTTCATATAAAACAATAACATCTTGTTCAATCCGCTTTCCACCACCAAGCTTTTCTTGTATTTTTTGCCTGTATAGCCTCTGTCTCTTCTTTAACTCTCTTATAGCAATTGCCACAAAGTCTTCCTCGCTCATAATGGTGTCCACATTCATGAAGTGATATTTGTTTCCTGATGAAGATGGCTAGAGGTGACATTGATTGTCTAGATATGATAACAAAAGTATCATTAAGGACTAATCAACTTGGCCCGAGGCAGAGAGGATTACTCCACACGCCTATCGTAAATAGCAACTACCGACGAAACGCGTTTATCATACGAAGCTCAAATTCTTTTTTATGAAACAGTAGTAGACTCAAATCTAGACCTGTATTGCACACCTATAAATTCTGTTAAGCGCAAAATTTGGCCCGAAATTTCTTTGGTAAAATAAACAGCTAAAAAAATTAAAAAAAATTCGTTACATTAATATCCCTCAATATCGTGTGTGCACATGTCTTTTGTTTTGTTTTTTTAAATGTTTTTATGTCTTTTTTTCTTCTTATTGTTTCTATATTTTATATGTATTAAAATGTAAGCCTTCCTAAAATAAAATAAAAATATAGTGTGTCGTCCGTAGATGGATGAGGTGGGCAGCAGCCCGCCCCCCGCGCCTCCCGCGCCCTCCCTCGTCACCTCCGCGGCGGCCTCTCTGGCCTCCATGTGGCGCGTCTGGACCAAATGACCATCGCCCAAACTCCACCGACACTCTAGTCCCAACATTCTCTTACATACATACATAACTTCACGCCAGTTCCCTTGCGGGGTAGGCACGGGCAGCAGAGCGACATTCAGGCTTATTCTTACACTTGCTTCTTTGACATTCTCTTAATATATATTATAAAATTCTAAAAATCTTATGTACATTGAAGGTATTAAAAAAAAACAACTGGAATACACTATGTAAACGATGGAGAACACGATGCAATGTTTTGTTTAGATTTCTTGTCTGTTTGTTCGGGATTCACGTAAAAACTACCAGGCCGATTTCGATGCGGTTTTCGCTGATCGGCAGCGAATTCTAAGACTTAAAGTCTACGCTACTTTTTATCCTAGGAATCCCGCGGGATTTTTTTCTGTGAATGATTTAAAATGGCCAGATTAATAAAAGAGTCGAATTCCAATGTGTCTTTTTCACTTATTGATATAGCAAATTTTATGTAATAAAATTTTTCATGCTGCGAATCCGGCGGGAATCTCAAGTCAAACGCGGACAAAGTCGCGGGCATATTCTAGTATAATAGAAACTAGTTTGTAGATGTCTTTATTTTTACCAGAGCATACATTGCTTACAATGCCGTGAGTGGTAGTTGCTCAAACTTCTGTTTAGAAGAGCAGTGCCGCCACAAAGCGGCCGTAAAACGTGCGACGTCCGTGTGTTTGTCAGTTCCGACGCGCGACTGGAGTTTACTCTTTAAACATGAAATACATATGCACGTGCGCGGCGACAGCGGCCGAATAAGGGCGGTTACGAGAGAAACACACATTAATTAAAAATTAAAATCGTGTCACTAATATCAGAGCGCTTGACAGTTTTTTTTTTTTTTTAATTCAAGAGATCAGCAGGCAGGCAGACGGCCCACTTGATAGAAAGCGGTTACCCTCGCCTATGGACATTTGCAACACCAAAGGTGCTACAAATGCGCTTCTCCTCTCTGAAGGGAGACTGGAACCTGGTCACTAATGCCGGAACACAACTCAAGGTTGTTATGGTGACATACCTTAGACCAGGGGTGGTAGCCATCCAGTCGCGCAAATGCCCGACCACCTGCAAAAATATAATAACAGTCTTGCTAAAACTCATCTTGATAAGCAATAGGAAATAGGAGAGGTTAAAATTAACATGCAGATTAAAACTTAAATTAGTTAATATTTGTTTTGTTCGCTCTACATATATACATGTGTGGTTTAAAAGAAAGAAACGGAAGTAACGGTTTTGAACGCTTTATATGAAAATTGATTTTTAAGGAGTAAACTCCAAAAACTGCGTCTGCGTCATAATGATAGCAGTACCTGGATAATATCGAGGGTAGTGGTAAGAAGAATCATCTCATATAGGAAAATAGTTGAAGAAGTGTCCAGTTGTAAGCTGTAAATAACAGTTCAAAAACCGTCCGCAATGGCGCTGATGTAGACAAAGGATATGGTGTGAATGTAGCTGCTGTAGACGAATTGAAGTATGCCGAGTTAAAAAATTAACATCTTTGGCGACTACAGTAGTTGGTGATAGTACACTGTTATAAAACGTCAACTGGTTACGTAGTACAAAGTAATTTACTAAATATAACCTCAAAAAATTGTTATGTGGAAACGTGAATAAATGATTTTATTTCGTGAATTTTGAATATAACGCTTAGTGATTTTGTAATTATTTTTTTATTGTAGATCAGCAGACAGGCAGACGGCCCACTTGATCGTAAAGCGGTTACCATCGCCTATGGACATTTGCTACAAATGCTGCTCTCTTAAGGGAGACTGGAACCTGGTCACTAATGCCGGAATACAACTCAAGGTTGTTATGGCGGCATGCTCTAGACCTGTCAAATGTCACTTGAAAAGTATGGTTTGCAAAAAACTTATTTGCATATCAATAATAAATAGTCTTACATCAAATTTAAATAAAAAGGTTAAATTAGTAGTAAATTGTCTTAATATAATATTTAATTAATTAAAGTTATTTAAAGTCACAATATGGCGCAAAGTCGATCCTATTCTCATTTGAATCGCATTATACGTCGTCACTAGTCTCGGCTAGTCGTATTGCGGCTAACCGGATAGTGTGTATGAGACCTTAGAAATTGTTATATTAAATAAAATTATTGTACATGAAATGTGATAATTGTGTTTATTATTTTAAATTCCATCTTTTTTATATTTTACTGTGCAAATTGTTGTTTAGGTTGTGTAATTATAAGTTAATTAAAACAAATTACAAACTGCAAGTCGAGAGTCAAACCGTTATTAAACGAAATTTGCAATTATTTAGGAGGGACCCTTAAAGACTCTAAATGAAAATCTGTTACAAAAATACATAAGGTCAAATAGTTTGTTTGTTCTCAATTTTTTTTTACTGCAGGAGATCAGCAGACAGGCAGACGGCCCACTTGATGGAAAGCGGTTACCATCGCCTATGGACATTTGCAACAGCAAAGTTGCTACAAATGCGCTGCTGCTCTCTTAAGGGAAACTGGAACCTGGTCACTAATGCCGGAACACAACTCAAGGTTGTTATGGCGACATACTTTAGACCAGGGGTGGTAGCCATCCAGTCGGGCAAATGCCCTACCACCTGGCTGTGGGTTGTTAAGTCGCCTCTTACGACAGGCCGCCCGTCCACAGGAAATTGTATTCTTTCTTCGTTCCTGCACGGATAAAAAATGATTATTTGTATTCTCAATATGATTATTTGAACACAATAAATTTTATCATAACAATATATAGCCTTTTCGAAGTTTAGTTTCTTGTAGAGTCAGTTTTCAAAGAAAATGTGCAGTTATGCATTTAAATACGTTATGCGTATACAAAGCTCACCTTATGACTTCAAAAAAATGTCTTTGTATACAAAAAATAATAACAACTCACATAAAAATTTACGCTCCCAACGTTATTTACGTAAATATTAGGGATGGGCCGAAATTCGTTTTACATTCGGTTCAATGCCGAACATTCGGTGCAAGGAAAAAGTAAAATACCTACTTGCACTATTTTGACTGAAGTTTATAGAAATCTATCATAACCGTAATAATAAAATAAACTTATTATTTATTCCTCTAAGAAACATCAGTAAGTAGTGCAACTGCTTAATTATATTGCGTAACTTGAATTAAAAAAAAAACACGTTTAAGGGACATCAGCAATTATAACTTTAATTTTGATTGAAATCACTTATGAATATTTTCTTAAGTTTTCGCGACTTGTATACATAATAAAACTACGTTTTAACGGTTTTAAGCGCGGTAATTTTATTTGATTTTGGTTTTTCCGTCGTTTCGGCCACTTTTCAGTGGTCGTGATCACGGAAGACAAAGATGTCAAGTGTCAGCGAGTATTGTTAAAGTGAAAAAGAAAGAAAAGTGGCCAAAACGTCAAAAGAACCGAAATCAAATAAAATTACCGCGCTTAAAACCGTTAAAACGTAGTTTTATCACTAATGAATTTATGAAATGGTGTTTTTTTTTTCAATTCAAATTCTAAAAATCTATTCTCTTATCAATCTACTCGTACTTAAAATTTACTAGAGACAGTTTATGGAGTAAAAAAGCCAAAAATTCGGTGTTATCAAGTTGACGTTGTCAACAGGCCACGATGTGTTTGTTGCTCTTGAGAAAGCGTGCCGAAATCACACCGAAGTTCGGCCGAATTTTTTGTTTTAACCGAATGTTCGGCCGAAGTTCATATTCGGTTCAAGCCACATTCGGCCCATCCCTAGTAAATATATCAGTAATACTGCATTGACCACGACTAAATGACATTATGACACTAGTATTATCTACCTGCCTATTAATACTACCGTTGTGAGACTTCGGGTTACATTTGCAGAAGGTTTGCTGATGACTACTCACAATAATATAATAAATTTATTGCAAGAACTATTTATGTAGCCTTTTTTGTCAACCCTACTGACCATAGACGCGTGACGTCACGAGGCTGTCGGCAAATCTGCGCACGGATAGTACCGACTGTAGCTTCACTACATGTCAGGAACTCGTTCTTGCCAAATATTGTATACTAACGGTTTGGTTCTAAGCGCGGTAAATTGTGTGAAACTACTTTTTAGCTCAAATCTAAGCGAGTTTAAATTTATTTTTAATTTTTTGACAACTTAAGTAGTGTGACACAACATGTCAAGTTAATAAGTTATGTTTTAAATTTGTTATCTGTTCTACTTGTGCTTGTCAATAGACTTGATTCCACTTGAATCCGTTCTGTTGAGTCAATTAAGACCAATTTTAGAGCTCTGACACGGAGTGATTTGTTTTATTGGCATTACCAAGCAACCTGCTTTAAGTACATAGCAATCAATTAGTAGCAATGTAAGATTAATTATAAAATTATGCTTTCTTATACAGCGTAAACTCTGTATAACGACACTGAAGGGACAGTGCTTTTTATGGCGTTATAGAGAGTTGCTGTTAAATGGAGAGAAGTCAGTTATTTTTGCCTGACGTCTTTTGCTGCACCAGTAATTTTGTTGTATTTCTTTTTACTTATTTTATTCATATGTTGCGATATCGAGGCCTCCTGGTGATAAAGGAAGTACTTAGAAATTTCGGAATTTCTTGGAAATTTCGGTATGCATGATGCTGACAGTCGAGTTTATTACGGGCTAGGATAATAAAGTGATAAAAATCGTACACAGCTGCGCAGCTTTTACTAATTTTGGCAACTTAAAAGGTATTTTTTATTATTTAATTGTTGTCGTTATTGAGAGTGGATGTAATGCTATATAGAGTGTATCCTTGTATGGAGGACAAGCTAAACCAACCAAAGCCAAGTTATTTCGACGCTTCAGGAAGTTTGTCGTTAAATCGAGTGACGTTACATAGAGTTTACGCTGTATTTTTTTTAAGACAACCGTGATTTAGTTATGTCGCTTTATAATAGTAATTACGTGACATGTGGAACAATAATACATGCATATAATACGATGTAAATTTAAATTTTAACATATATGTATAACCTGCAATAAATGTACTCCAGTGAAGCTTATTTTGAATAAAAAAATCTTGATTTTTGAAACTTGAATTTGATCTTTGTGTCAGAGGCTGACAAAATTTAATACGAGTTTATAATGCATGTTTTTTTTTATTTAATATAGGCTAATGAAATCATCCCGCACTCGTTATAGGGTCTAATTTTGTTGTTCACACTTTGTAACATGCGTCACAGGTGTGGCCGTTCGCGAAATCACTCTGTGTCGAAGTCACTTTGGCTACGTTCCACATGAGACTCACAACGACCGCCGATTTTTCCCGTTCCACTTGCAGCGTTACAAACGTAGACTCAAGTGGAACGGATGGACGGACATGGGCCGCTGTGAGCGCTGCGTGAGCGAGAATTATGACTTCATTAGTGACGTTTGCGCCACCACTATAACGACCGTGGTCGCTATGTGGAACGATTGAAGGAGCATTTTGCGCGTTGTGAGCTACAAGAGGAACGCGCCCTTTATGTGATGTATTATTTGTTGTGGCTTAATAGGTCACTATGTGTATTGTGTGACAATAGCGTTTTAAATAAAACTGTTGACTTTTGTCTAGATTATGTAATAATTTCTTTTTTATTTTTTGACATTAAATAAATATTTTTATATACATTTTGTCTTTATTTAAGAAACATTTCATTTTATAGGGAAAATTCACTATCAAAACAAAAACAATATTTTTTAAGAAAATTTTACAGTAATATTAAACAATGACTATAAAAAAGACTAATAATAGGACTAGTAAACAAATATCCATTAAAACTAAAAATTCAGTAAAAATAATTACGATATATTCCTATGGCGCTTTATAAATTATATGGACATATTTTATTGCTAATCAATCGTTCTCACAAAACTACTATATTTGAGCTCCTTCGGGTTTTTATCTAACAAAATTTCTACATATTGTCAAATTTAGGATTATAATTTTAGCACTTCACGCCCATGATAAAGTTGCGCATTTTTCCCACTAAAATGTACTACAGATAATATCGTCCTTCATTAATGGATGCTACGTTCCATTAGAGACTCAAAACGACCGCGATTTTTCCCGTTCCACTTGTTTGCCGGCGTTACAATCGTAAGCCAAGTGGAACGGTTATTCGACCCAACTTTTGCCATGGGTCGTTGTGTGATTGAAAATGATGACGTCATTAGTGACGTTTTCGCCGCGACCACAACGACCGCGGTCGCCTTGTGGAACGACGAACGGAGCGTTTTGAGCGTTGTGAGCTACTAGTGGAACGCGCTGTTAGTGAAGTGCCACGCATAACGAACAAAGACAGACTGTCAAATTCGAATATTGATTGTATTATAATCTGACCAAACAGCATAACCAATGCCACCATTGATTCCAAATTCTATGATAATAATAACCGAGGTTTATTAACGATTATACGCTGCCTCATGCTTAGCCTACTGTCAGGTGTCAAAATTATAACCATAAACTAGATTAATAGTCTAGCTGCTAAGCCATAAAAAATGACTTTTGCAGTTTATTGCTTGGCAACTGGGCCTGTAAACCAGTAAAATTGACTTAAATTTGACAGTGGAATAATTCAGTTCCTTGTAACTTATAGCGCGATACAGCACGTAATACTTTTTGGGTTCCATAACCCAATGATTAAAACTGTCTTACTGAAATTTATGTAAGATACTTTACACCCAAAAAATATACGTGATTTTTGTTGTTGAGAGGTTAGTCTAAAACCTCACCACATATTACAACGTAGGTCAAAACGCTGCGAAAAAAACATTACGTGATTGCCGGACCAGCCCTAGTAAGTTTTAACAGGTAAGTATCAAAAACTTGTACAGTCGTGGTATGAAAATGTTCGCCAGTTTTCAAACTGATTCATTTAATGTTCCGCTAGCACATATTACCTTTTGAAACTAAGTCACAGAGCAGACTGTTCCACAGAAAATGGTGTTTAACTGTTTGAAAATATAGTTTAAAATTATTGAAGTCAAAGTTAATTGACATTGTATCTTGAATCTATCTAAGAATATTGTTTAGAGATATAAAACCTTTTTATTGGTTTTAATATTTATAATAAGCGTAGTGATTATATCCTCTTTGTTTCTTATTGTTAATCTCAGCGTCTGTCATTATCAACGTTGCAATTTTCCTTTTTTCACGTTGCTATATTTTATGAACGTAACATTGATTAAAATGTTGGCAGTACTGTTTCTTGTTCAAGCAACAGTCGACTTTGAGGTGACGAACCTTTTCACTCCGCGACTGTACATAACAGATTTTGGTTTTACAAGGACGAAATTTCATTTAATCAAATAATGTTCTAATAAGTGTGTACAATGCAATAGGTCCCGTTTATCTTAATTAAGTTTTCACGACCTATCTCTTGAAATCCAAGTTGCATCCTAAAGTGGGAGAAAGTTGGTCAAGTTTCCCTGGGTTGTCGGCCCCTGGTCCACCTTCTCTGTCCATCGGCCAGAGCCTCGCTCAGCCTCTCCACTCTGCTCATCAACTCCTCGGTCGGTGACAACTCCCTCTAGAATAAGTAATGATACACCTACGCTTTTAATAAGTTGGTAACAATGGTATAGTTTACTTAATTAAAAATGTCTTGCTTTTTATTATGTTGGTGTACAATAAATTGTATTGTATAGGCGAATGACGCACTTGATGGAAAGTGGTCATCGTCGCCTGTAAGTTTATGAACTCCAGGGGTGTATTACACACGTACGCGAATGTTTTATATATACACTAGAGTTTAGAGTCAACCTCTAGTGCGTATCTCTTGTTTAAAGAGGAGGCAGTACAGCTTACATTGTATTAAATTTTTATGTATTTGCCCTCGAAAGAGATTAATATAATATAATATAATAATCGGCAGACAAACACACATATTGTATATCCCCAAATTAAGCAAGTTACGCTTGTGTTATGGGTAATATACAACGGACTACTCTGGGGCCGGTCCCAAACACCCAGACCATAGTAAAGAACGGAGAAAATACGTTTCCGAAATTTACTATACCAGGAATCGAACCCGGAACCTCTGCGTTGCAGTGAGCCCGTAGTAGCCCGCACAACCACAGAGGCCGTCAATAAGAAAGATTCACTTCATTTTATATCGCAAACTATACCATCCCCCGTCTATCTGTAAACTACATAAATAACAAAATTTGACAAAATAAATAACACATACCAAGTGGACCCATTGAACCCAGTGGACCCAGTGGACCTAGTGGACCAAGTGGACGAAATGGACAAAATCACAAAACCTATCCTAGTTTCCGGGATAACCTTTACATGCATCTATCCCAAAATGTATCCCATTATCCGGGATAAAAAGTATCCCTAGGCCACTCTCGGTATTAAAATTATATATGTACCGAGTTTCAGCCAAATCGGTCCAATAGTCTTTCCATAAAAGGATAACAAACAGAGAGACAAATATATTTTTATCCCGGAAACTATCCCATTTTTCGGGATAAAAAATATCCTATGTTTATTCTCGGCATCGAAAATATATATATATATATACTGAGTTTCAGCCAAATCGGCCCAGTAGCTTTTCCGTGAAAGTAACTCTTGTCTGTCTGTTTCGTAGACAGACAGACAGAGTTACTTTCGCATTTATTTCATCCGTGCGGGAACGGAGAAAGAATACAATTTCCTGCGGCCGGGCGGCCTGTCGTAAGAGGCGACAGAACAAGCCACAGCCAGGTGGTAGGGCATTGGCCCGACTGGATGGCTACCACCCCTGGTCTAAAGTATGCTGCCATAACAACCTTGAGTTGTGTTCCGGCATCATGGTCCAGGTTCCAATCTCCCTTAAGAGAGCAGCAGCGCATTTGTAGCAACTTTGGTGTTGCAAATGTCCAAAGGCGATGGTAACCGCTTTCCATCAAATGGGCCGTCTGCCTGTCTGCTGAACTCCTGCAATAAAAATTTATAATATTAATAAGGATATATTACTAAAAAGCCATAACTACTGGCACCCAGCATACCCAAGTTTTTCCATGGTCCTTCGAGCCGGATTTTATAAGAATATTCATTGTAAAACTGCAGTTTCCTTATATATATTATAATTACTGCCACACCTACCAGCTTTTCTAGGGTGTAGCCGGCTTCTATGTCAGTTAATTATTACTATATTAAATAACTCTATATCTATATAGAAAAGGAAAAGCGCAGAACAAACATTCTATAGACCGTTGCGTAGTTGACTTACCGGTGTCCGAGCAACGCGCACATGATTGACGTCATAGTTGTTGCAACGTGTCTTCGGTGGAAGTGTCGGTGGGGGGAAGCACGTGGAAGCGTCTCTTCGAATGGGAAGCTGGACACACGCGTCCCGGGAGTTAGAGGGCAATTGCCAATCGCACCGCTATAAATAAAGTAATCAATTCGTCGCTTAGCTATACCGTAAACTAAAGTCGCGATGCAAGCTTAATTTCGTATAATGCCCATCGTTATATCTCTTTCACTCACGCACAAAAGTATAGCTATCACCCTCGCACAATAGCGAGCGCGACCGCAACACTGGTGCGCGAATCAGAGATGTAACACGAGTTATTTTACGGCATTCATTCTGCTGAACGGCTACAACGGATTCATGGCGATGATAACCGCTGTCCATCAGATGAGCCGTTAGCCTGTCTGCTTTACTCCAGTAATAATAGAAACTTGCATCTTATTATTAACCAAACCTTATTTTTAGAAGAACTCATTCATTTTATGATTACAAAGTATCCCTTGTTCGTCTCTAGTATCTAAAGAACAGCTATACGAAATAGATATGATGAAAGTTGGTCAAATTTTAATACAGCAAAGAGAGAGTAAACAACCAAATATTTCGGTTCTTTACATATAATAATAACAAAGAAACTATGTCCATGTATTATAGTCTACACAACTGCCAAGCAAAACATAGAGACGAGTCGAAGCCAATCTGATTTGAAGTAATACAATGAATGATATATTGTTTTTGACAACGCAAGTATTTGTTGCGATGCGATGCGATTGCAGCATCATCTATTTTGCTAATCCGTCTATTCTGATTCTGATATAAGCTAGCTCTGTCTTGTTTTATTTAAATCCGTTCAGTGGTTTTCACGTGATGCTTTAGCAGTCAGATAGATAGAACTATCCCTCCTGACTTTTTCACGTTTTTAAATGCATTGTACACCACCACCAACGCGCACTACCACCGCATTGCATTACGCGCACACTTCACAAACATACCAAGACATACAAAGAGCCTAAAAATTAATAACCCAGGCACAGAAAGTAAAAAAATAACACACATGGCACTAGATAGGACAATATATATAAGTATAGATATAAGGCCCACACTGCACATGCACTTCCTCACAACACCAGCATGTAACAGATACACTCTACATTAGTATAAGTTTAGTATTAAAACTAGAATAAATTAATATAATAAGTTATTCGTAAGATACATACACCTCAACACAAAAATCAATAAATTAATGTCACACACAAGAACCAAAATAAATAATAAATGTTGAAGCGTAGGAAGTCTTCAATGAAGCACCCTTTGCTTGTTAAATGCCTATAATTTCATATTTTGTAACTTTACATTAAATTTTCTTGCGCGTACAATTTTGCGTCGTCGTCTCGTTCTTGATATTTCAAATATTGCCGGTTGGCCGTAGACAATGAGCGTTTTCATAGTAAAAGGTTAATATTGCGCGTACACACCGGCGCGTGCGTATTGGATTCATGTCCGATTGCATCAGTGTGTATCATCCTTGGTTAATCGTGCGGCGACAAATGTGTTAAATTCAAAAAATTAAATCTAGAAATTAAGTTGTAAAAAAGGGTACGGAACTAATGCATTGTACAAAGTCACTATATTTACAGAATTATAATATAGATTTCGAGTTCGCCTTAGTAGTAATCAAGGTTTGTCTCCCAACATACTACGTATATACCTTATAAACGATCTTCTAAATCTACTATTATCAGGTCAAAGGCTCGCAAATTGGTCTTTGTAACAGGCATCATTTAGACTTTAATATTAATCAACACATAATGGCCAGAACTTTTAAAATATATCGGAAATATATCTAACAAAAAAACATACGTACAAATATTATTGGAGTCTCCAAATAGTTTTTTTATTAATTTGCTGCGGCATGGTACTGGCCACCAAATATGCTAAATGTTTAAATTTAGAACATAGATGTTCTTTTGTTTTTTTATATTGTTACGAGTTGCAGGACTCAATGCAAAATGCCGTTGGAATTATTATAGAATTTATCAGAACTATACAAACACGTATAACACTGGTACAAATATAACTGGACACAACCAGTCCGATAGAATATCGAATGTACACACGTCTGGTCTCGCTTGCGATTATCGCTTGACTGCCGATCTCTCCACTGGGCCATTGCTTTATACTGCACCGATGCAATATGTCTCGACACAATACTCGACCGCGTAGACTGAATTTTCCAAGAATCACACCTGGCTAACGACCGTCATGAAGATTACAATCAACAATGGACCGCCCCTCTAATTACAAATTTTAAACACAAAGTAAACAAAAGAAGACCAAATACAGAAGGTTAAACTGCAGGTGTGAATCGCTCTTTGTCGGTCGTAACGATATGTTCTTCCCCCTATTATTATAAAAAAATTACATTATATTCCGCACGTGCAGTTGTCTTTTATAATTAAAATAATTACATTCCACAACAAAATAATACTTAAAGAAGTCTTTAAAACATGTCATTATGTATAGTTCAATATCAAGCATTATGGTCAAATGTTTTACCTTGTCTCCGCAGCGCGGTTTCTTCCTAAATTGTCTCCTCGGTGGCACGGGTGCTGACGAACAACTAGCTATCTCACTCCCACTAGTGCATATGCTCATTTCCCGTCTATCATCTTTAAATGTACACTTGTGACATCTGTTTTCACTTCCGCGGGATTCTGAATGTTGTATATCTCGAACCACTGTGCAACTCGCCGAACAGGGAATAAATTTGCTACAAACTTCTTTCTCGCTCGCACTAGACGCGACGCTGTGTTGCTGTCTCGCTCCCGCACATGATGTATAACTATCACTCCTTTCACTTGCTTTAGGAATGCATTTGGTACATATTTCGTTCTCGCTCGCACTCGCTCGTGCTCCGTCTATGTGCGTTTCATCTATTCGTCTCTGAAGCGCGGAAAGGAGGTTTTCTTTCACTTTTATTTGGGACTCTTGTTCTCTGAAAAGTTTTTACTGTACATAGGCGTCTGTGATATCATTGGACAAGTCTTAATTATCGTAAAACTAGAGTTTACCCCGCAGCTGCGCCGCGGGTTAACCTCTAGTTCCTGCTTCTTGTTTAAAGAGCAGGCGTTAATACAGGTTACAATGTACACCATTTTTATGTTAGTGGCATTTGCACCCGAAAAATTCACTTCATTAATTAAGGCGAAGATATATTTACTTATATGTTCATAAAATGCTTTCTCCTTCCAACTATTAAAATATAAGGAAATTCTGAAAAAACTCAAAAAGTACATTCATTTTCAAATCAAATCAAAAGGGACAACAAAATCGAAAAGCAAAAGAGCAAAAGAGCAAAAGAGCAAAAGGGCAAAAGGGCAAAAGGGCAAAAGGGCAAAAGGGCAAAAGGGCAAAAGGGCAAAAGGGCAAAAGGGCAAAAGGGCAAATTGTTGTTATACACTGAGCACATGTTTTTTGCCGATTGGGCGTACAACTTTTTTTTTTAAACATTATAAAGGTACATACTTATTTTGGTTTTAATTATTATTACTAATATTTTAATGATTCAATCAAATAAATAAATCATTGAAAATTGATTTGATCTCAGTAAGATTAGTTCTTCTTCTTGCTGTATGACACTTTGCGTTCTGTAATACTAATTAAGCAACTTATTTGTTGATTTGATCTCAGTAAGATTAGTTCTTCTTCTTGCTGTATGACACTTTGCGTTCTGTAATACTAATTAAGCAACTTATTTGTTGCCTCATGCACTCAGCCAAAATGACGCTAATTAAATAAGTACAAAAATAAAATCATAGCAGTCTGTGGAGTGATAATAATCGACATGTAAGGGTTTATTAGCGTTTGTAAAGACGGCACCGCCACCGCGCCGCCACCGTAACACCAGCGCACTGGTATTCTATGAATTCTGTGCATATACGAACGTCGCCTGGAAGATTGCTTTAAACAATACGGTCATTATACTACTACGAAGTGTTTAAGATAATTATTGTGTAGTTATTTTTTATTTATTGCGTCAGTTCAGCAGACATGCTGGCGGCTTACCTGATGGAAAGCGGTTCCCATCGCCTATGGACATTTGTAACACCAAAGGGGCTACGAATATGCTGCTGTTCTCTTAAGGAAGACTGGAACCTGGTCACAAATGCCGGAACACAACTCAAGGTTGTTATGGCGACATGCTTTAGACCAGGGGTGGTAGCCATCCAGTCGGGCAAATGCCCTACCACCTGGCTGTGGGTTGTTTTATCGCCTCTTATGACAGGCCGTCCCATAGCAGGAAATTGTATTCTTTCTCCGTTCCTGCACGGAATGTACGGTTGTCTACGCTCCCATACTGTTGCCCACCTCGGACGTCCATTCAAAAGTGAAAGTGCGGCGGCGACGCGGTCGCAACTTGTCTACATAGTTTGGCGGTGTCGTATACACGCTGAGAGGTAAATATCGAAAAGAAACAAAATATTTATTCTTTATTATTTGCGTGTACTAGCTAACTACTAACTTGTGTTTGGCCCTCATTCGATTCGCCCAGTGGCGCACGGCGCGCGCGGCGTGGCGCGCCTCCGCGCACAGCGCCGCGCCGCGCGCGTGCGCCTCTTCCAGTTGCGCGCGCAGCTCCGTTGCGCTGTCAAGCTTCTCCCTAAACATTACAATTTTCTTTTTACTATCTTATCTCTATTAAATATATCTTAGTTAAATGGAACTCCTAGTGTCGGGCACTTGTTTATTTGCACAACCTTTAATCAATATCCGTACAGAGCTACCAAGTCAGTGCTGACTTCAATAATCCCGATTGAATAATTTGAAGTCAGTTCACTCCCCAAGTCGGCAACTGGACCAATGTAAATCAGCCTATATATTGAGAGAAAAAAATAATTAAATCAGCAATAATTGTAGGATATTGATATTATTGAGTAATATTTTTTTTTATTGGACTTGACTTTATGTTGTTGGTCCGAAGACCTTACAACTTTACCGGGGTTTTTGGGGCGCTCAAACCCGGGGGGGCAACTTGCTCGAGGGAGCTCCCTAAGGAGTTTTACCTCGGCTGGACTGTTGCCATGAGAGGGGGATGAATTTAATGATGCCCACCATAGGGCGACACAAAGCACTAATTGAGAACGGGCGACGGGTAATATAAAGCTCGAGGGGAAGGATCCCGGCGGGCCGAGATCGGTGGTTCGCGGTGGCCTACGCTATCTTACTGCCGTTTCGCAACGTGTTATGGCTGGGATAGAATAAACGGCGAAAGAAACTTCCCAGCAACACGCCTAGTCTATCCTGTGGGGGGAGCTATGCCTACAAATTTCCAACAATAACAGATGGGCCTAGGTGTTTAATATGTTTTTGATTGTTTTTGTTACTTATGGTGAAATAGAAATGTTGTGCGAGTACAGTCCACATGAGTTTAAAAAAGAGAGTAAAAATATACATTTTGAGAGTGAGACGTGCGTGGTTTCAATTAAATAAAAATCCCGCAAAAAATATTTGGAACTTATTGGTTAATGTAATAAAACAGTGTTTAGCGTGTAAACAGAGCTTGCGGCTTGCGAGAAGCGACAATAGTCTCCCTGGAAGGTTTTTCTTTGAGACGGAGGAGCATTCCATCTTGCTCCTTCACCTAGTCGGGACAGCCCTACACTTAGATCAGCCGTAATATTAAGAAAAAAAATCTCAAAAATCAGCAATAGTTGTAGGATATTGATTTATATTTTAAGTAGTAATAAGGCGTTTTTGTGAAAAATGTGAACTGCGTCAAAGTTGTCACAAAGACTCCGTTGAATGGCGTCAGTTGATAACCTAAAAGTCAGTTAAGCTTTACGTAAACTTAAGAAAATTAAGAAACTATATTTAGATCTGGCTTAAAAGCCTAGCTGAAAAGCCATAAACCTAAATTAAAAAAGTTTGCATAACAAAAAAAATGTTCTAAATTCAAACATTATGTTTAGTGGCCAGTTCTACGCCGCACCAAGTATTTAAATACTTTTTGCTGTCGATTCCAATAATAACATTAGCACAGGTGTCGTGGGATAAGATGTACTTGCTTGTAAGAGCAGTCGAGGTGCGCGCAGTGGGTGGTGAGGCGGGAGACCTCCTCCTCCAGCAACCTGATTCGGCCCTCGCTCTTGCACAACTGCGAGCGCCACACCGACATTTCAGACCTCAGATAACCTATCTCGCTCTTCATCTTACAGTTCTGAAAACATACGACACTAATGTTTTTGAGTGATTCGCGTCCCATTTTGCTGAACAGCACCGATTGGCGTGAATATGTTGACATGTTCAAAATGTCAATTTTACAGGGGCGCAATTTTAAAGTTTGACTAGTAATGATAAATCGTCTTATTCTATTATTACCAAAGGAAAAATCTTAAAAAGTTATGAATATTTCGGACTGTCAATTTTTTTCCTATAAAATCACAAGCATAAGAAGCGTCTAAACGAATAAGAAAAAAAGATGTATGTCGAGATATCAATGTATTCCCGCCAGCCACGGATTTTTTTGTCTATCAATTACTCTTGAAGTTGGATTCTTTTTTGTAAGAATTGTTTTTGTTAAAATATAGGTTCGCGTTGGACCATTATGTCGCGCGATTTCGAGCAGATATATCTCATATCATAGACCATATGGTCTAAGACGGAGCATGACTCTGGCAGTGAATTCCACTCTTTTGCATTAGACAACATAATGAAGGTGGACGCAAAGCGTTTTGTTCGTATAGGGGTAATATCAAAGTCGCTCAACGGGCTATGGAGCTAGCTATGTTAGGTGTGTCTCTTATGGATAAAATCAGAAATGAGGACATCCGTAAGAGAACGAAGGTAACTGACGTAGCTCGCAAAATTAGCAAGTAGAAGTGGCAGTGGGCCGGTCACGTCTGTCGCAGGACCGACGGCCGATGGAGCAAACGAGTCCTGGAGTGGAGACCACGTCTCGGAAAACGTAGCGTAGGACGCCCTCCAGATCGCCGGCAGGGGCTGGATGAGGAAGACGGGAGACCGGGATATGTGGCGCGTACTTGGGGAGGCCTACGTCCAGCAGTGGACTGAGAGTGGCTGAAGAAGAAGAGGGGTAATAATATCCATCGTATATTGATACCGCATACCAGTGCGTCTGGTTATCAGATGCTGGAAGCCCATAACTTTTTGGACATTACGAATTGACAACCTTTTTTGAAATCGGTTAAAAAGCTAAATTCCTATTCAATTTATACTTGTTTATATTAGCAATTCAACTACGCACCTCTTCAAAAATCCGTCCAGCATCTTCTAGTTGAACTCTGAGCTCTTGAATTGTATTCTCTTGCACCTCGAGGAGGCACCTCCTGTGAGGTTCGACCTCGGCTCGACCGCTGCGGGGGATTGACTCTATATTGAGAATTAGCCGTTAAAGGCTGAAAGAGCTAATATACCAACAGGCTGAAGTGATTATTTCTGGGGACGCTCGCGGACCGCTTTCATAATACCGAAGTAAGAAAGAGAGTTGGTCTGAAAGAGAGTGTCGGGGTGAAGGTAAGGAAAGGAATGCTCCGGTGGTTCGGGCATGTGGAAAGAATGCATGATGAAAGAATGACTAAACAGATATACAATGCAAAAGTGGATGGATGCAGAAGTCGTGGAAGGCCACGACACACCTTCCATGATCAAATTGATCGTGTACTAGCGGAGGGTGATGTCAGGAGACTTAAGAACAGACGAGTGTGCATGACAAGAGTTATGAATGTCAAAGAAGCAAGTGAGGTGTGTAAGAATGGGCCTAAATGGCGCTCTGTTGTTCGTGCCTACCCCGCAAGGGAACTGGCGTGAAGTTATGTATGTATGTATGTAAGTACGCAATGACAAATTGTGCGAGAGAGTCGAGAGAGAGAGTGGTAAGACGTCAATGAGAATTGTGTATAAAGAATAAACATTTTTTTTTTTTTTGGAGCTGGACCCAGCTGAATAGCCGCAGATGGCTGTTTCAGCGATACCGGACTTTGGGGGCTTCCCGACTCCGTGGGAGCGAAGGCGTTCAGCCCGGAAGCAGCACGCTCGAGGAAGCACATCCTGTGAGGTTCGCTGCGGGGGATTGACTCTATATTGAGAATTAACCGTTAAAGGCTGAAAGAGCTAAGCCAACAGGCTGAAGTGATTATTTGGGGACCAATTATCGACTCCGCCGGCGGAGCCGATCCTAGTCTATCATTACTACCGCTTCGCAACGTGTTATAGCTGGAGGAGAAGAAGCGGCGGAAGAAAGTCTCCAGCAACACGCCTAAGCTAATCTAAACAAATTTTGCCTCCAAGGCCGCTCCTATATCCCGCGTACAGTCCGACGCCTAGCTGCTAATTGTGCGAGCTATGGGCGTCGGCGGTATGCGGGGCGCGGAGAGTAGGTGTGCTCCGGCGGGCGGGTCAGGGGGGTGCTCTCTGTCCGCAACAACTTTCGTGAATGAAAATGCAACGCCACGATATGTGCAAAAATGTGCACAATTTATCAACATTAAGAGCTACTTTTTGGACAATAAATAATTTTCGAGGTCTTCTTTTCTCGATTTTCATGGGATCCACTCATTATATCCTGACTTGGTGACTATTCGATTTAATAATTAAAAAAATTGAAAATCGGTCCACAATTGACGGAGAAGTCGAGTAACAAAGATACAGACGAGAATTATTGAGAACCTCCTGAGGAATATATAATGGTTGGTTGCGGCCGTTGAGCGGTGTAAGGGTTAATAAAAGATAACTTTCGTCGTACACTTTTAATCACACACTCTCATGTTGTATAAATTTCAGAAGGATTTAGGTGAAGGCAAGCAGCAAGCGCGAGAACTGAATTTTGTACGCGAACACGAATGTCGTGCGCACGCATTGAAGGCGTGTGTCGGACTGTGTGCCGAAAACCGAAATGTCCCGAACTGGCGTTCGGTTTTCGTTGAAATGTTGTTTACGCGCCAAGAGAATCGGCGCGAACATTACGAGCCCCGCGCTGTCTAAAAACGGCGCTCTGTTTTACTTACATACATACATACATAACTTCACGCCAGTTCCCTCGCGGGGTAGGCACGAACAACAGAGTGCCATTTAGGCTTATTCTTACACACCTCACTTGCCTCTTTGACATTCATAACTCTTGTCATGCAAGCTCGTCTGTTCTTAAGGCTCCTGACATCACCTTCTGCTAGTACACGATCAATTTGATCATGGAAGGTGTGTCGTGGCCTTCCACGACTTCTGCATCCATCCACTTTTGCATTGTATATCTGTTTAGTCATTCTTTCATCATGCATTCTTTCCACATGCCCGAACCACCGGAGCATTCCTTTCCTTACCTTCACCCCGACACTCTCTTTCAGACCAACTCTCTTTCTTACTTCGGTATTACGAACGCGGTCCGCGAGCGTCACCCCGCAGATTTTGCGCAGTGCTCGCATCTCGACCGCGTTTACTCTACTTTCATGCTCTTTCTTCCATACCCAACTCTCGCTTCCATACGTGAGCGTAGGTACCAGCACCGCGTTGTGTACGGCGAGCTGGGCCTTCTGGCTGAGGTTCTTAGCGCCTAGAAGTTTACCTAACGCTCCATTTAAACTATTCCCCAAATTCACTCTTCTTTCTATATCAGCGGTGTACCTTCCATCCCTGCTAAAAGCACATCCAAGATATACAAACTCATTCACTTGCTCCAGCATAACAGATTAATATTATTTTCGCGCTTACTTGCTTGTTTCTGATGTTGGCATTAATGTCGCCACACTACTTTTGGAAGATGGTTCAAAATTGAGATAAGTTACTTACGAATCTGTATTACACAAGTCTCAACAATCAATCAAGTCAAAACACATCGTTTTATAATCCCGTCACAGGTATATAATGAGACAAGCAAGTACAATTAGATCCATTGATATTTTTAATTCCTCCATCTTTAAATTTAAACTTGATATTCGGTCTATTATTTGCACCAATATTTCTGGCACAATTGCATAACAATTTCGTTACCTAACCACCGCAAAACTAACATTATAGTAAGTCATACTAATAAAACTAACCCCTAAATCTTGTCAATGTATAGTATATTATGTACTCACATGTTCAGAGTTACGGCCTACATCTAATAATATCGTTTAATGGGAATAAATTTTAAAAAAAACCCCAAAGACATTGAAACTAAAATACATTATGGCTGTGCATCTCTGGAATGCTCTGCCGGCAGATGTCCGGTCTGCTAAATCTATCTATTCTTTTAACAGACTTGTGAAGGAGCACTATTTAACTGTATAACGTGTTTATTGATTGTTTTGTATGTATATATTTTTATAACTATAATATACATACATAACATGAGAGCATGAAAGTAGAGCAAACGCGGTTGAGATGCGAGCACTACTATCTATTTCAACTGCACGGCAACGCTATCTATGTAATTAGTTCTTGTCCATCCAAAGGTTGCCTGGAAGAGATTGCTTTTAGCAATAAGGCCGCCCATTGTACCACCTTTTAGTATGTAGGTTTATTGTGTACTTTTTCTATGTAATGTTGGTGTACAATAAAGTGTATTGTTGTTATGTAGCAGATCACTGCCAACGGGGAGCGTGCCCAGAAGGCTGGCTGCATTGCCACGCTGTATGGCAATACTTATTTGTTATGCAAAATATGAGCCAGCCTTCTGATCACGGGTAGTGTCAAAGAGTTTCTTACATATGTCTTTAAAGACCCCACAGGCCTAATATTTCAACCCCAAACGGCATAAATATCTAACCCCTTCCTAAGGCTCCATATTTGCGCCGTTTGACGTCTTCAGCAGCAACAGCGTTGCCAGCCCCTGACTCGGTCATTGGAAGATGTGACGGGGCCATACTAGGGGCAGCCCCATCTTCCAAGGGACGAGTGACATTCCGTCCGGTCTCTTGCCATCGTCACGCACCGGGTCGGTCCATCGGGCTGGAGGGCGTCCGACACTACGTTTACCGAGACGCGGTCTCCACTCCAGATGTGACCGGCCCACTGCCACTTCAACTTGCTAATTTTGCGAGCTACGTCGGTTACCTTGGTTCTCTTACGGATATCCTCGTTTCTAATTTTATCCATAAGAGAAACACCCAACATACCTGGCTCCATAGCCCGTTGAGCGACTTGGAACTTGTGGACCAATCCTGCCGTAAGTGTGTGTTGTGCTATCTATAGCTCGTCAAAATTCACTATCGTCTCAATCGTAGGATTTCCTGATTTCGGTATTTCGGCTAACGCCATTTGTGTTTATGGTAAGAGCAATTTTGTCTACTACTCTGCTGCGATAATATCGAGACGATATTGTGGACTTAGTAGAATACGAATTTTTGCTTACAAGTCCTGGTAGCGTAATGGCTAGCGCACGCGTCCCAAACTCAAAGGGCGCGGGTTCGATCCTGGCCGGAACGCATGCACAACTTAGGCACCTCTATGACCTAATTACCATGTTGTTACAATTAACACGTGCTAACAATGGGGGATAAAACAATCCCCATTGTTTTTACCTTGATTTTTTTTTATTGTAAGCACTGTGTTACGTGCGCGAGCGTTGCTAACAAAATGGCAGATGATAGTGTTGTGCTGAATTAGTTTGTATTATTGCTAGTGATGTGCATTAACAATTGATATCTAATATATAAAATTCTCGTGTCACAGTTTTCGTTGCCATACTCCTCCGAAACGGCTTGACCGATTTTGATGAAATTTTTTGTGCTTATCCGGTATCTATGAGAATCGGCCAACATCTATTTTTCATCCCCCTAAATGTTAGGGGTAGTCCACCCCTAATTTTTTTTTTTTCTTTTAGACAAAATTTTTAATTTCTATTTTTTTATGATACAACATACAAAAATACATACAACCCTAAATTTTCACCCCTCTACGATCAACCCCTATTTTTTATTTGTTAATTATAAACTTTAATTTTTTGGTAAGATTTTTAATCTTATTTTGTCATGACTTAGAATAAAAAAAATATATTACTCTTTTAGATTCACAATTAGAACCGGTAGGTGGCGCTGAGCTCGGGTTCTAGAATCCTCTTAATCACCGGGAGCGATTTTGGTGATTTTGTTTTTGTGTGTTTGAGTGGGTACCCGGACGGTTTAGATTCGCAATTAGAACCGGTACGTGGCTCTGGGATCGGGTTCTAGAATTTTATTTTTTAAAGGCAGAACAACGTCTGCCGGGGCCGCTAGTGATTATATAAAAATGGCTTCTTATTAATATAATATTTTGTGAAATGAATAATATTTATTGTAAATATGACAATTTTTATAACGGTTATTTTGTTGATGAAAGAATGACTAAACAGATATACAATGCAAAAGTGGATGGATGCAGAATTCGTGGAAGGCCACGACACACCTTCCATGATCAAATTGATCGTGTGCTAGCAGAAGGTGATGTCAGGAGCCTTAAGAGCAGACGAGCGTGCATCACAAGAGTTATGAATGTCAAAGAAGCAAGTGAGGTGTATAAGAATAAGCCTAAATGGCGCTCTGTTGCTCGTGCCCACCCCGCAAGGGAACTGGCGTGAAGTTATGTATGTATGTTATTTTGTTGTTGTATTAATATAAATAAATTTCCCTACTGTCGAATATTGAAAAACCTTCTAAGGTACTTGTTGTAAATACTGGTTTGTAATATTTCTTCTTTTATATAGCAACCTTTGTTACCTGTCTTTAGAAAATAACTCTTCAATGAAACGTATATGAAGAAGACCATTTTGTATTTTAAACAGTAGTGAATCTCACCTCCTCTTCTTTTCTATTGACTTCATGTTGTATTTGAGTGTCCAATGTCTCCTTATCTAACAACGTTGTCTCCAGGTCCACGATCCTGTCTCGTAATTCGCCAATTTGTATCTGAAATTTCAGGAATGATTTGACCTGATTTCCGAATGTATTCATATTAAGAACGCACTCAGAAAACACTACTTTTCCTTAAATACATACATACATAACTTCACGCCAGTGCTTCTTTGACATTCATAGCTCTTGTCATGCACGCTCGTCTGTTCTTAAGGCTCCTGACATCACCTTCTGCTAGTACACGATCAATTTGATCACGGAAGGTGTGTCGTGGCCTTCCACGACTTCTGCATCCATCCACTTTTGCATTGTATATCTGTTTAGTCATTCTTTCATCATGCATTCTTTCCACATGCCCGAACCACCGGAGCATTCCTTTCCTTACCTTCACCCCGACACTCTCTTTCAGACCAACTCTCTTTCTTACTTCGGTATTACGAACGCGGTCCGCGAGCGTCACTCCGCAGATTTTGCGCAGTGCTCGCATCTCGACCGCGTTTGCTCTACTTTCATGCTCTCTCGTCCATACCCAACTCTCGCTTCCTTCGGGCCTTCTGGCTGAGGTTCTTAGCGCCTAGAAGTTTACCTAACGCTCCATTCACACTATTCCCCAAATTCACTCTTCCTTCTATATCAGCGGTGTACCTTCCATCCCTGCTAAAAGCACATCCAAAATATACAAACTCATTCACTTGCTCCAGCATAACATCATCGACCATTATCCTTGCATTCGTTCTGGTTTCTTCTCTTTCAAACACCATAACCTTGGTTTTCTTCGCATTCAAATGTAAACCTCTCACCTGACTAGTGTTTGCAGTTCTGATGGCATTTAATATAATAATTATTATTATATTAAATTGTCTAGGTTTAAGTCATGGTGAACAATAAAGAGTTTTCATTCATTCATTCAGTTACCTCCAAAGAGCCATTGGTCTGCTTTAGTCTCGTGTTCTCTTCTTCTAAGCCGCAAGTGCAATCACCCTGAAATACAAATAATGGGCTACTCAAAAATAAATAGGAATTATACTAACTGAACCAGAAAACATGCGTGTAGTATTAAATAGCAAGAATAGAATAGAATAGAATAGAATATACTTTATTGCATAACATTAAGATACAATTTAAGAAGTTTAAGTACAGAAGACAATAGGCGGTCTTATCACTAAAAGCAATTTTTTCCAGACAACCTTAGGATGGATTAGAGAAAAATTGTGTAACATATGGGTTTTGCAATGTTACTAGAATAAAAATAAATATAAATAAAATTATATATATATATATAAAATTTTGTTATGGCAAGTATAATAGACATAGAAATAAGACAAAAATATACATATATTGATATATACATAAATAATAATCATATTGTTTCAAAGCAAATTCACTACCTAGCGAACTCGATAAAATTCTCGAACGTTTCTTTCGATGCGCCGCCACCCCTTATTTTTATATTCGTGCGTTTTCTTTCATATAAATGCTAGTTCCACTGAATACAAAGGTGCCATCTCCGGAATAAAAAAAATATTAAAAGCAGTGGCATCGAATACTAAATATATGAAAAATTAGATTGGCTCTTAATTTACAA
This sequence comes from Dendrolimus kikuchii, assembly GCA_019925095.2. NCBI lineage: Eukaryota > Metazoa > Arthropoda > Insecta > Lepidoptera > Lasiocampidae > Dendrolimus > Dendrolimus kikuchii. The sequence goes on from CM034390.1 coordinate 1,126,984, forward strand.
TTCGATGCGAATTTAGTATCTAAAAAAAACCGACTTCAAAAACTAAAAAGTATAAAATAACTTATTTCTAAAGCTATTACTATTATTAATGTATATTATCTAAAACACCTTAAAGTCCGTGCTTAGTAATTTTAAAAATATAGTAATTTTTATGTTTTACTTTGCTCGACTTTAAGATGTTTTAGATAATATATATTAATAATATTAATAATAATAGCTTTAGAAATAAGTTATTTTATACGTTTTTAATTTTTTAAGTCGGTTTTTTCAAACGGAGTTTTTTTATTTTATTTGTTACATTTTAGTGTCTAGCTATGTATAGGTAGACCTACGAAAGGTGCCGCGCTCCTTAAAAAATATAGCTCCCAAGAAACGGAAACAAAAAAATGTTCGTAAAATGAAAACTACTGGGCCAAACTGTATTAAATTTTTTAGGAGACCAAATGGCAACTATTCTGCATCAAACTAAATAAGAATCACGTAAATCGGATCATAAATCTCGGAGTAATCCGTGAACATACATAAAAAAAGATCTCGACGAATTGAGAACCTCCTCCTTTTTTGAAGTCGGTTAAAAAATTACTTTTCAGTAAATTTATATTTTAACTAGGATGTGCCTGCGATTTAGTCTGCGCTTGACTCAAAATTCGCGCGGGATTTCCGGGACATAGAGTATCGCAACATTTTAAAAATAATGCAAGTTATCGTTTTAGCGGAAACTGACAGAATAAGCTAATCTTTATGCATCGCAACAACTTCAAACCTCTCCCGGGAAAATTTCCGCGGGATTCCCAGGATTAAATGTCTACAGAATTTGCTGTCGATCAATGGAAACCGTATCAAAATCGGCCTAGTAGTTTTTACGTTAATCAAGAACAAACAGATCTAAATCTAAAAAAAAATGCACCGTGTTATCCATCGTTTATATAGTCTATTTCAGTTTTTTTAATATCTTCAATGTATAGACATGGCATGTTTAGAATGTTATAATATTATAGATAAAAAAATTAATAACTTGTCCGGTATTTTTTCGAACACATCTGGCAACCCTAGTCACATCAGAATTTTTTCGTTAATTGTGAACTACGTGGTGTATGTACTACTTAATATTAAAACAAGCCTAAAATACGATAACAAAAGCAATATTTTAAACACTTTTTTATTAATAAAATACGCAACACAGGAAGACTTGCAAGTGGCATACAGTCAATAGCTCCCTCAGTCGCAACAGTTGATCCATAATGTCGTGAAGGTCGTCCCCCAAGCCCGGAGAGATGGACTCCGAACTTCGCTCCCACATACCCTGAAATGGAAAGAAAACGATTCTGGGTTACACTTGAACGAAGTTGACTTTGGGATTAACTTCACCAATTTTTAGCGATAGGTAACCACCCGTCAGAAATTTCGGCTGATGAGGGTTCAATAGCCGGCTAAAAATCAGCTAATGGTTAATTGACTAAGGCCCACTTGCACGCATAGTCAGGTTAAATAAATAAATGTAGAGTTTGTAAACTCGGGGTTAATTGAAAGGTCTATGCTTTTTTTGTTGTAACCCAACCAGAGATTTAAAACGAATCTTATACCTCTCTCTTTTACACTACAGCACACTGTATATAGGCTTCCTTAAATATCTTGCATTGTATGACAGTCGAAGGTTTTTTATTTTAACCGTATTGTCTTGTTATTTATTTACTTTTTTGTGTGAAAGTTATAATGTAGGTTATAATGCATAAAAATCTGGGTTTATGAGCCCACAATTTCACAACCACTGATGTGATATGCTTTTATGTAACACAGTAGCGAAATAGAAAATCATAATCGTGACTTAAAACCTGATGGAGCTAACCTTCAGCAAAAATATGCAGCTGGCTCAAAGTGCCAAAAATATACAATTCGAGTACTACTGGGGCCGAATTCTGCTATTACTATCTCATCAAAATCGCCGGACACTATCGTCTCAATCGTAGATTTGCCTGATTTCGGTATTTTGTTAATTCTCTTGGCGTGCCCGTAGCACGAATTTTTGACACTATCGCAATGGAATTACACTTTGAATATCTCCGCAACACTAAGATATTGAAATAGCAGAATTGGGCCCCTGGCGGTACCCGAACACTAGAAAGCTAACATATGCTTGATATTAAATATCACTAACCCTATGTTAGCGACTTAACCTTTCCACATCGGTGGGTTAAATATTTAGAAGTTTAACCCTGGGTTTAAGCCTATTTGTTTATTCAAGCCTGTGTAAGCAGTTAACTCCAAGTTAGTTGAGGCTAACCAAGGAACGCGCAAGCACAAGGAACACGGCGTTTCATACGCTTGTGGAGTGCGCAGCCTGGGGGCCCCAGAGGGCCCTCCTAGAGAACGTCGTTGGCCCTGTGGACTCGCTTCGTAGCATGGTCGAAGCGATGCTCCAGGGTCAACATTCCTGGCTTGCGGTTTCCTCCTTCTGTGAATCCGTCATGTCGCAGAAGGAGGCCGCTGAAAGAGCGAGGGAGGAGGACGCGTACGCGGACCCCGTCCGGAGGAGACGGACCGGAGGTCGTAGGCGCCGCTACGCGCATCTTCTCCTCCCTTAGTTACCGTCACAGGGGGCCGCTGTCACGGGGGTGACAGCGGACTTCCCCCCCCCCCCTGCTGTACGAAGTGGGTCACTCTGCTCCCCGGGGTGGCCTAGTTACAGAGCGTAGGGGCGTTACGGTGCAGTTACTCTGTACGAGATCCCGTGACGCCTCGTAAAAGCGCTATAAATGGGGCGCAGGTTTAGGTTTAGTGGGTAGTTTGGCGGCCGATTCTCGCGACAGCTTCGTTTTAGAAGCAAGCGTGGAGAACCGGTCGCTGAGAATCCCACACACCCTCGATGCAGGCCTTATGCCTGCATTCAGACCCTTCCCCCGAAGGGTCCGAGGATGGTGTCCAAAAAAATTCCCGCTGCGTTATCAAAAAAAAAAAAAAAAGGAACGCGCAAGTGGGCCTAATGGGTAAACAACTAGCCAACACTCTGCCGATGGCAGACGCCTAAACCGTAATCTTGTCAGTTGTCGGTTTTGTTCAACAACCATTAGCCAGCATGCGAATTAATGGCGACGTCTGACGGCTAATACCAAGACGAACGAGTATGTGGGACAAGACTGCAGATATATTATTTTACCGTACCGAGTCGTTGTTGGAGCTGTTCAAGAAATTGGATATCTCCATCTTCAAATTCTCCACTTCAGTTGCGATGTCCTGAAAGAGAATAGTTTGTCATAAAACCAAAAACAATCACCAGCGATTAGGTACCAGGCCATTTTCTATTCTACCAATTACCTGACATTGTTCAAAAGACCATTTCTGTGCGTTGATAACATTCTGCAATCTCCCAATCTGATTCGATTTCTGCTTCTCCATTAATCTTACGTCTAGATACGACGTCCGCAGCATCTCTATCAATCCTTCTTGTTTAGCAGACTGTAAATATATAACAGGGGAAACTTAGTGCTATTGCCAGTCGAAAAATAATGGTTCTATTAAAAAAAAAATTTGACAGGACTTAATGTTTATAGCCTTTTGTCATTTATTTTAAAATATTCATAACTTTGACGTGCACCCAAAATACTTTCGCCACATCGCTTTGCAGATATAATAAAACTTCTGCCCGCGACTTCGTCCGCATGGAATAGTTACTTTGGGCTAACGTTAACTTTAACCCGTTTTTTTGTCGTATTGTAACCAGGAATGAAACGTATTCTATAATTTTGATCCTGAAACTGAAGAGTTTGTTTGCATGTTTGCTGGAAGCGCATCTCTATCCCGCTCATGACTGCCCGCCGGCCTTGCACATCATAAATGCGCGCGCAGTACTTGATACTGCGATGTGATGAATAACGTGTTATATTTGGATAAGGATTAATATCATGTTTATGAAAACACCTTCGCAAATAATGCATAATTTTAGAACAAATTTGATTAGTATAAAAAAGGTTATAGTGAGCCAACCTTGGGCGTGTTAGGGTAACAATTCTTCACATGATTTTTGCGATAACGCTTTACGCCGCTCACCGAGCGGAAGCTGCTCAAAAGCAACGCATTCTTTTGGTGCTATTGGTCTTAATGATATATAGCCTTTTCTTCAATAAATGGGCTATCTAACACTGAAAGAATTTTTCTTCAGTAGTACACGCGTTCAAGCAAACAAACTCTTCAGCTTTATATATTAGTATAAGATAAGATAAATTTTAATACCAAATACTAATAGACTTAGCAACAATAGCAAATAATTGCATTGCGCCAATTCAACCATTTCAATTCTTTCCTAAACAAACAAAGTAACAAACGCACTAAGGCATTAATTACACGTTTCACAAACAAACCAAGACACACAGAGCCTAAAAATCAATAACCCAGACACAGAAAAGAAAAAACCAACACACATGGCACTAGATAGGACTATATATAAGTATAGATATAAGGCCAACACTGCACATGCACTTCCTCACAACACCAGCATGTAACAGATACACTCTACATTAGTATAAGTTTAGTATTAAAATTAGAATAAGTTAACATAATAAGTTATTCGTAAGGTACACCACAACACAAACATACATTCATTAAAAGTCACACACAATAACAAAGCAACAAATAAGCGTGTACAACTTCTTAACTTCTTAAATTTAATTGTAAAAAAAGGGTACGGAACTAGAGTCCGCAGAGTTGTTAATAAAAAATAACACCATAATCCATTTAACCATTAACCATATAAAGTTTATGAATAAACAAGCTCAATTAATACTACTTACCTCATAAAAGCATTCCCTGTACAGATCTTCAATGACACCTAAATTATTTTGCAATGTGTTCACAATATTTTTCTGCTGGTCAATCTCCTAAAATATCACCATTTTATAAAAAAAACACAGAAATACAAAGAAATCCGTAAAATTTATATCGTTTTAAAATATTGTATCGATATTTAAATATTAAAAAACTATACATACATACATAACTTCACGCCAGTTCCCTTGCGGGGTAGGCACGAACAACAGAGCGCCATTTAGGCCCATTCTTACACACCTTACTTGCTTCTTTGACATTCATAACTCTTGTCATGCACGCTCGTCTGTTCTTAAGGCTCCTGAAATATCAAATTTAAACAGTACCAACGATAATTTGATCATAAGGTGTGTCGCGGCTTCCACGATTCTAATATAACCACGTTTTGCATTGTAAGCGCGTTAAGTTTTATTTCATCATGCATTCTTTCCACATTTCCGAACCACCGTGGCATTCCTTTCCTTAGACAAAGATGTCAGACACTCTCTTTCTTACTAAAGTATTATCAACGCGGTCCGCGAGCGTCACTCCGCCGATTATTTAAGTGCTCGCATCTCGACCGTTGTACTCTACTTTCATGCTCTCTAATCCATATTTACTCTCGCTTCCAACGTGAAATGGCTTGAAGAGCAGCACCGTTTTAAAAATATTGTTACGTATAACATAGGTACAAATATAACTAGACGCAATAAGTCCCAATGTAATGCACAATTCAATAACACGAGCAAAGTCCGTCACTATATCGCTTGTTGAATGTTCACGTCTTGCTGGTATCGTAATCGTCGCTCGACTGCCTCACCCCTCCGTTCGGTCATTGTTTTATACCAAACTGTATAATAGAACAAAGGACCGTATTCACCGAGTTAATCCGCACACCTGGCAAGCAAGGATTAGTTCGACACTAATGACGGCCATAAAAGAAGTAGGAAAACAATTTATAAACACAAAGTAAACCAAAGAATTCCTAAATCCGGTGGCAATAAAACTGCGTTTTACGACCTGCAGGTGTGCGTATTTCTGTGTCGGTATGTAATAATATAAAAGATTTAATAAAAGTTTAATGATTAAAATAATAATTCGGAAACCATAATCAAAAAAATTATTTAAATGTCGGATAAGTCATTTTTACTGGTTTACAATATTACAAATTAGTAAAATTATTATAAGCACTACCATATATTCTGAATCAATTGCTGTTCGTTAGTTATCTGCTAAAACTTGAAAACGACATGACTGATTTGGCTAAATTTGGTTTTGAATTATTTGTGGAAGTCCAGGGAAGGTTTAAAAGGTGAGTAAATATGAAAAATATGCTTGGGAATCCGTTTGAACAACAATTTCGCATTCCCTTAACCCTATTCCCATGTTCGCGACCATTTGATGTGTGTCCCGTTTTAGAAATCAATTAAACTAGCGTGCCCGGTCAGAACCGGTGCCAATTGCCAGTTACCCAGTTAGGGATACCCACTAAAACCCCTGATGTTCCGTCCTGCGCCTTATCAGAAATCTACGGGAAATGGGCTGCCCGACTCCGCAGTGCCCTGGTAGGCGTTTGCCCCCCACATAGACACATCTAACATTTTATTTTGACATTTTACTTCATAACCTATAAATATGTCGTGTGTTATTTTACTGTAAAGATTAACGGCCTTACTTATAATAATCTCGTTAAGAAATACCTAGCCACTCGTAACTTGGAGAATTCAGATTGTAACCCTTCTCAGGAAATACAGACTTTTTCACATAATTAATACCACTTGTTCCGTAAGAGGAGCACAGATAAACGAAATTTGAATGATTAACGTTGGTTCTACCCAAAATTTCCACTAAAGAGGAGTTCGTAATATTTTCAAAGTTGCTGAGCAGTTTCTTTAAATTTAAATAACGATTATAAGTAATCTATCTATCCGTGCAGGAACGGAGAAAGAATACAATTTCCTGCGGCCGGGCGGCCTGTCGTAAGGGGCGACTTAACTGACTAAAGTATGTCGCCATAACAACCTTGAGTTGTGTTCCGGCATTAGTGACCAGGTTCCATTCTCCCTTAAGAGAGCAGCAACGCATTTGTAGCAACTTTGGTGTTGCAAATGTCCATAACTCTTGGTAACCACTGCCACGCAAGTTGGCTGTCTGCCTGTAAGCTGATCTCCTGCAATAAAACATAAAAAAAAAGACCACTCCCCGAAATGCTATCCGATAGAAGACAGTCAGACTTTGCCAATATGCTCTAGACTCTGGAAGGTGTGTATAAAAAAGACGATCATTCCACGACCAGCTTCCTGGCAATAATATAATATAATATTAAAAGACCATGGTTCTTTTGCATGTGGAAAGAATACATATGAAAGAATAGTCTATTCAGATATCAATGCATTGGATGCAGAAGTCGTCCACGACACACCTGATCAAATTGATCGTGTACTAGCACAGGAGCCTTGAGCATTCCTTTCCTTACCTTCACAAGAGCTACTGAATCTTTCAGACCAACTGAGGTCTTTCTTACTTCGAGCGCTCTGTTGTTCGTGCCAATTACGCAAGAGCGGTGGCGCGAGTTCTGTACTTAAAAGAGCCAGGCCAGCCATATAATATTATGAAGTATTATTAATATTACCTGTATCACGCCACGCGTAACGAACGATGATTCCCCGAAAAAGTAATTTACCCCGCACTTCCGCGTCTCAACGATCAGTCTGAATCGACCCGTCGTAAAGACATTCACGCATCGCGCGCGCATTTGAGATATCCACCCAATTGCAATACTAATCGGGTTCCAAGAGCTTGGTGATAAGTGGCAAGTGAATCTAGTTGTGAAGCGGGAGATATATAACAAGAGAACACGCACTGCTGCTCCTGTATCGCAGACGCTCCGGTTACTCAGCTCATATTATTACGGGTGAGTCCATTTATCTCCATTCCCTCTTACCCTTGCACCCTTGAAATCTGGCAATCGGCCAGATCATATGGTCTTTCGAACCGAATATTCCAACTGGCGACCTATTTATACAGTCTGCAACAACCGTATTTTGCCATTTTATGGTTAATTCAAACCAAATTGTAAATTTTCACATACCTAAAAAGTTAAATAAACAATCATTATCAATCTGCCCATTTACCCGTTTTCTGCCCTTGTTTTTTCTTTTTTGTTTTCTTATAAACATATTACTTCTGCCCTTATATATTTGAATACCCATTCCACATTCCTCAGATAATTACGCAAATTGCTACACGATAACTATTTTTTGGTACGTAGGTAGGTTAATATAACCTCGAGTACGTATTCTGTACTTTATTCAGCACACCTATTCTCGAATACTTGCACTAAACGTGATATCGGATCGATATAATAATATTGAATATTATATTCGTTTCACTCGGTGTGGTTAGCTTGCCGTGCAACTTTTATAGCTTATATATAGCTTCGTGTTTATTAAGACTCAGCGCACACGACAGTTTGATATATATTTTTTTTTCCTAATCATTTTTATTTATTTCGTATTTCTTACGTTTCTCTGGCTGCTTTCTTGCGTGTTCTTTATTAGCATTATTAAAAAATAATAAAAAAAAAAAAAAAAAAAAAAAAAAAAAAGAAAAAAAAAATATAAAGTTAATTTTTTTTTTTTTTTTTCGTTTGCTTTTCCTTTTCTTATTGTGCACTTCTCATCGTCATGCCTACCAAATCGCAATCTGCCATCTTTATGCAAACCCATAAGTACATAACTTTCCTATTAGAGATAGCTAACCTTATATTAAAAGGAGACAAAAAGTATAGTGTAAACGATTTCATAGGGCGCTTTACAAAATTGGACGATATAAAGGGCAAGTTGGATACAGTATATTATGAGATCTTGGACTCTAAAGACCTTGACGACAAAGTGGAAAAATGGTACTTTGACTACTACACCTCGGCTATAGAAGCATATGAAAAAATTTTGGTGGCAAACATCACCATCAGCTCAAGCATCAAACCAAGCTCGCCCACATTCTCCACGTCTACTGTTCTGCCCAAAATAGATCTACCCAAATTTTCTTCCAAGCTTGAGGATTGGCCATCTTTCATAACTATTTTCAAAAGCCTTACGGACACTGCCGGTAATTTGTCAGGTGCAGTTAAATTACACTATTTATTTTCTTGCCTCTCCGGAGAAGCTCTCAGTATGGTATCACACCTCAAGGTTACCGATGAGAACTACGATGTAGCGATGACAACACTTGCCAATCGCTACGAAAATCGCCGAGTTCTCATTGATAGGTTTATAGATATGATACTAGAGTTACCCCACATCACCACCCGCTCACAAATCAGACAGTTATTTTTAGCCCCTCTTATTTCAACCCAATCGGCGCTTAAAAACCTAAACTTACCACTACATGACTCAGACTACGTCCTAGTGTCAATAGTAGTGCGGAAGTTAAAGGGCGAGCTTCGCACATTATTTGAACGAACGCATGGGTCTTCAGACACTCTGCCCACCTTAAAGGATGTAATCACATTCTTAGAAGACCATGCACGTTGCACAGAAACTGAGACATATAACCCACCCCCCCCTCCCCTCAGCCCGACATACAGACAAACTGAACGTGCTTCTCCCTCAGCACGGTACCAACCACGCGCTTCTGCACCCAGACCAGAAATTCGGCACGTTCGTTTTCAGCCCACTACTTCCGTCCGCCCACCTTTAACGCGCCCTGCATATCCTCTACAAAGTCAAGCGTACCCTGTACAGTACGCTCAAGGATACCCACAGTCTACACAATATTTCGAGCCCATAGCACAAGATTCCGCCCACCCACCAGCACCGACCAATAATTATTACTGCCCTTGGTGTCACGTTAGAGGACACAGGTTGCTGAACTGCGGTGAATACCTAAGACAGCCTACGCAAGGGCGCTGGGATTTTATCCAAGCTCATGAACGGTGCCGTAAGTGTCTAGGACCCCATTACTCTGACGAGTGCAGATCCACAGGACGGTGTAGAGAATGTGATAGCGAGAAACACCATACCACCTTACATCGCAGTGGCTTTGAATCACCCACATATGACAATTCTCACCTCTTGCCCCCACAACTAAGAGGACAAGAACACACCCGCCCAACCACGGAATCAAGAAACTCTTCTCGTCGTAATTCACCTATTAATTCACAACAATGACTACCTGCTACTCACTTACACAATACTACACTACACCCACCCATACCATCGCTACAATATACACCATCCACTACATCACGTAAACAAAATAAATCCCAGTTTCATACTCAGCACTATGATAATAAAGTTTATCATAATAATCACTTGCCCGGCAGCCCTGTTACTTCCTCTGATAAAGCTAACCAAAATGACAGTCATATTTCAGCACATACTCAGCACATTACAGTACACGATCCACCAGTTTTATTACCCACTGTGTCCCTAGAACTAGCAGACAACGCTGGAGAATTTCATAAGGCAAGAGCATTATTAGACAGCGGTTCCATGCTAACCTTGTTAACTAAAACTATGACACAAAAATTACGTTTGCCTGTCGAGCACACAGAACTAAAAATTACAGGAGTCGGTAATCAGCAGACTCAAAACTCTAGTTCTTCAACTACCATCACATTCCGCCCTATTCACACCGAAGTCCCAGTAATTAGCGCAAAGGCATACATTCTACCAGATTTGACAGGTCTTTTACCATTAACAATGTTACCTGACGTTGTTCCACTCCTCGACTCGACACAGCTTCCCCTAGCAGACTCGTCTTATCGTTTTCCAGCCGCTATTGACTTAATTTTAGGTTCTGATGTCTTGGGCCAAATTTTGGATGGTAACAAAATTTTTTTGGGCCCCGGCAGACCAATAGGCTTCGTTTCGTTCTACCACCACACGTGATCCCACAGGGCGATACATAGTATCCCTTCCCTTTCTTACAAAGGCACCTAAGCTCGGTGCAACCCACGCTATTGCACTACGACGATTCCTTAATTTGGAGCGCAAACTCCAAAGAGATCCTACCCTCCGCTCAAAATATATCGACTTCATGAAGGAATACATTGACATGGGCCACATGGCTCTTTGTCACCCCAGCACATTCAAAGGAAAAGACCATTTTTACGTCCCGCATCATGGCATCTTCAAAGCCAACTCTGAAAAACTTCGCACGGTTTTTGATGGCAGCTGTAAGAGCTCTAATGGTGTCAGTCTTAATGACTGTCTGCACACTGGCCCACCGCTCCAACGTGATATTACTGACATCATTCTAAATTTTCGTACTCACAAAGTGGTCTTTAGTACAGACATCCAGATGATGTTTAGAAATATACTAGTTCACCCAGACCACAGACGGTTCCAACTCATTCTATGGCGCTCTTCTCCAGATCAACCTCTGCTCACTTACGCCCTGTCCACTGTCACGTATGGCCTACGACCCAGCCCCTTCCTCGCCAATCGATCTATTATACAGCTGGTCACTGATGAAGGTCACCGTTTTCCCCAGGCTGCACAGGTTCTTACGCACTCCATATTCGTGGATGACATTCTGACTGGGCATGATTCAGTTGACAAGGCAATAGCTCTGCAGACTGAACTCATTGAGTTACTAGCCCTAGGGGGATTTCATTTGCGAAAGTGGACCTCAAACTCTCGTCAGCTTTTAGAACGCTTCCCGGATGATCAATGTGACATACCCAAGGATTTTGATGTTGTACCCGACTCCAATGCAATCAAGGTACTTGGTATGCAATGGATACCCCAAACGGACGAATTTACATATCACATTTCGGTACCTACACTGGAAAAATTTACCAAAAGGTCAATACTCAGTACCATCGCTCGTTTATACGATCCTAGTGGATGGATCAGCCCAGTTATTTTCCGCGCAAAACTGCTCATTCAGCACCTATGGACTCTAAAGTTAGACTGGGATGAATCGGCTCCCAATGATGTCACATTTCAATTTCAGCACATTTTTGAAGACTTACCTCTACTCTCTGCTCTTCGACTCCCCAGAACAATTTGCACCAGCAAAGATTCCACCTACACCCTACACGGTTTTGCCGATGCATCCGAATCCGGATATGCAGCCGCAGTCTATCTTCATGAAACGAATATCACGGGTCAGGTACACGTCAGACTACTTGTTTCTAAATCCAAGGTAGCCCCCATTAAAACCCGACAGACTATACCAAAGCTGGAACTTTCAGCTGCACACCTCACTTCGCTGCTCATTTCTCGCGTCTCTGTTCAACTTTCTGCCCACATTACCATTCAGCAACACTTTTGTTGGTCAGACAGTACTATCGTACTCGCCTGGCTTAAAACTCCTTCTCAATCCCTACAGGTCTTTGAGGCCAATCGAGTCTCTGCCATTGCAGCCAATCCATGTAACCCTACTTGGAGACATGTACCCTCAGCTCTTAACCCTGCCGACTGTGCTAGCAGGGGAATATCAGCACAGGAACTCTTAGCCTATGACCTATGGTGGTCGCCTACTTGGCTCAAGGCCCCACCTGATACCTGGCCCACGATGCCCCCTGCTTTGGGTCAACACGTACTGCCTGGTCTAAAACCCAGAATAATGGTAGAAGATTCTGCCCGGAAGGGATGACGTCGTCCGAGTCGTAGAACTCAGCACCAAGGATGGCAGCTTAACGAGACCAGTCACAAAGATTGCTCGTCTTCCCCTCGACGACAACAGCACTTAGTCAGCACTATAAATGGGAGCCGTCACCTTTTCCCCGGGCCCCAGGATGTTCACGCCACGCGTAACGAACGATGATTCCCCGAAAAAGTAATTTACCCCGCACTTCCGCGTCTCAACGATCAGTCTGAATCGATCCGTCGTAAAAACATTCACGCATCGCGCGCGCATTTGAGATATCCACCCAATTGCAATACTAACCGGGTTCCAAGAGCTTGGTGATAAGTGGCAACCCCACGGAGTCGGGAAGCCCCCAAAATCCAGTATCGCTGAAACAGCCATCTGCGGCTATTCAGCTGGGTCCAGCTCCAAAAAAAAATTAAAAAAATGCGCTAGCCAGTAAGTCGTTGTCCGCTGTGATAACTAGTCGTATGCCGCTCCCATAGTTACACCTGTATTTAGTTATTTTTAGTGAATTTTAGACCTTTAAACTTAAAATAACATGAATAAATGCGGTTTGTTTATAATTCACTGACATTAACTAAAGATAAGATTAGTTCGCATTATAGTAGATATTGTGGCTAGGATAAAATAACACAATTATTTGTTGTACTATATTAAATCAAATACACCCGACTAAGCAACTAGTTAGTGATAAATTTGGTATATATAACACAATATTTTCTTAAGTTTTCGCGACTTGTATACATAATAAAACTACGTTTTAACGGTTTTAAGCGCGGTAATTTTATTTAATTTTGGTTTTTCCGACGTTTCGGCCACTATTCAGTGGCCGTGATCACGGAAGACCAAGATGTCAAGTGTCAACGAGTATTGTTAAAGTTTTATTTAGCCTACCGCCAACTTGTTAATTTTAATTATTTAATTTAAATTTTGTTTATGGTTATTATTTACTCTATGGGAGCCTAATCTAATTTACTACCGCTTCGCAACATGTTATGGCTTGAAGAGAAGAAGCGGCGCAAGAAACTTTTCAGCAAACATGCCTAGCCCTAATAATTTTATATAATATTAAAATGGGTGGAAGGAAAAATAAAAGTAATTATCAGTCAAGTTGGTTTGTGTTCCGTTGTACGCAGAAAGAGCTCACAGTGTCTTGAGATCTGGCAGCTGGCTTTTGCTGGGTTTGGGTCTTAACAGTTTTGATAATTGGATCCCAAACAAGTGGTACATGCCAACCATCTTCTCTATTGAAATTTGGGTGTTTTTTTTTATTTCAATAGCCTCACGCATCATTCTAGGTATGAAACCTAGGAAAAACCAAAATCAAATAAAATTACCGCGCTTAAAACCGTTAAAACGTAGTTTTATTAAATATATAACACGTTACAAATGTCCATAGGCGAAGGTAACCACTCAATCAGGTGGGTCGTCATCAAATCTGTTGTATCCCAGCAATAAAAAAAGATAAGTGGTTTTGAAAGAGTAATGTCCCACCTCTCTTGTCTTCTTATCAATCTCGTTCCGCAAATCCACTCCTCTTGCTGTCAGTGAGGCTATCCTCGCCTCCGCTACAGCCAAGCTCTCCGCCTGAATGCGCACCGTTTCTTCTTTATTTTGCAACTAAACACATAACATTCTTTTAACTGATTATCTAGTCCATCCAATCGAATAGTTAAAAAAATTTGGAAACATTCTTCATTGGTGCTCCGCTCCTATTAGTCTTAGCGTGATGATATATAGCCTATAGCCTTCCTCGATAAATGGGCTATCTAACACTGAAAGAATTTTTCAAATCAGACCAGTAGTTCCTGAGATTAGCGCGTTCAAGAAAAAAAACAAAATCTTCAGCTTTATATATTAGTGTAATATAAGCACAATTTTTTTTTCAAGTTCTATTTTTACAACTCTGAAACGAATGTTACTTAGTAACTTAATATGAAAATCACTAAGAAATTTCTTTCTATCACCCTAGCAGTATTGTTACGAGTTGCAGGACACGAATTAAAATGCCGTTGGCATTACTATAGAATTTATTAGAACTATACAAACACGGTACAAATATAACTGAACACAACCAGTACAAACGTAATGCACGATTCAATAACAAGCGCAAAGTCCGTCACTATATAGATTATCGAATGTACACACGTCTTGCCACGCTTGTGGTTATCGCTTGACTGCCTCACCCCTCCGTTGGGGCATTGCTTTATACTGTACAAATACAATATGTCTGTAGACTGAATTTCTAAGAATCACACCTGGCTAATGACTACCATAAAGATTACAATACACAATGGGCTATTTTTCCAATCACACATTTTAAACACAAAGTGAACAAAAGAATACGTTCATAAAAGCGCTTCAATGTTCTTAGCTCAACCACCGACGGGTAATAAATGTGCTTTGTTTACAAATATGTAGGTGGCCCAAATTGTAATAGTATTAACAATCGATTTCGTTTAGAGCGTCTGCTTCGGAGGCAGAGTTTCGCTTTTCTACTTCTTCTTATCCACATACAGATGCATTAAGAACGTCCTCCTTTTAGAAGTCGGTTAAAAATTGTGAGCTACAGTCGACACTCGTTAATTTGAATCTTTTTTTATTGCATGAGTTCAGCAGACAGGCAGACGGCTCACCTGATGGAAAGCGGTTACCGTCGCCTATGGACATTTGTAACACCAAATGTACCAATGTGCTGCCGCTCTCTAAAGGTGACTGGAACCTGGCCACTAATACCGGAACACAACTCAAGGTTGTTATGGCGGCATACTCTAGACCAGCGTTGACAGCCATCCAGACGGGCAATTACTCTACCATCTGGTTGTGGGTTGTTTTGTCGCCTCTTAGACAGGCTGCCCGAACGCGGGTAATTGTATTCTTTTTCTGTTCCTGCACGAAAACAAATCACTTTATAATTTGATAGCTCTTTTACTGGGCTCTTGAATTTGTAGTTGAAGGAATAATATCTTTCCTGCCAACATACTAAAATTTGATATCCGGGCTTCCCTACTCTCTATAATTTGAAGCGTTACCCTACGCTCCTACACCCAGAACCGACACACAAGACGATTTCTTCTCAGCTCTCAACGTTATCGAAAATTCATTGGACAATGATAGACTGAAGTCGCTAACTCGACATAAAAATGTTGACTTTTCAAAATGAACATTTGTGGCTAATTATACAAACTAGTGGTCGCCCAGCGGTCGAAATTCGACCATAATTAATTTAAATTATAAGTCTGAACATTATTAAGGTTCTGTTGTCAAAGACTATACTTCTATAATCACAGATTTCGCCAAGGCTACACTGTTCATTTGACTTTAACAATAAACAAAAGAGTATATATTATGCGTGTGTGTCAAATACATGGTAGTGTGTGTAATGTTTGTTTTATTGATATAATGTATTTTTTATGCATAATTTTATAAAAATATTAGCATTCTGCACTCCTTCTCTATATAAACTATACTGCAAAATTTCATACTCCTCCGCCCGCGCAATTTTCGTAAAAAGGGGTACAAAGTTTTGGCTTCACGTATTAATATAATGATGTTTAAATTAGTAGTTGACGGCCTCTGTGGTTGAGCGGGCTAAGCCTTTGCCGGCCTACCTCACTGCAACGTAGAGGCTCCGGGTTCGATTCCTGGTATAGTCAATTTCGGAAACGTATTTTCTCCGTTATTTACTATGGTCTGGGTGTCTGGGATCGGCTCCAGAGTAGTCCGTTGTATATTACCCATAACACAAGAGTAACTTGCTTAATTTCGGGATATACAATGTGTGTGTTTGTTTGCCGATTATTATTAGTAGTTTCTTTGGTCCCTTGAGTGTCAAATTATCGAGAGTCGACTGTATTTACATAAATGGATGAACATGATCTATCTTCTATATTACAATAAATCTGTTGACACGTCTACAATGTGTTTAAAAATGAGAAAAAAACAGGGGAGCTAATTCGGACCACCAGATTCCGAAAACGTAACTTATTGCATTGTCTATCTGTCTATTAGACCATCACGTAAAAACTGCTAAACGGATTTACAGGAAGTATATCCCGGGTCCACACTGGATACATTTTATCCCGACAAATGATATCGCTTCCGTGAGAAAGGGCATATTTATTGGCCCTGTCGTTGAAATTCACAAATAAATACGTCATCGCCTCGATAATGCGAACGAAGTTTCGCTGGCAAAATGTTAATTATTCAGTGCTCCATTATCGCCAAAAAAAAAAACTAATAAATATATTTTACAAGTTTAAGATTGAACAACGCCATCAAAGGCATATCAAAACAGTAGCGCCAAATACGTATCTAATGTTTCTCAAACAATTATAAACTACCGCCATAATATTACACTTACTGCTATCAAAGTCCTAGCTGCAATAATATATCAAAACAATACCAAATATATACTTACAATTTGCATAGTCGCCAGCAGTTTGTTGTGGTAGTACTCCGCGCGAGTTGCATCGCATTCGCCGCTTGAACTCGTCGGACCGCTCGATCTACCCACACTTTCCTAATAAATACAATTATAAATATTTAAGGTGATGTCAGGAGCCTTAAGAACAGACGAGCGTGCATGACAAGAGTTATGAATGTCAACGAAGCGAGTGAGGTGTGTAAGAATAAGCCTAAACGACGCTCTGTTGTACGTGCGTACCCCGCAAGGGAACTGGCGTGAAGTTATGTATGTATGTATATTAGATTAAGGCATATACACAAGACGGCCTCTGTGGTTGAGCGGACTAAACCTTCACCGGCCTACCTCACTGCAATGCAGAGGCTCTGGGTTCGATATCTGGTATAGTAAATTTCGGAAACGTATTTTCTCCGTTATTTACTATGGTCTGGGTGTCTGGGATCGGCCCCAGAGTAGTCCGTTGTATATTACCCATAACACAAGCGTAACTTGCTTAATATGGGGATATACAATATGTGTGGTTGTCTGCCGAATATTAGTATTATACAGTACACTTCTGCTTTTCAATATAAATGAAACGAACAACAAAAAATTGAGTTATTGAATATCGTCGCATCCATGCAGTTCCGTGCTTTTCAATCAAAATGAATTTCAATTTAGTTGAAGCGTGTAATATCAGTTTTAACAAACCTTTCAGTGCGTTGTCATAAAAATAGGAATCACTGAACTGAAAGAAGCTTTAGGCGAGTATTTTATACCCTATAATATTTACCCTATAATTTTTTATTGCAGGACTTCAGCAGACAGGCAGACGGCCCACTTGATGGAAAGCGGTTACCATCGCCTACGGACATTTGCAACACTAAAGGTGCTACAAATGCGCTGCTGCTCTCTTAAGGGAGACTGGAACCTGGTCACTAATGCCGGAACACAACTCAAGGTTTTTATGACGACATACTTTAGACCAGGGGTGGTAACCATCCAGTCGGACAAATGCCCTACCACCTGGCGGATATGCAGACGCATAGATCATTATCAGCTAGGTACGATCTAGGCATATGTACCTATGCAGTAGGTATATCCGTGCTGGAAGCTGGAGAAAGAATACAATTTCCTGCGGCCGGGCAGCCTGCCGTAAGAGGCGAAAGATAACCAACAGGGTATTTGCTCGTCTAGATGGCTACCAGCCCTGGTCAACCTTGAGTTGTGTTCCGGCATTAGTGGCCAAGTTCCAGTCTCCCTTTAAAGAGCGACAGCATATTGGTAGCACATTTGGAGATACAAATGTCATAGGCGATGGTAGACGCTTCCTGATTTAGGTGGTTCCTTTGCCTGTCTGCTGAACTCATGCAATAAAAATAAAACAAAAAAGGTATATTTGTTACTTCATCTTAAATCATTTTTTTTCCTAATCTCTCTTTTCTATACAATATGTCTTTTCCTTTCACACTCCTCTCTATTCTGACATACATCTTCTATCACACCACAAATCATATTATCATCCTTCACACAATTCATTCTTCTTTTTTTTGGTCTACCTTTACATTTGTACCCATCATGTAGTTTAACATTCTTTTTATCACGACTTTCATCCCTCCTCGTTATGCCCATACCATCTTAATCTTCTTCCTCTCAATTCTTCAGTCACGGGTGCAACTTTCAAAGATCCCCTTATGTACTCATTTCTCACCTTATCCGATTTTATAATAGACGACCTTAATAAGGAGTTTGATAAACAATATAAGTTTACAGCTAAAACGAGGAAGTTAATAGCAACTCACTTTAGTGAAATCACTCGTATCAGAATCGCCACACATGAGCAGGCCATTGAACATCATCGCAATGAACTTGCGTCAATGGTTTGTATACAGACAACACGCCAGACGGTATTAAGCGTACACCACACTAACACAAACGCATGAGACGTGTTCACACGCGCACTGCACTCTATAAACTCGACGTAAAGGTGCTTACAGGGACGCGCGTGGAAGCAGTGTTACTAGGTACAAATTCGTGATAATCTTGAAACAAAAAACGGCTATTTTTATTATTATATTGTCAGCAATAGAATGCACTATAAACTAATGTAGATTCTTTCATAGGTAACTTGTAACAATTTAAAGCCCAAATTAAAAAATGTTGCAATTTATAATGATCCAATGACTTGCACTTTTTAGAATAATGACTTAAACTTTTTTTATCTCTTATTTTATTAGTAACTAGCTGACCCGGCAAACTACGTACCGCCTCAGAGTCAATAAATAAAAAAGCTGAATGATAATTGTAGAATGTTTCAACACACGTACAGAAGAATTATATATATATATATATATATATATATATATATTTATATATATATATATATATATATATATATATATATATATATATATATATATATATATATATATATATATATATATATATTATTGTGGTGACATTATTTTTTTCTTCAATATTGACCTCATTTAAATTAAATAGACATTTTATGTAATTTTCGTATAATTGTAATTACTTTTTTTGTAATTAACTGTTTGAGCCAATTTTTATTTTTATTACATGTATAAATTATTTTTTACTAGAAACTTGATTGATACATGTATTAATTTTGTGTAATATTTAAGAATATTAATTATTGTATGTTTCCCAAACAAATTAAACTAAAATTAAAAAATATTGATTACATGCGGCCTCGCTGTCGTATACTTGGATTCCATATTCCCGACAAAAAAACCCATTTTCACGTTTAAAATATTGTACATTTGACCCGTTATCAAAAGTATATGTAGGTATAATAAATGTTATTGTAATCGGTTTATTTCTAAAGGCCAAATAGTTTTACCTACCACGTTCTACTTGCTACCCCGATTTACACGATGGCTTCTTAAAAGCTACCCTACCTTACCCCTAAGCCCCAGAAGAAACTTTGGCGCTCTGAGCATGTGTTATCGTCTGTACAACAGGGAGTGTTTTGGTGAGCTATTTGATTTGATGCCAACTCATTCGCCGGCGATTGGGAGGTCATCCACACTTCCTCGACATCTGGACGTCATCTACTGCACGTGGCGCACGTGCCTTCATGCCATACGTGAGCAAGCTATGGAATGAACTCCCTTCCATGGTTTTCACAAAGCGCTACAATATGGGTCTCTTTAGAAAGGTCGTTAACATTTTTTTTATTTCTACGAGGTAGCCAACGCATCGGCTTCCTTGGTGTTGCAGATGTCAATGGGTAACGGTACCCACTTGCTATCAAGTATACTCTGATTTTTAATTACCTAAACTAAAATGACAGCTGTGATCGACCTCTTTTTGTATGTTACAAGCGTGGAACATAGGGTTGACGTATGGCTCATTCATAAGTAAGATGTGTGAGTTGTTGATTCGACTCACCACTATCAGTTAAATCCTATATGATTTCCATAGAAATTCTAGTTCGTTGTTTATCGTAGCTGTCATTTGCGTCCAGGTAATTAAAAATCAGAGTATAGATCGGTGTTTTTTTATTTATTATTACTAACATCTCTACGGACTCGAGTTCCGTGCTGTTTTTTACTACTTAATTTCTATGAAAGATTTTAGAGTCCATACACGCTTATTGTTTATTTTTGTTAGTGTGTGACATTAATTTAGTGATTTTTATGTTGTGGTGTACCTTAAGAATAACTTATTATATTAATTTATTCTAATTTTAATACTAAACTTATACTAATGTAGAGTGCATCTGTTACTTGCCGGTGTTGTGAGGAAGTGCATGTGCAGTGTTGGCCTTATATCTATACTTATATATAGCCCTATCTAGTGCCATGTGTGTTGTTTTTTTTTCTTTTCTGTGCCAGCATAGATCGCCAGTTTGCCTACAAGCCGAAAAAAAACCCGATATTCGAAGCAAACTCTGTAAATCTGGCAACACAACCGGTGTTGTGCATTGAAAGATGTGCAGTTTATTTTGGTTGTGTCGTAAATAGTGTAGCGGAAGGATCGCTGGCCCACTTGGAAGCGGCCCTTTGTGTGTTTGTGCTTAACAGGGGAGCTTTCGGTTTGGGCGGCCGTTGATTGATTTCCAAAATTAGACAGCATGAAAGCGTCCTACTGTAGCACTCACTATTAGTATTCGATAATACATCCAGATATCGATACTCGATTCAATTCAATATATAATCGATACAAGCGCCTAACAAACATAAAAAAATCTTATTAACAACACCAATACCGACTTACAGTCTGCTTACTTTTGAAGTCGGTATTATTATTTTTTTATTGCAGGCGATCACCATACAGGCAGACGGCCCACTTGATGGAAAGCGGTTACCATCGCCTATGGACATTTGCAACATCAAAGTTGCTACAAATGCGCTGCTGCTCAACTTAAGGGAGACTGGAACCTGGTCACTAATGCCGGAACACAACTGAAGGTTGTTATGGCGACATACTCTAGACTCTCATATGGTGGTAGCCATCCAGTCGGGCAAATGCCGTATCACCTGGCTGTGGGTAGTTAAGTCGCCTCTTACGACAGGCCGCCCCAACGCAGGAAATTGTATTCTTTCTCCGTTCCTGCACGGATAAAATAATAATAATAATACATACATAGATACATAACTTAACGCCAGTTCCCTTGCGGGGTAGGCACGAATAACAGAGCGCCATTTAGGCTTATTCTTACACACCTCACTTTCTTCTTTGACATTCATAACTCTTGTCATGCACGCTCGTCTGTTCTTAAGGCTCCTGACATCACCTTCTGCTAGTACACGATCAATTTGATCATGGAAGGTGTGTCGTGGCCTTCCACGACTTCTGCATCCATCCACTTTTGCATTGTATATCTATTTAATCATTCTTTCATCATGCATTCTTTCCACATGCCCGAACCACCGGAGCATTCGTTTCCTTACCTTCACCCCGACACTCTCTTTCAGACCAACTCTCTTTCTTACTTCGGTATTAGGAACGCGGTCCGCGAGCGTCACTCCGCAGATTTTGCGCAGTGCTCGCATCTCGACCGCGTTTATTTTACTTTCATGCTCTCTTTTCCATACCCAACTCTCGCATCCATACGTGAGCGTAGGTACCAGCACCGCGTTGTGTATGGCAAGCTGGGCCTTCTGGCTGAGGTTCTTAGCGCCTAGTTTACCTAACGCTCCATTCACACTATTCCCCAAATTCCCTCTTCTTTCTATATCAGCGGTGTACCTTCCATCCCTGCTAAAAGCACATCCAAGATATACAAACTCATATAATAATAATAATGTATAATATATAATAATGTTATCTCGTCCTAAACTTTGTCTTCCTGTTCAAAATTGAAATTAATAGAAACCGATCGTAAATTAAGTAGAGCATCCTATATTATAGCAGTCAGCTCATTAGCGGCGAAACTAACAAGATTTAAAAGCGCCGCATCGGTTTCCGCTTCAGCCGCTAATGTTTCGACACAGCACATTATGGCGCCCCCTCCTGCGCACAACACAAATCATTCTTCTGAAACGTCCACCGGCGAGAGTATGAAAAGTAAAAAAAGAAACAATTCGGCCGGCTTACTATGTCGTTTGTTTTCTTGCATCATATCAGTAGATTTAAAACCATTTGAATATGGGTCGCTGAGATTTTGTTTAATTCGGGATTTTTATTTAGAGATAGCTGATAGCTTAGTGGTTAGCGGACTCGCTTCCCAAACTCAAAGGGCATGGGTTCGAAATTTTTGTTTATATTCTTGTTATATGTGGTAATCCTACAGTTCGAGAGCCATCTCTGTATATCAGTGGTTCTTAACCTTTAAGTCATGAGGGACCATTTTACCAAATTTCTGTCTTGCCAGAGACCACCCAGTCGGCCACATGTGTAGATTCGAAACAGTCGACCAAATAAGCAAAATAAAGTTGAAATTGGGGCTCGCAGAACTGATCGAGCAACTCTTTGTTATCCTTGTTAGTCAAGATAATTTGTACTCCCGCTCTTAGATCGTGCAACCTTGACAGCGTGCTTCCTTTCTAAAGCCAACGCACTTCCGTGTGGAAAAGCAAGGTTTCATGTTCAGAGTTCATGTCAGAGCGCAATTGTTTGAAAAGTCGAGTATTAAGTGCACTTTTTTTAATGAAGTTAACTAATGACGGCCTCTGTGGTTGAGCGGGCTAAGCCTTTGCCGGCCTACCTCACTGCAACGTAGAGGCTCCAGGTTCGATTCCTGGTACAGTAAATTTCGGAAACGTATTCTCTCCGTTATTTACTATGGTCTGGGTGTCTGGGATCGGCTCCAGAGTAGTCCGTTGTATATTACCCATAACACAAGCGTAACTTGCTTAATTTCGGGATATACAATGTGTGTGTTTGTCTGCCGATTTAAAAAAAAAAAAAGATTTCCTCACATACGAGACAACGCTGTTGTTTCTCACACAACAACTTAACAAATTTCTAAGAAAACACACCTCATTCCAGCCACCTGTGGGTGACGTGCAGAGTAGAGTTGCCATAGAAATTTCGAAGCCACCCTGTCGACCAATGGACGACGCAGACCGGCTCCAATCGCGGTAGCATACGGTCATTAATTATAAGTTATTATTGTAATAAGTTGTGGTAGCGTAATGGCTAGCGCCCGCGTCTCGGACTCAAAGGGCGCGGGTTCGATCCTGGCCGGAACGCATGCACCACTTAGGCACTTTTCTGACCTAATGTGCGTATTGTCACAATTACCATGTGCTAATAACGGTGAAGGTAAACAGCGTGATGCAACCTGCACATCGAGATAACTGATGTGTCAAACCTGCCAAGCCGCCTTGGACAAGCGTGGCAGGTACACTGTCCGTTCCCCTATAGTGGGAGGCCCGAGCCCAGCAGTGGGACATTTATGGGCTGTTATTACTATTATTACATACATACATACATAACTTCACGCCAGTTCCTTTGCGGGGTAGGCACGAACAACAGAGCGCCATTTAGGCTTATTCTTACACACCTCACTTGCTTCTTTGACATTCATAACTCTTGTCATGCACGCTCGTCTGTTCTTAAGGCTCCTGAAATCACCTTCTGCTAGTACACGATCAATTTGATCATGGAAGGTGCGTCGTGGCCTTCCACGACTTCTGCATCCATCCACTTTTGCATTGTATATCTGTTTAGTCATTCTTTCCACATGCCCGAACCACCGGAGCATTCCTTTCCTTACCTTCAGCCCGACACTCTCTTTCAGACCAACTCTCTTTCTTACTTCGGTATTACGAACGCGGTCCGCGAGCGGCACTCCGCAGTACTATTATTACTATTGTAATAATCGATTTAATTAAAGTTTAACTATTATATTTAGTTTTTTTTAAACTTCCTCTGACGGCCATCTCACATAAATTTCTCCTTCTCCTATTGCACACCCTTGTCAGAGGTATTTATTGTGTTTTTCTATTTTATGTCTTATTTTCTTTCTTTAATTTTTTTTTGACTGCATAACTTATTCTATTACATTTCTTGCTCTTACTTATTGTATTAATTTCCACTAATATAGAGAGTTGGTCCGAAAGAGAGTGTCGGGGTGAAGGTAAGGAAAGGAATGCTCCGGTGGTTCGGGCATGTGGAAAGAACGACTAAACAGATATACAATGCAAAAGTGGATGGATGCAGAAGTCGTGGAAGGCCACGGCACACCTTCCATTATCAAATTGATCGTGTACTATCAGAAGGTGATGTCAGGAGCTTTAAGAACAGACGAGCTTGCATGACAAGAGTTATGAATGTCAAAGAGGCAAGTGAGGTGTGTAAGAATAAGCCTAAATGCCACTCTGTTGTTTGTGCCTACCCCGCAAGGGAACTGGCGTGAAGTTATGTATGTATGTATATATGTAATATTATTAATTTACGACACAAGAGGCCACTCGTAACACCGACATTAATTAAAATGAAAAAGTTGGCGGTAGGCTAAATAAAACTAACAATACTCATTGACACTTGACATCTGTCTTCCGCGATCACGGCTACTGAAAAGTAGCCAAAAGGTCAGAATAATAAAAATCAAATAAATTATCGCGCTCAAAACCGTTAAAACGTAGTTTTGTTATGTATACAAGTCGCGAAAACTTAAGAAAATACATAACTTCACGGCAGTTCCCTTGCGGGGTAGGCACGCACAACAGAGCGCCATTCAGGCTTATTCTTACACACCTCACTTGCTTCTTTGACGTTCATAACTCTTGTCATGCACGCTCATCTGTTCTTAAGGCTCCTGACATCACCTTCTGCTAGTACACGATCAATTTGATCATGGAAGGTGTGTCGTGGCCTTCCACGACTTCTGCATCTATCCACTTTTACATTTTTAAGTTTCTAAGAAACATAACCGTATGAAATTTCTTTTTTGTTCTTCACTAAGCTTGATAAAACCTTTTTAATATTATAAATGCGAAAATAACTCTGTCTGTCTGTTCCGTTTTCACGGAGAAACTACGCGACCGATTTGGCTGGAACTCAGTATATATTTTTCGATGCCGAGGATGAACATAGGATACATTTTATCCCGAAAGATTGGATAGTTTCCGGGATAAAAATATATTTGTCTCTCTGTTTGATATCCTTTTATAGAAAGACTATTGGACCGATTTGGCTGAAACTCGGTACATATATAACTTTAATACCGAGGGTAGCCAAGGTATACTTTTCATCCCGGATAATGGGATAGATTTATTTAAAAGTTATCCCGAAAACTACACGTTCACTTGGTCCACTTTTGTTTCAATAATTACAACATTTGTTCAGTAACAAGACCGCCTCGGTTAACCCATTTCCAGCTTGCTATACAAAATTCAAATCAATATTGACAAAACCTGGTTCAGAAAGCAAAATGAAATTAGTAGCACTAAGTCCTACTTCCGTTTTTAGTCTCTTTACGACAATCGCTCGAGACACGCTCGTCTATTTTTGTCTACACCCGGTTCGTTTTTGAGCAAAACAACAGACATCTTGCTAGCCACGTAGTGTTTGCTACTTTTAATTCACTGATGTCAAAAGAACTAAAATCTTTTTTTTTTAAGTTTTCGCGACTTGAATACATAATAAAACTACGTTTTAACGGTTTTAAGCGCGGTAATTTTATTTGATTTTGCTTTATCCGACGTTTCGGCCACTTTTCAGTGGCCGTGATCGCGGAAGACAAAGATGTCAAGTGTCAACGAGTATTGTTAAAGTTTTATTGAGCCTACCGCCAACTTGTTAATTTTAATTATTTAGTTTTAATTTTGTATATGGTTATTATTTACTCTATGGGAGCCTAATCTAATTTACTACCGCTTCGCAACATGTTATGGCTTGAAGAGAAGAAGCGGCGCAAGAAACTCTTCAGCAAACATGCCTAGCTCTAATCATTTTATATAATATTAAAATGGGTGGAAGGAAAAATAAAAGTAATTATCAGTCAAGTTGGTTTGTGTTCCGTTGTACGCAGAAAGAGCTCACAGTGTCTTGAGGTCTGGCAGTTGGTTTTTGCTGGGTTTGGGTCTTAATAGTTTTGATGATTGGATCCCAAACAGGTGGTACTTGCCAACCATGTTCTCTATTGAAATTTGGGTGTTTTTTGATTTTAATTGCCTCACGCATAATTCTAGAAACGAATGAATTCTATGAAACGATTCTCTTTCGCGAGGATTTGTGGGTTATCGAATCTGATGTAGTGGTTGGGTTTATCCAGCGTGTGTTCACTGATCGCAGACTTCGTAGACCTTGTGTGTTTCATGTCAGCAATGTGTTCTTTTACTCGTGTTTTTATGCTCCTCTTTGTTTGCTCAATGTATGACAATCCAGTGTGGATTGTCATATCGATCACGGCCACTGAAAAGTGGCCGAAACGTCAGAAAAACCAAAATCAAATAAAATTACCGCGCTTAAAACCGTTAAAACGTAGTTTATTTTATTTTATTTCTTTTATTCCAGGACTTCAGCAGACAGGCAGACGGCCCGCTTGATGGAAAGCGGTTACTATCGCCTATGGACATTTGCAACACCAAAGGTGCTACAAATGCGCTGCTGCTCTCTTAAGGGAGACTGGAACCTGGTCACTGAAGTCGGAACACAACTCAAGGTTGTTATGGCGACATACTTTAGACCAGGGGTGGTAGCCATCCAGTCGGGCAAATGCCCTACCACCTGGGTGTGGGTGGTTTTTTCGCCTCTTACGACAGGCCGCCCGGCCGCAGGAAATTGTATTCTTTCTCCGTTCCTGCACGGATAAAACGGAGTTTTATTATGTATGCAAATCCATTCAATAGTTTTTGCGTGAAGGAGTAACAAATATACATCCATACATCCTTACAAACTTCCGCGTTTATAATATTAGTTTATTAATTTAGGTGCTGACCGTACATTACTACAAACGCAAAAACGTCTCATAGCTGATTTACCTGTAGGAATCTATCTAATACGTATTGATGAAGCAAAAATTACAAACATATATCATTACTAGCTGTGCCCGCGACGTCGTCCGCGTGGAATTTGTTTTCAAAACCCTCCGATTTTGAAACATTCTTCATTGGTGCTCCGCTCCTATTGGTCTTAGCGTGATGATATATAGCCTATAGCCTTCCTCGATAAATGGGCTATCCAACACTGAAAGAACTTTTCAAATCAGACCAGTAGTTCCTGAGATTAGCGCGTTCAATCAAACAATATTAGTATATTTGGCTACAACACTAATACTTACATTTTAAATATCGCGATATCTTTTGAATGAAACGTCCGAATTTAATCATTCAAAAAGTTCTAAAAAGGTATTGAATTCGTCTTGAATATGGAGTAATTTATTTTGATAAGGATTAATACCAAGGTACAAAATAAAGAGTTTCTGAAGGGACGGCATTTTAATTATTTAAAAAAATAAAAGAAAACACTTATTGTGAGATAACTACAATAGTTAGACATATGGTTACGCGATAATTTTGTAGACAATTATATGTTCTACAAAGTGGTAGTACATTGTTTTGTTCTATAATCAATACTTTTCGCAGAGCACGCCGTGTAAGAATTTTTTCGGGTCATTTTTTACACCTTGGGTTACATTATTGGACTTTTAGTAAGGATCCCTATTTTTTTGAAAATATAATATAACCTATAGCCTTCCTCGATAAATGTACTATTCAACACTGAAAGAATTTTTCAAATCGGACCAGCGGTTCCTGAGATTAGCGCGTTTAAACAAACAAACAAACTCTTTAGCTTTATAATATTAGTATAGATTTATCTCGGAACAGCCGATAAGATCGTACCTCGTGAATGCATGCGTCGACACGTCTCCCCCTGTAAGCAAAATGGGGCGTTGTAATAATACACCGCGATGCTAACAAACTGTTACGTCTTGACGAATAAACATCGTAAATTAGTTTTAACAGTCTCAGAAATCGTGTTCGGGACGGAGAAAATAAAATTGGAATTAATGCAATCTGTAGCTTCGGTCTCGTGTTACATATGTTGTCGCAATACTAGAACTTCCCACGCGGCTTGTGTATGTGTGTGTCGTCAGCCAATAACCATTCACTGCTGGACGTAGGCCTCTCCAAGTCGGCAACACTCATCACGGTCCTCTGCCTTCCCAGTCCAGCGCCTACGAGCGACCTTGTGCAAGTCCTCAGTCCATAGAGCTGGAGTGAGTCCGACACTACGTTTACCGAGACGCGGTCTCCACTCCAGGACATGTCTGCTCCATTAGCCATCGGTCCTGCGGCAGACGTGACCGGCCCACTGCCACTTCAACTTGCTAACTATATCGGTTACCTTGGTTCTCTTACGGATATCCTCATTTATAACTCTATCCATAAGAGAAACACCCAACATAGCTATCTCCATAGCCCGTTGAGCGACTTGAAATTTGTGGACCAGTCCTACTGTCAATGTCCACGCGGCTTTACTCGACAAATATCTTATACTAGCTTCTGCCCGCGAATTCGTCCGCGTGGAATAGTTACTTTGGGCTAACGCTAACTTCTGTCACACATGATTTTTGCGAAACTTTAACCGTTTACGCAGCGCACGCAGCGGAAGCTCTCAAAAGGAATAAACCCGCATTTTGAAACATTCTTCATTGGTGCTCCGCTCCTATTGGTCTTAGCGTGATAATATATAGCTTATAGCCTTCCTCAATAAACGGGCTATCTAACGCTAAAAGAATTTTTCAAATCAGACCAGTAGTTCCTGAGATTAGCGCGTTCAAGCAAACAAACTCTTCAACTTTATATATTAGTATAGATTCATTCCCGCCACCTAAAGTGCATAATAGGCAGGGTAAGCTATATATGTATATAATACATACAGACATGTCAAAGAGGCAAGTGAGGTGTGTAAGAATAAGCCTAAATGGCACTCTGTTGTTCGTGCCTACCCCGCAAGGGAACTGGCGTGAAGTTATGTATGTATGTATGTATACATACAGACAGTACCTATTTGGTTCCAGGAGAGGGTTTCCTTGAGGCTATTCACCGACCCTTTCCATTAAGTCATGCTGGATCTATAGCGAATGTAGTTTAATCTCATTTCAATGATACTCATTCACTGAATTCAATGATATGATATGATGAGTAAGTTTGATACTAGACACGCTTATATATCGACTACTTAAGCAACTTTTCGCGCTATTCTGCTTTAGCGCATTCAATACTTTCTAACGCATAATATTGTAACCTAAATCCCTCAAAATAAATATAGTGCCCGTAATATAACGTGATGGTAGTCAGTAATTCCTAAAAATCCATGTAAAACCAATACAGACAGATATTGACCTGATTATATAATAATACAGCCCGCCCACACATGTCCCACTGCTGGGCTCGGGCCTCCCATTATAAGGGAACGGACAGTATACCCGCCACGCTTGTCCAAGGCGTCTTGGCAGGTTTGACACATCGCTTATCTCGATGTGCAGGTTGCATCACGATGTTATCCTTCGCCGTTGTTTGCACGTGGTTAATTGTAAGAATATGCACATCAGGTCAGAAAATTGCCAACTGGTGCATGTGTTCCAGCCAGGATCAAACCCGCGCCCTTTGAGTTCGGGACGCGCGCACCTGCCATTAATTACTCTACCACGACTTACACCTGACCTGATTAATTTATTTAAAAAACCTTAAAAGTCCAATATATCACTAAACCAACCGGCCTTAATTAGTTAACGTCAGAAACATTTTTAAATTGAATAGCCATGTTAACTTACTCGGAACAAGATATTTCACTACCAGTTGTATCGTGGTCTTCTGCCTCTAGTTCCAAGTTGGCTTTTTCGTCAGGAATCTGGATACGTACACAACGTCCGGAACCCTTTCGGCTGTTAGACGGGCTATGAGATCTACTCGAAGATATCTTTGAAGAACTGACGTCTTGTGTTGCTGTGTCGCAAACTTCTATCACAGGGAGCGGTGCCTACAATCATTGTGAAGTGTGACCAGTTGCAAATTAGGTACGTATAAAAATCAAATACTTAAATGACCGTAATTCCCTTGTGGGGTAGGCTTATTCTTACACACCTCACTTGCTTCTTTGACATTCATAGCTCTTGTCATGCACGCTCGTCTGTTCTTAAGGCTCCTGACATCACCTTCTGCTAGTACACGATCAATTTGATCATGGAAGGTGTGTCGTGGCCTTCCACGACTTCTGCATCCATCCACTTTTGCATTGTATATCTGTTTAGTCATTCTTTCATCATGCATTCTTTCCACGTGCCCCAACCACCGGAGCATTCCTTTCCTTACCTTCACCCCGACACTCTCTTCAACCGTAATAATATTGTTACAATTTGGGTCACCTGCATATCTGTAAACAAAGCACATTTATTACCCGTCGGCGTTTGAATTAATAACATTAAAACTCTTTTATGACCCTCTTCCTTTGTTTACTTTGTGTTTAAAATTTGTAATTGGAAAAACAGCCCATTGTGTATTGTAATCTTTATGGTAGTCATTAGCCAAGTGTGATTCTTGGAAATTCAGTCCACGCGGTCGAGTAGACATATTGTATTTGTACAGTATAGAGCAATGCTCCAACGGAGGGCTGAGGCAGTCTAGCGATAACCACAAGCGAAGCAAGACGTTAGTGACGGACTTTGCGCGTGTCATTGAATCGTGCATTACATTTAGACTGGTTGTGTACAGTTATTTTGTACCTGTTTTATACGTGTTTGTATAGTTCTAATAAATTCTATAATAATTCCAACGGCATTTTAATTCGAGTCCTGCAACTCGTAACAATGTAATACCATCGAGTAGATCGCTCATATTAGGTAACCCCTTTTTCTAATGATTAGGTAGTAAATGTAATTATCATTATATTAATACGTGAAGCAAAAACTTTGTACCCCTTTTTACGAAAATCGCGCGGACGGAGAAGTATGAAATTTCGCACACTTATTGTTTATATAGAGAAGGAGTGCAGAATGCTATTATTACTTTTTTTAATTATGCATAAAAAAACATTACACACACTGCCATGTATTTGACACATACACGCATATATACTCTTGTATTTATTGTTCAAGTCAAATTACCAGTGTAGCCTTGACCGAAATTTGTGATTATAGAAGTATAGTTTTGACAACAGAACCTTAATAATGTTCAAACTTATAATTTAAATTAATTACGATCTAATTTCGACCAATGGTTGACTACTACTTTATGTATAGATATACATATGTAGGTATATAAAAACTACTGTGTGTACTAGACTATTTCATTAATACTATATATAGCATATATATATATATATATATATATATATATATATATATATATATATATATATATATATATATATATATATGTATTTATATTTGACTAGGTTCCAGTTTCCCTTAAGAGAGCAGCAGCGCATTTGTAGCAACTTTTCTGTTGCAAATGTCCATAGGCGATGGTAACCGCTGGCTGTCTGCTGATCTCCTGCAATAAAATATATATATATATATATATATATATATATATATATATATATATACTAGCTGTCCCGGCAGACGTTGTTCTGCCCTGAAGAAATAAAATTTAGAACCCGATTCCAGCGCCACCTACCGGGCCCAAATATAAGCTATCCTATCTTTCAAGTCGTATCAAACTGCACACGGTGCGCAAATTTGATTAAAATCGGTCAAGTAGTTTAGGAGTCCATCGCGGACAAACAACGTGACACGTAATTTATATATATTAAGATACATATACATACATACATAACTTCACGCCAGTTCCCTTGCGGGGTAGGCACGAACAACAGAGCGCCATTTAGGCCCATTCTTACACACCTCACTTGCTTCTTTGACATTCATAACTCTTATCATGCACGCTCGTCTGTTCTTAAGCTCGTATATATATTGTACGCGCCATTCAGTCATTCATTCCATTCGTTCGTTCCTTCCCATTCCATACCTAAAATCTCTCCCCTCTACCCCGCACTATTTCAATAACGAGACCTTGAAAAAACTCGCTCGCTACGCACGTACGCAAACTAAAAGTTTATACTCAAAAATATTAAAATATCAAAATCACACCATCCGCGCCGCTACGTGTTTAAAACTTTAACATATTAAACTTCGAAGATGTGAGAGTGTTTCTACTGGTGCCTGCTCATTAAGCTATCGAAGGACACGACAAATATTGCAAGGTGCGTACCCTTTTACATCACATATATTAACATATGTATATATATAATATAATAGCAGCCCATAAATGTCCCACTGCTGGGCTCGGGCCTCCCACTATAGGGAAACGGACAGTATACCCACCACGCTTGTCCAAGGCGGCTTGGCAGGTTTGACACATCGGTTATCTCGATGTGCAGGTTGCATCACGATGTTTTCCTTCACCGTTATTAGCGCGTGGTAATTGTAACAATATGCACATTAGGTCAGAAAACTGCCCAAGCGGTGCATGCGTTCCAGCCAGGATCGAACCCGCGCCCTTTGGGTCTGGGACGCGTGCGCTAGCCATTACGCTACCACGACTACTACATATGTATATAACGTTTTTCTTATTTTTTTAGTAATAAATACGTATGTATATCTAATTCTAATAATTAACAGACTATATTTCTTATATGGGTCTCAATGTAATGTCTATGGACTGAGAAAGAGGTAGGCACTGAGAATCAGTGCTGTATCGAATTAACTTTCGGCACAGCAATATACTGATTGTCAACCTCATTTATCCAATTGCGGCATACAACTTTTAAAATATTATGATTCTTTATTAATCTTATATAGTAGTTACCTTCTTTGTAGAGACTAAGTAGAGTAAACGCGGTTGAGATGCGAGCACTGCGCAAAATCTGCGGAGTGACGCTCGCGGACCGCGCTCGTAATACCGAAGTAAGAAAGAGAGTTGGTCTGAAAGAGAGTGTCGGGGTGAAGGTAAGGAAAGGAATGCTCCGGTGGTTCGGGCATGTGGAAAGAATGCATGATGAAAGAATGTCTAAACAGATATACAATGCAAAAGTGGATGGATGCAGAAGTCGTGGAAGGCCACGACACACCTTCCATGATCAAATTGATCGTGTACTAGCGGAGGGTGATGTCAGGAGCCTTAAGAACAGACGAGTGTGCATGACAAGAGTTATGAATGTCAAAGACGCAAGTGAGGTGTTTAAGAATGGGCCTAAATGGCGCTCTGTTGGTCGTGCCTACCCCGCAAGGGAACTGACGTGAAGTTATGTATGTATGTATGTACCTTCTTTCTAACCGTTTTTAAATAAATTCAAACTTTTATTTCATTTCTAGAGTTACAACTTCAATGATAATCAATTAAATGTGTAATAATAATACCCACATCGATCAAAACTGCAGTCATAACACTTACATACAAAAAGACTACAAAAGCGATTGATCCTAAATTACCTAAATACTTTGGACATGTTCAAACACAAATATTTTTCTAGCAACAAATGTATTAAAGATATCACCAAATAAATTTGCTAAGACCCATAACAGCTGTGATAGTAATAAATAAATGGTACAAAATAAGAAGATACTAACTGCTTTAATAATAGACACATCAGTTGAAAGATCTGCATT
This sequence comes from Dendrolimus kikuchii, assembly GCA_019925095.2. Taxonomy (NCBI): domain Eukaryota; kingdom Metazoa; phylum Arthropoda; class Insecta; order Lepidoptera; family Lasiocampidae; genus Dendrolimus; species Dendrolimus kikuchii. The sequence goes on from CM034390.1 coordinate 1,160,823, forward strand.
AGAAACTTCACGGCTAGCGTTCGGGGTGGACGTAGCCGCCTGGCAAGACCTCGACGATTGCACAGTGTCGATCTACATTAAAGTAATATATCATAGCAGTATTATTACACATTAATTTAAAACAAAACACTACATTGGTCCAAACAAATCAAAATAATTTCCATAGAAAATCACAATGGAGTTACCTTAGATCATATAAACGTCGTTATATCTCAAGAGTTACATACCTGTTCTGCTTGAATGTAAATTATTCAATTATTCACATATTTTGTGTCGACCTAAATAAACCTAAAGTCCTTTTGTCCTTTTAAACCGTTCCCTTTCCATAAACTCGGCAAAAACAAAAAACTAAAAGGGGAAACCCCGAAGATGTCAAGAGATGGCGCCATCTGTATGCGCGGTCGACTGCAAAACGTCAACTTAAATTCTCTCTCTCTCAACCGACACGTACGTGCGCAAAAAACCGAAAAATATTTAAAAACTATCAAAACTGTGCGGGGTCCAGGTGCGAGGATCAAAGCCGGGTAAGTCCCTTTTCCTTCCTTGCCCTCACATATCACACAACGGAAATATTTACCATATTTTATGGATTACCTTCATTGTTAGAAGCTTTTTATTAACTTGCAATGGATGTACCTATGTACTTATGTATGTAAATTTGATCAACTTCCCGGTTTCTGATTGAGCTGAAATTTTGCACGCATATGTATATCGCGTGACAATGCAATAATGTGGTACCGTGGAGCTGATTTGATGATGGAGTCGGAAGGTGGCCATAGGAACTCCTGTGCTAAACAAGATAGACCCATCGTGTTTGGGCTGGTTTTACTTGTCTTGGCACTCTGCTGCTACATGATATCCAGAATCTCAAAAGCTTGTATTTAAAAACCTTTTAAAAAAAGCTTATACTCTATTAAATATGTGTAGTAACAATTGTTTATCATTCTCAAAAATCATGTTTTATTAAAAATTCTTAAGAATTTATTAGAACTCATGGATGTGTCTAAACATCTACTACCTAAATCGAGAAGTCTTTAACAGACATTTTTTTACTATAATGTAAGTACTACAAAAATAGAATTCAGTAAACTTCTAATCAGGGTGTATGGAAATAGAATCATTATCAGGCATATGAGGGCTACGACAGTCTTCGGAGTATATTTCGGGATACTCATGAGCGGCGTCGCGCTTTCGCCTGGGTTGCGTCCGAACGCAAGCGATCGTCATCGACTCAAAACTTTCTGTGGCGCGGGGATATTCGTGATCCCCGCTCATGCAATCCTTCTGAGTCTTTAAGCTGTGCGTCTCGGTAACTTCTTTTAACTGAAAGAAACGTAAGTAAAAGAATATTCAGAAGAATGATAATTGCGACGAAGACCGATTTACTAAGGCAAATAAAATCTTCGTCACAAGTCTAATTGCTAAACTATATTCAGATATGTTTGGATATATATGTATAGTTGTTTATCCCTCTCCGTGGCTTTATTTATGAATCGATATTCATAAAAAATATTTTTTAAATAAGATGTAGGCCGGAGATGAACATAAAGTATTTTATGCAAAGAAATTTAAGCATTACCGATGTCCGTCGTTGATAAGAACCAACACTGTCATTCTTTCAGTTAATTAGCTTAATAAGAATATAAGAACTACGAATAAATGATTCTCTCAAATGGCGAGTTCAATTGCCGACTATGGATAAACAAAATCGATATGAAATCTTCAGCTAAAGTATGTAAAACAATGAACTACACCTGGCTGAATCTCCCATATGCTTTCGCGCGTATTATTGGTCGCAACCAGGATTTTTTTTAAATCTTATATCTCAAGAACTATCCGTTTCAAGTGCCTTAACAACAATAATAAACATTAATCAATGATAACTAACTGCTGCGGCTCAACGACCCAAAATGAGTCCTGGTCTCCGAAATGAGAATACTCCACTCCTTACTGTTTATCACTTTTTATCCGTGCAGGAACGGAGAAAGAATACAATTTCCTGTGGCCTGGCGGCCTGTCGTAAGAGGCGACTTAACAACCCACAGCCAGGTGGTAGGGCATTTCCCGAGTGGATGGCTAACACCCCTGGTCTAAAGTATGTCGCCATAACAACCTTGAGTTGTGTTCCGGCATTAGTGACCAGATTCCAGTTTCCCTTAAGAGAGCAGCAGCGCATTTGTAGCAAGTTTGGTGTTGCAAATGTCCATAGGCGATGGTAACCGCTTTCCATCAAGTGGGCCGTCTGCCTGTCTGCTGATTTCCTGTAATAAAAAAAGCACTGTCTCCTGCCAGTCATAGGCTTGAAGTTCGCTCAGATCAGCCTCCACTACGTCACTTCAGCGATATCTGGGCCGACCAACTAGTCACCGTCCCGTTGGTCTGCCCAGATAAGCTCTTTTCACCGCGTGATCCTCCCCCATTCACTTCCCCACCATATAGGTGGCTTGATCTCACATATTATATTGGGCTCATCCAGCAGCTCTTCGATTTAGGCATTTTTTCGGATCCTCCAGCTGTCATCGCTTCCCTGTGTCGGACCCAAAATCTTCCTTAGGACCTTTCTTTCAGTCACCAACAGCTTGTTCTCCTCCTTAAGTGTTAGGGTCCAAGCCTCACATCCGTACATCAATATTGGGCGTATACATACATACATACATACAAACATAACTTCACGCCAGTTCCCTTGCGGGGTAGGCACGAACAACGAAGCGCCATTCAGGCTTATTCTTACACACCCCACTTGCTTCTTTGACATTCATAACTCTTGTCATGCACGCTCGTCTGTTCTTAAGGCTCCTGACATCACCATCTGCTAGTACACGATCAATTTGATCGTGGAAGGTGTGTCGTGGCCTTCCACGACTTCTGCATCCATCCACTTTTGCATTGTATATCTGTTTAGTCATTCTTTCATCATGCATTCTTTCCACATGCCCGAACCACGGGAGCATTCCTTTCCTTACCTTCACCCCGACACTCTCTTTTAGACCAACAGTTTTATATATACGTATATTGGTCTTACGTCTAATAAGCTTAATCAATGATATTGTAACCAAAATTAAACGGGCTAACACGAGTTTTAAGAAAACGTGATGCGTCAATGATGCCAGTCAGGAGATTCAACCTACCTTAGCTTTCGCCTGCTTCAATTGCCTACGCATCTCTTTTATGATATCATCCTTAAAATTGGCACGCATGGTGGCGGCGCGGCACTGCTCATCCAACGCAACGCATACGCGACGCACCGCGTGAGCTTCTTCGCTCAAGGAGACATTCATTTTCCGAAGCGCTCTTACACTTTCTCCACTCGACTGTAGCACATGAAAGATGCACAAAAAATGAAGAGTAAAATAAAGTAATTTCGGCATTTTTTTATTTTATTTTATTGCAGAAGTTCAGCAGACAGACAGACGGCCCACTTGACGGAAAGCGGTTACCATCGCCTATGGACATTTGCAACAGCAAAATTTTTGGTCCCAGACGGAAGAACAGTGCTAGTCCTTGTTGGCTAGCATTATGCTGAGACTGGGTCCAATTTAGGACTTATTTTGTTTTTTTCTTTTTCTATTTACATTAACTTAGTTTTTGTCCTAAATAAAATATTTTCTTTCTTTCTTTCTTTCAAAGTTGCTACAAATGCGCTGCTTCTCCCTTAAGGGAAACTGGAACCTGATCACTAATGCCGGACCACAACGCAAGGTTGTTATGGCGACATACTTTAGACCAGGGGTGGTAGTCATCCAGTCGGGCAAATGCCTACCACCTGGCTGTGGGATATTAAGTCGCCTCTTACGACAGGCCGCCCGGCCGCAGGAAATTGTATTCTTTCTCCGTTCCTGCACGGATATTTTTAGCGGCCATGCTAATTTTCGAACCGTTTCCAATAGATCAGAGTGGTGTAATAAGAAAAAGAAAGTCGGCACCTTAAGGTAAACCGCACCACCCTATGTACGGGGTTTTTAAATCCGTATAGTAGGTATACTAGGAGTTCTAGGTATTGGGTGCCGCATAAAGAAGAGTGCAGATGATGCAAATACGATAGGTAAAGAATATGTGAATATAATGATATTATAATCATACAAGAAATACAGATAACGTTGACTACCAAAATATAATACAAAAACAAAGAGTTTTCGGTATAGCATCTTTATCCGTGCAGGAACGGAGAAAGAATACAATTACCTGAGGCCGGGCGGCCTGTCGTAAGAGGCGACAAAACAACCCACAGCCAGGTGGTAGGGCATTTGCCCGACTGGATGGCGACCACCCCTGGTCTAAAATGTGTAGCCATAACAACCTTGAGTTGTGTTCCGGCATTAGTGACCAGGTTCCAGTCTCCCTTAAGAGAGCAGCAGCGCATTTGTAGCATCTTTGGTGTTGCAAATCGTCTGCCTGTCTGCTGAACTCCTGCAATAAAAAATAAAAGCAACCGGCAGCCCTATCTTTTAAAGTGATACCTTTCAAACGGCATGATTGTAATATATTTTTGATAAGACCAATAACAGTTCATGTCGGTCAAGAAAGATTTGTATTATTAACACTAATATTAAGAACAAATCATAAGTACTTTTAAAGTTTCCTCCATTTTCTGAATTCGTTCCTGATATCTCAGAACTTCCTCACGTAATACTGCATTATAGTCCTTGACGGGTTGCCAATCGCCCTAAAAAATGTCATGTTGTTAGTTATTCGTTTACAATATATAAATTCATTATTAAAAAATTTGTTTGGACCAATGACTCTATTATGATGATTGTACAAATACCTCTGCGCCTGAGCAGCACATGCCTGCCATCACTTCTGCGTCTTTTTTAGAAATATCCCTGAAATTAGAACTCAATTTATTGCCATAATTACTACTTTTGGAACTTGCTGAACAAAATGGTAGCAGACAAGATCACGGAATGTAATAAACGTGACAATTTGAAATTGAATACGACTCATAACTTATTTATATACTGCGAAATATAGTGCATCTTGGAAGTCAACTCAGAGAGATATTAAAAGCATATGCAATGCAGACTATTAAGATGGAAAGCTTTGTACATCAAAATGTAACGAAGGTTTCTAATCTCCCTGATTTATGAGATTTTTGCAAAACTTATAATGAAAATTAACTTACGGTGTTTGATAGTTGGCGAATGATATCTCTTTTCTCAAACCCAGTATAGTTTGTTCGTATTGTTGCATGTCCTTATTTAATTTCCTTATTTCCCTTAAACATCAAAATTATCAGTAAAATATGTATATCTTGTAATCTCAAAAGGGATTGGGTGAATAGATTTACCTATCTTTTGCAGAGTTCTCCTTCATCAATGACTCGTTTAATGTTTTTAATTCGTTCACTTTCCCGCACATATTCTTCGTATCTCTCTATCAGATCATGAAAGAAAAATATCTGTTACATATGAATATGACCATCATTTACATTTTAAACATATTGTGCCTTGTTTGTCAGCTTTATCTATTGGACACTTGTATTGGTAAATCTAGTAAGAGCTTTTTCTGATGACTAAACTTTACCTGTTAGAGCAAAAGCGGGATCTGACCTCGTGTCACAGTCAAGACTTTTTGGAAGTTTAAACTCAATTTTGGTTTTTGAAGCTTACTGGTTGCTAACTTAGCTTGAATTTTTTTTATTAATTTCTAGAGTACAGCAGACAGTGTAACAACTCACTTGACGAAAAGAGTTTACTTTTGCATTTTTTTTTTATTGCATGAGTTCAGCAGACAGGCAGACGGCCCATTTGATGGATAGCGGTTACCATCGCCTATGGACATTTGCAACACCAAAGGTGCTGCAAATGCGCTGCTGCTCTCTTAAGGGAGACTGCAACCTGGTCACTGACGCCGGAACACAACTCAAGGTTGTTATGGCGACATGCTTTAGACCAGGGGTGGTAGCCATCCAGTCGGGCAAATGCCCTACCACCTGGCTGTGGGTTGTTAAGTCGCCTCTTACGACAGGCCGCCCCATAGCAGGAAATTGTATTCTTCCTCCGTTCCTGTAGGGATAAAACGGATTACATATGAACATTTGTAGCATCAGAGGTATTACCAACGTGCTGCTGGCTTGAAAGGAATTTTATGACACCTTCAAAAACCTATTAGAGAAATACCTCAGCTGGAAGCTCATTGCAAATTCCGTAAGAGAAAAATATGGTATAAGATATAATCGAATACAATGCAAGAAAACTTAACTTATTTGTATTGTATTCTACTCAAAGTCCCTCAAGACTATAAGTAGAATACTGAGCCCAGATCACCGTCTTCTATGGGTAAGGTGCCCAGAAGGCTGGCTACGTTTCCGTGATCCGTTGGCCGAGGTAAGCACCAGCCCTCTGATCACCCGAAGAGTCAATGAGTCGTTTCGATAAATTTTGGTAGAGATTGCCTCAGGACCCCACGGTCCAAGCGTCTCGACAGCAAACGGCACAAACATATAACTCTCACAGAGGGTTGCATATTTGCGCCGCTTGAGTGAGTGGTATAAGTAAATAATAAACCAGCAAACATCAATAAAGTATATTGTAAAAAGTATAACAAATGGACAAATAAAAGTCGTTTTCAATAAAAGTCTAAAGCCTGTGGTGCCTGTTACTTTTGATTTTGTCGGTATCTGTTTTGAAATTGTACCTTCGTTTACCATCGCCTTGTTCCAAAGTCTTTTGGCGCCTAAAATGAAAAGTAGCTGAATTAATACAATTAATTCTACCCCTGTATATTTGACAAGAGCTATGAATGTCAAAGAAGCGAGTGAGGTGTGTAAGAACAAGCCTGAATGGCGCTCTGTTGTTCGTGCCTACCCCGCGAGGGAACTGGCGTGAAGCTATGTATGTATGTATATTTGAATATTTGATATATTTTCATCGACTTCAAAACTGAGTAATTCGCGATATTTTTTTTTCAATTTAGCACCAATGTCTTTGTCACAAGAGTTATGAATGTCAAAGAAGCAAGTGAGGTGTGTAAGAATGGGCCTAAATGGCGCTCTGTTGTTCGTGCCTACCCCGCAAGGGAACTGGCGTGAAGTTATGTATGTATGTATGTATGTCTTTGTCTACCACGCAAGAAGTATTCTTTTTCTACTTTCGATAACAAGAATGTATTTGAAATACTTTCTGGAAAAAAGGAAAAGGGAATAGTTTATGCAGGATAAGGATTATAAGTTACATTTTTGTTTTAATGCAGGAGATCAAGAGACAGGCAGACGGCCCACTTGATGGAAAGCGGTTACCATCGCCTATGGACATTTGCACCACCAAAGTTGCTACAAATGCGCTGCTGCTCTATTAAGGGAGACTGGAACCTGGTCACTAATGCCGGAACACAACCCAAGGTTGTTATGGCGACATACTTTAGACCAGGGGTGGTAGCCATCCAGTCGGGCAAATGCCCTACCACCTGGCTGTAGTTACATGTAATTAAAATACCCCTTTGAGATCTTATACTAATGTATAAAGCTGAAGAGTTTGTTTGTTTGCTTGAACGCGCTAATCTCAGGAACTACTAGTCTGATTTGAAAAATCCTTTCATTGTTAGATAGCCCATTTATCGAGGAAGGCTATAGGCTATATATCATCACGCTAAGACCAATAGGAGCGGAGTACCAATGAAGAATGTTTCAAAGTCGTGGGTTTTTTTTAAACTATTCCACGCGGACGAAATCGCGGGCAGAAACTAGTTACTAATAAAATTGTCTAAGAAAATATATTTTAAAGATCAAATCGCGCCTACGCGGTTATGCACAAATATAAAGTAGGCATGAATATCAATTGTATTGACTTTAGTAAACAATCCTGCAATAAATTCATCAAATTTGAAACATTCACTTATACTAACTAAACTATGACGTAGTAGTTACTAGACACGTTGGTATTAGAATTTGAATCTATGACGAATCATGTACTGAATCTAATACATACATACATACATAACTTCACGCCAGTTCCCTTGCGGGGTAGGCACGAACAACAGAGCGCCATTTAGGCTTATTCTTACACACCTCACTTGCTTCTTTCACATTCATAACTCTTGTCATGCACGCTCGTCTGTTCTTAAGGCTCCTGACATCACCTTCTGTTAGTACACGATCAATTTGATCATGGAAGGTGTGTCGTGGCCTTCCACGACTTCTGCATCCATCCACTTTTGCATTGTATATCTGTTTAGTCATTCTTTCATCATGCATTCTTTCCACATGCCCGAACCACCGGAGCATTCCTTTCCTTACCTTCACCCCGACACTCTCTTTCAGACCAACTCTCTTTCTTACTTCGGTATTACGAACGCGGTCCGCGAGCGTCACTCCGCAGATTTTGCGCAGTGCTCGCATCTCGACCGCGTTTACTCTACTTTCATGCTCTCTCTTCCATACCCAACTCTCGCTTCCATACGTGAGCGTAGGTACCAGGATATACAAACTCACTCACTTGCTCCAGCATAACATCATCGAACATTATTCTTGCATACGTTCTGGTTTCTTCTCTTCTGAATCTAATATTCCTCAATATTACAACGGATAGACTAACATAATAGACAAATTTATCTACTCACCACTCAACGTTTCCAAATATATCAGACTCTGTGACCTCGAAGAAATGGATGCCTTCCAAGGTGCAATAATCGAACTCCCGGAGCCTCCGCAGCACTTCGACGAGGCCGCGCAAGTCGGAATCCTTCCGGGCCAACCGCCGCCGGAGGGCGACGCACTCCGCGCGAACCTCGCACACCATCTGACGGGGTGTTCAGTAACCATACATTTTTAGAATAAAATATTCTTTATTGCACACAAGGAAATAATACACACGAGTTACCAATTATTTAACTAGTACAGTCGGCGGTCTTATCGCTAACAGCGATTTCTTCCAGACAACCTTCTGGAAATAATTTCACTTACAGGGCGTTCCATTAGCAGCTCACAACGCCGAAAGTGCTCCGTTACCCGTTCCACAAGGCAACCGCGGTTGTTGTGGTCGTGGCGTAAACGTCACTAATGACGTCATCATTTTCGATCACACAACGCTCAAAACGACCCGTCGAGAGGTGGGTCGAATAACCGTTTCACTTGAGTTTACGATTGTAACGCCGGCAAGCAAGTGGAATGGGAAAATAAATCATGTAAAACCACCTCCTATCTTTTTTCCTCTCCTGTAGATGCCTTAGCGAGCGGAAGAAAGGAGACGGCATGCTACGTCAACAACATCGGAATAGTAGCCATCTTAAAAGGTTCACCCTTTGCTAACGAACTGCAACGATCTGGCCCGGATCAGTCCGCCCGCGGTTAGGACAGGGTCGATGTTATTACGAAACGGCTGGCCCGGATCAGTCCGCCCGCGGTTAGGACGGCAGGCTGGCAGGCACCGACAGGCAGACACAGACGGTGGTGTCTCAGACGCCGCCAATCAAGATCTCTCCACGTCCCCGCGAGGGACGCTAGGAAACATAACAAACCCCCCCCCCCCCCCCCCACAGGATAGACTAGGCGTGTTGTGTCGCCCTATGGTGGGCATCATTAAATTCATCCCCCTCTCATGGCAACAGTCCAGCCGAGGTAAAACTCCTTAAGGAGCTCCCTCAAGCAAGTTGCCCCCCGGGCTCGAGTGCCTTCGCCTCGCGAAGGCACTCGCCCCAAAAGCCCCGGTAAAGTTGTAAGGTCTTCGGACCAACAACATAAAGTCAAGTCCAATAAATAAAAAGCGTACGCATCGTTTGAATATTGTTAACAATTTTTCATCTATATACTTATATATCAAATTAGTTGAATTCGTGCAAATTGAACATTTGTTTGTGTCGTGCTAACTACTAAGAAACAAGGAGAAATCATCGCTTCGCTACAGAAAGGTACTGTGCAATCCTTCCTTCATATAACTGCCTGTATTTCCCTGTGTTCTATGCAGCTATATTTTCCATCATTGTGGTTTTACATCAATAAGTAAACAATTACCGATTCGCGTAACCAATATACAATTATAAATTTATTGCAACAACTATTTATGTAATTTTTTTGTCAACCCTACTGATCATCCACGCGTGACTTCATGAGGCTATCGGCAAACTTTCTGCGCACGGGTAGCAGTTGTAAGATCAACGGATACCCTATCAGCGGGTGTGCGAGGTTCAGAAGAGGTAGTAAAGATAGTGAAATCACTATACGTTACGTAGAGATTTATACAGAACTACATACACACAGAAACGTACTTATAAATAAGACAATACAATAGAAATGAAGTTCTGAATCGGTCCTAACTCAGCATGATGCTGGTTGGCTCAACCAGCGCTGGTCTTCCGTTAGGGCCGTTCAAGTGACTCACGGATAGACAAAACGAAACAAACACAATTCAAAACAAACAAATATATATATATATATATATATATATATATATATGACGAAATCTATTGCCAACAAATATAAATGGAATATTGTTCCAACATTTTGTCGCAGCATAGCGAAAACTGCCCCTAAAAGCAACCGTCTTATGCCGTAACGTCGTAAGCTGCATAGCACATTGTCGCAATTCAGTCGATCTCTGAGAAGCAAACCACGAAAGTTTATCATATAAGTATAATGGAGCTTTATACTTGATGACACCGAAAAGTAAGCAGGCTAGATGCAGTTTACGGCGGTGCTTCATTTTTAACATCGAACACTTATTTAAATATGGTGTCACATGATTCCTAAAGGGAATGTCAAAACAAAAGCGTGCACATGCGTTCTGAACTCGTTGGATTAATCTTTGTGTTCTGCTCAGCAGACGAGGACTAAAAACAATATCAGAATAAATAAGTTGCGAGAGAACCAATGACTCGACCAATTGAACTGTAGTCAAAAATGTAGTCATAAAAAGTATAAAATAGTTAAATAAACATAAATAGATATATAGAAAACATAAGCTAAAAGTGTAAAACTAGAATTAGTAAAAACATGTAATAGTTATAAGTTCTGTTTTGAAAAAATAAAAAAAATAAAGAAAGAAAAAAAAATTGAAATAAAAATAAAGAATCCCTTACCTTACCTATCCCCGTGTTAGTAGATTTAAAAAAAATAAAAAAGAAAAAATGAATAAAAAAGACCTCTATCTTAACCAATGATGAAGGCGATAAAAAAAAAATGGCGATAGGTACCTCGTGTATCAAGCGACAAAGTAATGCCACTGAAAGTAAAAGGTCAGTCAGATATATAAATCTGTCATACGAGCGGTCGTTATATGGGTCCGAACACAGAAATAATATCTAGATATTTTGTATAAGAATTAAAAATAAGTTTTTTGGTAAAATTTACTAATGTACCCTAATTAATATAAGGAAGCCAGTCTTCAGACACTGTTTGACCTTTAAAAAGGTATTGAAGTGCCGATTGATATTGGATAATTGTCACTGCGTCCCCTCGCATGCCTCTCCCCGACGATGCCCCCCCCCCCCCCCCGCTCTCAGTTAAGTTGTATAGTTATAAGACCAAATTGAAATCAGTAATCGCACGAAAGTAGAGCATTTCACACGCTACATTCGATCTTAAGGCCTTTACGGATTCAGATATACCTTTATAGGGAATTAGGTCAGGATTGAAATTTGCTAGGCACGACCTAACTACGGAACAGGTATATTAGGAATAACCTTAAATTTAATTGTGGAAAGTCCTTAGACCTTACATGATATCTAGACATTATTTCTGTGGGTCCGAATATTGGGTCACTAAAGTGATAGACCACAAACGTCTCAACTCAGCTGAGATGAGAATGTTGAGACGGGTGCGTAGTGTTACAAGAATAATGTGAGAAATGAGTACATAAGGTGATCTTTGAAAGTTGCACCTGTGACTGGAAAATTGAGAGGAAGAAGATTAAGGTGGTTTGGGCATGTAATGACGAAGGATGAAAGACACGCGACAAAAAGAATGTTAAACTACATGATGGAAATTGATGGATATAAATGTAAAGGTAGACCAAAAAAGAGATGGATGGATTGTGTGAAGGATGATATGATGATTTGTGGTGTGACAGAAGATGTATGTCGGAATAGAGGAGTATGGAAGAAAAGACATATTGTGCCGACCCCAAAAATTTGGGAGAAGGTGAAAGACAAGACAGAGAGAGAAGGATCAGACAAGAGGTATAGGATTGGATATCACACTGATCGAATCAGCTCCAAGTGCTTTATGAATGAATGAATGAAAACACTTTATTGTTCACCAAAAATTAAAACTACGTTCCTAAAATTAAGTACAGTAAATCCTCGCGAAAGAGAATCGTTTCATACCTAGAATGATGCGTGAGGCTATTGAAATCAAAAAACACCCAAATTTCAATAGACAAGATGGTTAGTAAGTACCATCTGTTTGGGATCCGATCATCATAACTATTAAAACCCAGCAAAAACCAACTGCCAGACCTGAAGGCACTGTGAGCTCTTTCTGCGTGCAACGAAACACAAACCAACTTGACTGATAATTTATTTTATTTTTCCTTTCACCCATTTTAATATTATATATAATGATTAGAGCTAGGCATGTTTGCTGAAGAGTTTCTTGCGCCGCTACTTCTCTTCAAGCCATAACATGTTGCGAAGCGGTAGTAAATTAGATTGGGCTGAATGATTAAAATGAACAAGTTGGCGGTAGGCTAAATAAAACTTTAACAATACTCGTTGACACTTGACATCTGTCTTCCGTGATCACGGCCACTGAAAAGTGGCCGAAACATCGGAATAACAAAGACGTAATAAATTACCGCGCTTAAAACGGTTAAAACGTAGTTTTATTATGTATACAAGTCGCGAAAAATTAACAAAATATTAAGTACAGCAAAGGGCGGCCTTATCACTTAAAGCGATCTCTTCCAGGCAACCCCCGTGCTGTAATCAAGATAATGATTCCAGCATGACTCTACCATACTTCCTGCAAACATCGAGCATTTTTTTTTATTGCATGAGTTCAGCAAACAGGCAGACGGCCCACTTGATGGAAAGCAGTTACCATCGCCTATGGACATTTGCAACACTAAAAGTGCTACAAATGCGCGCTGCTCTCTCGGAACTTTTCCAAGTATCTATCTGTATACTTGGTTACTTTCTTAGTTTGTTGTTTAGCATTCCTTCACAGAAATTGAAACTTAATGTAATAATACAGCCACTAAAGTGATAAACCGCAAACGTCTTCACTTAGCTGAGATGAGAATGTTGAGATGGATGTGTGGTGTTACAAGAATGGATAAGGCGAGAAATGAGCACAAAGTTGCAGCCGTGACTGGAAAATTGAGAGGAAGAAGATTTGTTTTTTATCTTTTATTGCAGGAGTTCATCAGACCGGCAGACGGCCCACTTGATGGAAAGCAGTTACCATCGCCTATGGACATTTGCAACACCAAAAGTGCTACAAATGCGCTGCTGCTCTCTTAAGGAAGACTGGAACCTGGTCACTAATGCCGGAACACAACTCAAGGTTGTTATGGCGGCATACTATAGACCAGGGGTGGTAGCCATCCAGTCGGGCAAATGCCCTACCACCTGGCTGTGGGTTGTTAAGTCGCCTCTTATGACAGGCCGCCCCAACGCAAGAAATTGTATTCTTTCTCCGTTACTGCACGGATGAAATGTGCATATCAAAACGCAGCCTCAGGGGTGGAATCTAACTTACTTGTAACCTTTTGGAGCCGCCAATTTGGTCGATTCGCCTCAATCGCTCCTCGTAAGCTCTTTGGACCTCGTTCAATATGTCGAGGGTAGGTCCTTCCTTGCCCACACACAAGCCTGGGTCTCTTTCTGCTAAATCGCACTCTATGACGTTAGGATCCATTTCGTATAAAAATGGGTTTAAAATTTTTTACAAATTTCAATTCATTTTATATATGTGCAGAAAATGATTAACTTTTTGTCACTTTGAAGTTGTTTGACTGCTAGTCTTCTATCTCGCCTTCTTGGGCTAGCGCACGCGTCCCGAACTCAAAGGGCGCGGGTTCGATCCTGGCCGGAACGCATGCACCACTTAGGCAGTTTTCGGACCTAATGTGCATATTGTTACAATTACCATGTGCTAAAAACGGTGAAGGAAAACATCGTGATGCAACCTGCACATCGAGATAACCGATGTGTCAAACCTGCCAAGCCGCCTTGGACAAGCGTGGCGGGTATACTGTCTATTCCCCTATAATGGGAGGCCCTAGCCCAGCAGTGGTAAACTGTGATATCTATGATATTTTATTTTATAAAATAAAACTTAAAAGATATACAATGCAAAAGTGGATGGATGCAGAAGTCGTGCAAGGCCACGACACACCGTCCATGATCAAATTGATCGTGTACTAGCAGACGGTGATGTTAGGAGCCTTAAGAACAGACGAGCGTGCATGACAAGAGCTATGAATGTCAAAGAAGCAAGTGAGGTGTGTAAGAATAAGCCTGAATGGCGCACTGTCGTACGTGCCTACCCCGCAAGGGAACTGGCGTGAAGTTATGTATGTATGTATTTTATTTTATAGATAAACCAATTTTATTTATAAACTAGCTGTGCCCGCGACGTCGTTTGCGTGGAATTTGTTTCAAAAACCCCCCGATTTTGAAACATTCTTCATTGGTGCTCCGCTCTTATTGGTCTTTGCGTGATGATATTGTTACGAGTTGCGAGACTCGAATTAAAATGCCGTTGGAATTATAAATAGAGTTTATTAGAACTATACAAACACGTATAACACAGGTACAAATATAACCGAACACAACAAATCAGAAGGTCGTAATTCAATAAAACGCGCAAAGTCCGTTACTATTAGGTGCCCGATTGTACACACGTTACGCCCTGATCGTAGTGGTCGCTGAACTGCCTCCCTCCCTCAATCAGGCCATTGATTTAAACTGCACAAATGCAACGTGCCTGCCCGGCAACGTGGACCGAATTTCCAAGAATCAGCTTGTAACACCTGGCTAATGATGCTAATGAGCGAGTACAATAGGACAATAGACCGCTCTCCACAGTAACTTAGAAACGTATGCCAATAAATAAGTGAACAAAAGGAGACGATCATGAAAGGTTTACAATTAGTTCAAATTCCGACAGGTAATAAAATGTGCTTGTACGTGGAATTTGTCTTTGTCGGGGAGCTGAGTTGTAACAATATATAGCCTATAGCCTTCCCCGATAAATGGGCTATCTAACATTGAAAGAATTTTTCAAATCAGACCAGTGGTTCCTGAGATTAGCGCGTTCAGTCAAACAAACAAACTCTTCAGCTTTAGTCTATGATTGGGATTCACTGTATGTACAATACATACATTATACTTTACTGTGGAATATCTGATTTAGGCGGCCATAAAGTTTTGCGTATTGTTACAACCTAGGCACCGACAAAGACAGGTGCCACGTACAGATTTGTAGAAGCATATTTATTACCCGTCGGCATTTGAACTAATAATATTGGAACTATTGTAATTATTTTATGTTCTTTTGTTTACTTATTTATTGGAATACGTTTCTAGAGAGCGGCCTATTGTTCTATTGTAATCGTTTACAGCTGCTTGCGGCTGTGGTCATTAGCCAAGTGTTACGGATTTTAAAATACAAGCTGATTCTAGGAAGTTCGGTCCACCTTGCCGGGCGGGCACATTGCATTTGTGCTGTACAAAACGATGGCCCGATTGAGGGAGGGGGGCAGCCGAGCGCATAGATATATAAGACTCGAGAACCACGATCAAAGCGAGACGTGTGTACTAAAATCGGGAATCTAATAGAGACGGACTTTGCGCGTTTTATTGAATTACGACCGTTTGGATTTGTTGTGTTCAGTTATATTTGTACCTGTGTTATACGTGTTTGTATACTTCTATAAACTCTATAATAATTTCAACGGAATTTTAATTCGAATCTCGCTAAACGCTTAACAGTATTATAAATTCAATCAATTTTGATAAATATTATTTTTTATTTTATTAAAACATATATATAAATCTTTTACCCGAATAAGAAATAAATAAAACAATAAGAATAATGATCATTGTATATTTTCATAATAATTTGGCTAGATTTTTGTACTTAACTACATTTTTACATTAACAACAAGCTTACAGATATCGTGTTTTGAACACAAACAACTATCTTAATCTCGGAGAAAATCGTCAATTTCCACATATGCATTACAAATTATATGACACTTCTATGAGAAACGTGTAGTTTACGACAGGTTTATGGCTTGGCAGCTGGGCCTTTAAGCCAGATCTTAGTTTACAATAGTTTCTTCATTTTCCTAAGCCTATGTGTAGCACAGCTGAACTGTAGGTAATCAGCTGGTGCCATTCAACGGAGTTCTTGTGACAACTCAAAAGGCCACATTTGACTATACAGTTCATATTGCTGACAAAACACATAATTACTACTCAAAAACTATCAATATCCTACAATTATTGTTCATTTTAGAGTAATTTTACACATTTTTAGAAAATAAAACTGCACAGCACAACGTCCCCTTTCAGTTCCCGCCAAAAACCCCCTTACGACAGGTCGACATGACAATTTTCTAGTGATGTGACATCGTACACCATAAAGTCGATATCGCTATTTTTTAATACCTAACAACATGAAAGTAAAAGTATATGAAAAGGAACAAAGAAAGACTCTATTTGAAAAAAAAATGAGATGTACAGTGGAAATTCGATTAAGTCAGATTTTTTTTTAAACTGGAGTTCAGCAGACTGGCAGACAGCCCATCTGATGAAAAGCGGTTACCGCTTTCCATTACAGTTGGGCCGTCAACCAAGCAATTTTCAGCAATAAAAAAATCTAACATTTTTTTGGTTAGTTCTCATGCTTGACAATGTATTATTGTTTTTTTTTTTTAACACGTGACGAAGAAGCAACTGAAGTAATTTTCAAAATACGCCTATGTTATACAAAGGATAACTAAGAGATGAGATTGATATCGATAGGCGCAGTCGATGTGGACTCGTGCAGCACTAAAGTGGCGCTGTTTGTGCGGGGGGTTCCCCTGCACGCCTCACCTCACACCCCTATTGCCATGTCGACTTGACACCAACTATAGGTGATCACTGATCATAATATATTACAAATTAAATTCACAAACATAACCCTTATCAGTGTACACTGATTTAGGGACGGCTGGGCGTAACTATGTTCTAAATCTCAGCCTTTTCAACACATTCAAAGCGCAGGGTCGTCAGGGAGGAGGGGGTTTTTAGTGGGTATTGGGGTTGCTCGCCCGTGCAGCAACGCTCGGAGTCTTCCACACTATTCTGTGACGTCGATCGCGGACGGAGCGCTGCCAAGAGCATACTATTGCTGCAGTGTTATCGCCCCCGACCGACGCGTGTCGTTCCCCTAGCAACGACCCAGTTTGTGCGTAAATCGGTTAAGCATTTTCCCTCGCCTCAAAACAAAAAAAAAAACACTGATTTAGGGACGCGGTACAAAGGGCGGCCGTGGTCTAAAAATACAGTCTTTTATTACTCCGCCCTAATTTAGGGTACTGATCCAAAAATTAGCGTACAGTAATAATAGCTTTTATTATCAATTTATTAGTTTCACTGCCACGCTCAGAATCAATAATGGTCAATTAAATTTAAATAGACGTTATCGAATTTCATATTTCACAGTTACTTTTAAAGAGGCGAGGGAAGTATTTCAACATTTGATACTCGTGCTGCCCACTTCACTCGTCACTTTCCTGCTTACTGTCGTCTCAATTTAAGGAAATGTAAAGAACCTGGTTTCCAGTTTAAAATTTACAAATATTTCTCATTCGAAAGAGTAGTACATAGTTTGTCATACTCTGATTTTTAATTACCTGGACTAAAATGACAGCTACGATCAACACTTTTTTTTTTAAATCTCGCAAGCTTGGAGCAACTACTACAGAATTAATATAGAAATTCTCGATCGCAGCTGCCATTTTAGTCCAGGTAATTAAAAATCATAGTATAGATAAGTATACGTTTTGCTTTTTGGTTAATTGAAACTTCAAACTCTTCTGCGGATAAATTTTCAAAATGCCACTTGAAACAAATAGCTTATCAACCCTTACACGAAGCTGAACGGCGGTGTTTCAATACAAACTTTATTATTTACAATTTTTACAATTTGTGCATATTTCTAAATCTAGGTACACGTGTTTACACTACACTCTAATTGGACCTACTTATGCAAAACCGAACCAACCCACATACTGACAGTTTTGAGAAAAAGCCGTTTTTATTACAATTTTGCGTACAAAAAAATATGTCTATGTTTTGGAAAAAAAACATTTAGAATATTGTATATTATATTTTGAAAGTTGCACCTGTGACAGAAAAATTGAGAGGAAGAAGATTAAGTTGGTATGGGCATATAATGAGGAGGGATGAAAGTCACCTGACAAAAAGAATGTTATACTACAAGATCGATGGGTACAAATTTAGAGGTAGACCAAAAAAAAGACGGATGGATTGTGTGAAGGATGACATGATGATATGCGGTGTGACAGAAGAGGTATGTCAGAATAGAAGAGTGTGGAAGGAAAAGACATATTGTGCCGACCCCAAGTAATTGGGATATGGTGAAAGAAAAGAGAGAGAGATATTATATTTTGTCCTCAGCTCGTTATGATATTTATTGGGTCGATAGAAGGTGCATTTTGAAAGCTTTCTGCATCCTTAACCCAATTTTGGCATGTTTGCGGATTGGTTCTGTTTTGCATCAGTAGGTCCAATTACATGTAGACTTGTGAAGGAACTATACAAATTAAAAAAATAAATAACTTATACATTAATGTACCTTTTATAGCTTTAGATAACACGAAAGCATATTTGGTATAACAAACAAGCCTTTGTAAATAAATTAATACAAAATGCAGTCAAGAGGTCAAACAAAGTTTTTTTTTTATTGCGGGAGTTCAGCAGACAGGCAGACGGCCCACTTGATGGAAAGCGGTTACCATCGCCTATGGACATTTGCAACACCAAAAGTGCTACCAATGCGTTACTGCTCTCTTAAGGGAAACTGAAACTGGTTGTTATGGCGGCATGCATAGTCTAGACCAGGGGTGGTAGCCATCCAGTCAGGCAAATGCCCTACCACCTGGCTGTGGGTGGTTTTGTCGCCTCTTACGACAGGCCGTCCCGACGCAGGAAATTGTATTCTTTCTCCGTTCCTGCACGGATAAAAAAGTAATCATTTTTCAAAAATGTCAATATAAAAGTTAGTTTATATTGATGTCTCACGAAACCGAAACGCTGGCCTGTATTTTGGGCAACGCTAGCGTTGCCATACAACGTGGTAATGCGGCCGTCGTTTTGGGAACGTTCCCAATCGACAGTGATCTGGGACCTATTTACTATTTGTAGTTTTATTTTTTTTGTAAATTAAGCTTTATATATATAGATATTATTAGTATAGATAAATTATGTAAAATAAATTCAAAATCATTAAAAAAAATTAAGATATAAAGTAGTAAAGTACGTTTGTTTATTTATTTTCAAGAAAATGAAAGAAAGAAGACGGCTCATTTTGTTATGAGAGTTGGGCCTAATATTTAACTAAATGTGTCATTATAATTTGTTTACTATTTTGTAGAAATTTAAGTAATTATAAAATTTTAATTTCTCTTGAGCAATATTTGAGGTTGTTTTGGACTTTTGGAACTAAAGATGTCTTAATAAAACTACGTTTTAACGGTTTTGAGCGCGGTAGTTTATTTGATTGAGGCTAAATACCACTTTAACAATACACATTGACACTCGACATCTTTGTCTTCCGCGATCGCGGCCACTGAAAAGCGACCGAAACGTCGGAATAACAAAAATCAAACAAATTACCGCGCTTAAAACCGTTAAAACGTAGTTTTATTATGTATACAAATCGCGAAAACTTAAGAAAATATTTGGTTTCTTTACTTTCAAGATACTGTCAAAGAAGCAAGTGAGGTGTGTAAGAATAAGCCTGAATGACGCTCTGTTATTCGTGCCTACCCCGCAAGGGAACTGGCGTGAAGTTATGTATGTATGTATGTACTTTCAAGATTTTAAATGTAAAAAAGGAGATGACTCATTTTGTTATGAGAGTTGGACGCTCGCGGACCGCGTTCGTAATACCGAAGTAAAAAAGAGAGTTGGTCTGAAAGAGAGTGTCGGGGTGAAGGTAAGGAAAGGAATGCTCCGGTGGTTCGGGCATGTGGAAAGAATGCATGATGAAAGAATGAATAAACAGATATACAATGCAAAAGTGGATGGATGCAGAAGTCTTGGAAGGCCACGAGACACCTTCCATGATCAAATTGATCGTGTACTAGCGGAAGGTGATGTCAGGAGCCTTAAGAACAGACGAGCTTGCATGACAGGAGCTATGAATGTCAAAGAAGCAAGTGAGGTGTGTAAGAATAAGCCTAAATGGCACTCTGTTGTTCGTGCCTACCCCGCAAGGGAACTGGCGTGAAGTTATGTATGTATGTATGTATGTATTATAAATTGTTCACTATTTTGTAGAAATTTAAATAATTATAATATTAAGGAAATTTTATTTTATTAATTATTTTAATATTTTCTCAAGTTTTCGCGACTTATATACATAATAAAACTACGTTTTAACGGTTTTAAGCGCTGTAATTTTATTTGACTTTGCTTTTTCCGACGTTTCGGCCACTTTTTAGTGGCCTTGATCACGGAAGACAAAGATGTCAAGTGTCAACGAGTATTGTTAAAGTTTTATTTAGCCTACCGCCAACTTGTTCATTTTAATTATTTAGTTTTAATTTTGTTTATGGTTATTATGAGCCTAATCTAATTTACTACCGCTTCGCAACATGTTATGGCTTCTGTTCAAGCCAAAGCGCGCTTAAACCCGTTAAAACGTAAGTTATATTATGAAAAGTATTTTATCATGAAATCTTGCTTTCTAGAGCAATATTTGAGGTTGTTTTGGAGTTTTTGAACTAAGGATGTCTTTTATTAAACTAGATAGATACGTCGCCGCACGATTTGCAAGTAATATACACACCGGTCCAGCCGGGCACGAAGCAGTACCCTCGCGTCGTTGTGTACGCGCGTTATCATTTAATTCACTATGGCAAACACTCTTTGTCTATAGCCAACGGCCAACTTTCGAAATTCACTACCAAACCAACTATTGTAAGCGCAAATAAAAATTATTTTAAAATAGTTAAATATTAATATATACGCAATTCTTGAGCAAAAAGTGCTTCATTGAACACTTCTTACGCTTCAATACATTTGTTATATACTAAAACTAGCGGCCCCGGCAGACGTCGTCCTGCTCTGAAAAAATAAAAATCTAGGACCCGATCCCAGCGCCACCTACCGGTTCCAATTGTGGATTCAAACCATCCGGGGACCCACTCAAACACACAAAAACAAAATCACGAAAATCGCTCCCGGTGATTAGGAGGATTCTAGAACCCGATCTCAGCGCCATCTACCGGTTATAATTGCGAATCGAAACCATCCGGGAACCCATTCAAACACATAAAAACAAAATCACCAAAATCGCCTCCGGTGATTAGGAGGATTCTAGAACCCGATCTCAGCGCCACCTACCGGTTCTTTTTACAAATCTAAACCATCCGGGAACCTACTCAAACATAAAAATAAAATCACCAAAATCGCTCCCGGTGATTAGGAGGATTCTAGAACCCGATCTCAGCGCCACCTACCGGTTCCAACGGGATAAAAAGTATCCTATGTCCGGCTCCTGGTTCTAAGCTACCCACCCACCAATTTGCAGCCAAATCGGTACAGCCGTTCTTGACTTATAAATAGTGTAACTAACACGACTTTCTTTTATATATATAGATAGACTTACAGGACTGTTATTTTGCACTGAATTCAGAACCTTTAGTACTGATAATTAAAAAATTTACAACTGCTTAATAAAAATGATAATAACTTTACTAGAATAACGTTGAAAATATTATAAGATTTTACAAAGATGGTCGATTCAGGCTCATCCGATTTTAAAATGGCCCCAGAATGGGCGTTCTCCTTTACATGACAATTTGCATTATCATTCCCTAATATAAGTCATTAGATAATTGATGTACATATAAAAACATATTTAAACATTAATTGCTCATATTATTTGATGTAATCATGTTTACAAGAAATAAAAGGTTATAAAAAGCCATACACCAAAAAGCTTTTGTATGACAAGAAGTAAGACACTATGAATACACATCCAACATTCAATCACCTTTGTACCCTACCCAAGAATCGAACCTCGGATCTAGAACCAATGTAACTATAGTCGTGTCAAACACTCGCTGCCCCGCGTAGAAGTAAAGTGTGGGAACAAGACAGCACCTGTCACACTTACAGGCCGAATGGAACGCGTAGTGAAGCACCAATGTAGTATCGATATTAACCCTTAAGACTATTATCGATATACTTAAAGAATACAATTTCCTGCGTTGGAGCGGGCTGTCGTAAGAGGCGACAAAACAACCCACAGTCAGGTGGTAGGGCATTTGCCCGACTGGATGACTACCACGCCTGGTCTAAAGTATGTCGCCATAACAACCTTGCGTTGTGTTCCGGCATTAGTGACCAGGTTCCAGTTTCCATAGGCGATTGTAACCGCTTTCCACCAAGTGGACCGTCTGCCTATCTGCTGAACAGGTGCAATAAAAAAAAATAAAAAACTTATCGATATACCAAAAAGCCGCAAGACTAACACTATCACTATCTCGTAATATACCAAGAAAATATACCCATTTCATAAAAATCATACAAATCCTATAAAAACAGAGTGAGACAACAACACAATTAACGATCATGTGCACAACGCGATCTGCACTCTCATCGCGGTCACTTATATGCTATTAGTGAGGGTTAATATGAAAAGATATATTTATCGATAAGTGACTAACCGCACGTGTCTGTCCCTAGTGCACAGATGATTTATGGCACCGCGGGGAGCAAGTATACAACTATAATTATCACAAAATAAATGGCCCGATTTGACAGTTCTCTTTACAAAATATTTAAGGATTGAAACTTCTAAATCATTAACCAAGTTAACCGATTATCACGAGAAATCGATTGAAAACCACTTTGTGGTCGTTTGTTTTAAATTAATTACTTTTTGTGTTACACAAACACCTCAGAAAATCGATATGGAGCGCAAATGTTTGTGCACGCATTTATCATACATTTGTTTTCAATACATATGTGTACAATTATGTAGTATTGTTCTAGTATAAATACGTAAGTAAAATTATCTAAGGTTTTGGAATAAATATGTATATAGTTTTTTGTCCTGAATCGAATTGTGTTAATGAAATACAACAACCCTTTGGTAGCAACACTAAAATTATAAATAAGACGCCTTAGAACGTAACTATTTTTTTTAAACTTCGTCATAGATTAATAAGACATAACAGAATTAATAAAAAAATCATGTTATTTCGTTATTTGGAGGTAAATAATTATTGAAATAATTTTTTATTGTTGTAATTTTTTTTGTCTATTATCAACTAAATGAATTAATTGTTATTGGCTTTCGTTTTATTGATTTCATGCAAAGTTACGTTCTATTAACATTCGTAAGTGTCAAATCGGGCTATTTATTTTGTCATTATTATAGACGTATATACTCTCCGTTATTGACTCGTATGAGACGATTTTAATTGTATTTAGCAACTTTTCCCTTTAAAAATCGAATAGTTAATTGCCATATCGAAAATAAGCAGCAACCTCTATGGTTGAGTAGGCTAAGCATTTGCCGGCCGACTTCATTGCAACGCAGAGGCTCCGGGTTCGATTCCCGGTATGGTAAATTTCGGAAACGAATTCTCTCTGTTATTTTAGTCTGGGTGTGTGGGGTGGGTCATAACACAAGCCTAACTTGCTTAATTTGTAGATATACAATATGTATATTTGTCTGCCGATTATTATTATTGACTTAATTTTTAATCAAAATCAATATCAAACGTTAGACGGAACTACGAAGGCAACATTTAACAACTATCTATACTTTCACAGTAAAAGCTTTTCATATCAACATGTCAATGTTCAATGTCAGTATACACTGAAGTCAGACCTATATTTAAAAAAAAAAACAATTCAATAACATTTACATTTTGTCTTAAATTAATTACAGTGATTCTTCTGTGACTCTAGTCGTGACCAAGGCATTCATCCATGTCTGAAAGAGAAGCATTTTGCGATATTGAACATCTCAGTATGTCTGTTTGCATATACATATATTTCGTAACTAGTGTTGCGGAGATAATCCTTTAAAATGATAGGTTTTTGTGACTAATAAAGGTATTTATAAGTGAAACGGAAATAAAGCTTAACCTCTATATAACGACACCGAAGGGACTGTGACATTTTATGGCGTTATAGAGAGTTATCGTTAAATGGAGAGAAGGCTGTTATTTTTGTCTGACGTCTTTTGCTGCACCAGTAATATTGTTGTATTTTTTTACTTATTTTATTCATATCTTGCGATATTGAGGCATCTTGGTGGTAAAGGAATTATAGAAATTTCGGTACGTATGATGCTGACAGTCGAGTTTATTACGGGCTAGGATAATAAAGCGATAACAGAACCGTTTTAACACAGCTTTTACTAATTTTGGCAACTGAAAAAAGGTACTTTATATTACTTAATTGTTGTCGTTATTGAGAGTGGGTGTAATGCTATATAGAGTGTATCATTGTATAGAAGACACAAAGCCAAGTGATTTCGACGCTTAAGGGAGTTTGCCGTTAAATCGAGGGACGTTACATGGAGTTTACACTGTACATGCAATTTTCAGCTTTGTGACAAACAGCGGATATAATTTTAATGTGACAAGCAAACTTCAAATCATTAAAAAGTATATCTAAATAGTTGTATAGAAAAAGAGTATGTAGTATTGTTAAGTTTTGTGTAATAAGATAATTTTTTATCTATAATATTATAAAATTCTAAACATGCCGTGTCTGTACATTGAAATTATTAAAAAAAAATAACTGGAATATATAGTGATAAAAACGATGGAGAACATGATGCATTTTTGTTTTCTTGTCTGTTTGTTCGAGATTCACGTAAAAACTACTGGGCCGATTTCAATGCGGTTGTCATTGATCGACAGCTAATTCGTAGACTTAAACTCTGCTTTACTTTTTATCTTAGAAATCCCGCGGGAATATTTCTGGGAATTATTTAAAATGGTCAGATTAAAAAAAAAACGAATTTTAATATAATTTTTTAACTAATCGATAGAAAATTTAATTTAATAAAATGTGATACTTTTATCCCGGGAATTTCAAGTCAAGTGTGAACGAAGTCGCGGGCACATCCTAGTAATTATGTATAAATTATATTGGCCATAGACAAGCTATTCGATTTCATTCAATTTTAGTCGAATCTTTCACATAAAATTTCATAGATAAATGTATAATATCTATGGGCTCAGCATAAGCATATACATAATATATTTCACACACGATATTCGCCATTAACATCCGAGCTTTAAATCCCGGTTGAATTCAGAGAGAAAAAGAAATTTTCCAAAAATGCCAATATTGCTATTAAATTAGTACGGGAACATAATATAAATTATTATTATTAAATTAATACGGGATCATAATGTAAATTATTATTATTAAATTAATACGGGATCATAATGTAAATTATTATTATTAAATTAATACGGGAACATAATATAAATTATTATTATTAAATTAATACGGGAACATAATGTAAATTATTATTATTAAATTAATACGGGAACATAATATAAATTATTATTATTAAATTAATACGGGAACATAATGTAAATTATTATTATTAAATTAATACGGGAACATAATATAAATTATTATTATTAAATTAATACGGGAACATAATGTAAATTATTATTATTAAATTAATACGGGAACATAATATAAATTATTATTATTAAATTAAATTATTAAATTAATACGGGAACATAATACAAATTATTATTATTAAATTAATACGGGAACATAATATAAATTATTACTATTAAATGAATACGGAAACATAATATAAATTATTACTATTAAATTAATACGGGAACATAATATAAATTATTATTATTAAATTAATACGGGAACATAATACAAATTATTATTATTAAATTAATACGGGAACATAATACAAATTATTATTATTAAATTAATACGGGAACATAATATAAATTATTATTATTAAATTAATACGGGAACATAATGTAAATTATTATTATTAAATTAATACGGGAACATAATATAAATTATTATTATTAAATTAATACGGGAACATAATGTAAATTATTATTATTAAATTAATACGGGAACATAATATAAATTATTATTATTAAATTAAATTATTAAATTAATACGGGAACATAATATAAATTATTACTATTAAATTAATACGGGATCATATTGTAAATTATTATTATTAAATTAATACGGGAACATAATATAAATTATTACTATTAAATTAATACGGGAACATAATGTAAATTATTATTATTAAATTAATACGGGAACATAATATAAATTATTATTATTAAATTAATACGGGAACATAATGTAAATTATTATTATTAAATTAATACGGGAACATAATATAAATTATTATTATTAAATTAATACGGGAACATAATGTAAATTATTATTATTAAATTAATACGGGAACATAATATAAATTATTATTATTAAATTAAATTATTAAATTAATACGGGAACATAATATAAATTATTACTATTAAATTAATACGGGATCATAATGTAAATTATTATTATTAAATTAATACGGGAACATAATATAAATTATTATTATTAAATTAATACGGGAACATAATGTAAATTATTATTATTAAATTAATACGGGAACATAATGTAAATTATTATTATTAAATTAATACGGGAACATAATATAAATTATTATTATTAAATTAATACGGGAACATAATGTAAATTATTATTATTAAATTAATACGGGAACATAATGTAAATTATTATTATTAAATTAATACGGGAACATAATATAAATTATTATTATTAAATTAATACGGGAACATAATGTAAATTATTATTATTAAATTAATACGGGAACATAATATAAATTATTATTATTAAATTAAATTATTAAATTAATACGGGAACATAATATAAATTATTACTATTAAATTAATACGGGATCATAATGTAAATTATTATTATTAAATTAATACGGGAACATAATATAAAT
This sequence comes from Dendrolimus kikuchii, assembly GCA_019925095.2. Taxonomy (NCBI): domain Eukaryota; kingdom Metazoa; phylum Arthropoda; class Insecta; order Lepidoptera; family Lasiocampidae; genus Dendrolimus; species Dendrolimus kikuchii. The sequence continues at coordinate 1,187,995 of CM034390.1, forward strand.
TATTACTATTAAATTAATACGGGAACATAATGTAAATTATTATTATTAAATTAATACGGGAACATAATATAAATAATTTTTGAGGTTACATATAAAAGCTAAGTACAAGTAAAAATACTGACCTCTTGGGTCCATCCACGACACGAACTTGAGAATACACCAAGCTGCATCCTTGTCACATATCCTAGTAGAACTGTTTGAGCTGCTCATACGTGAGGAAGAATATTATATTCCAGGGACCCATGCGCAACCAAGTCGGGATGAAACCTTTGTAAAGGGCCAAAAAACCTTCGTTCCTTACTGTCTGTAATAGATAGAAATATATTAATTTCTTTATTTAATCTAAATGGGAAACATACAATAATTAATATTCTGAAATTTAAAACAAAAAATTGATATATATCGAGCCCTTACCGTCATTTTATCGTAAGCGACATTTGGACTTAAGTATATTTTTTGTTGCAGAAGGTATTTTGAACCGTTATTTTGTTTTAAGACTTTCCATTGTAGTTAGATTAGACACTACTGAATCAAAAACGAAATGTCTTAATAATAAAACTACGTTTTAACGGTTTTAAGCGCGGTAATTTTATTTCATTTTAGTTTTTCCGACGTTTCGGCCACTTTTCAGTGGCCGTGATCACGGAAAATAAAGATGTCAAGTGTCAACGAGTATTGTTAGTTTTATTTAGCCTACCGCCAACTTGTTAATTTTAATTTTGTATATGGTTATTATTTACTCTATTAGGCTCCCATAGCCTAATTTAATTTACTACCGCTTCGCAACATGTTATGGCTTGAAGAGAAGAAGCGGCGCAAGAAACTCTTTAGCAAACATGCCTAGCTCTAATAATTTTATATAATATTAAAATGGGTGGAAGGAAAAATAAATAAAATTACCGCGCTTAAAACCGTTAAAACGTAGTTTTATTATGTATACAAGTCGCGAAAACTTAAGAAAATAGAAATGTCTTAAGACAAAATAATAGTTAAAAATACTTTTTGCTAAAAAAAAATATTCTGGGGTCCAAATGTCGCTTACGATAAAATGGCGGTGAAGGCTCGATATATCAATCAAATTTCCACTGAAAAACAATTAATATAATGAAAAAAAAATTGTTTAAACAAAAAAAACAATTATAAGAAAATTGCACAGTCTATTTAAATGAGTTCAATATTTAAAAAATATATTACAAAAATACATGTCAAAATATAGAAAAAAAAACAGTAACCACAATAATTAATTACGACTATATAAGCATAAGATGCAACAACGCGATAGTATTGCCATGAAAAAAAAATCTGAAAACACTGTAAGTAATCAATAAGAGTTTTTAGCTTTTGGTGTAGAATAAGTTTGAAAAGTTGGACAAAATGAAATATTAATCAAAGCAAAATATGTACTAGTGAGGCAGTACATTTGTCCCGTACAAAATAGATTTGTACTACTTCAAACAATTTGTCCCGCTACTACTCAAGCGTCAAATTCAAATTAAAATTCAAAAGTTTTTATTCAAAATAAGTTCCACTGGAGAACACTTTTTGAAGGTCATACATGTAAGTTAAAATTTAATTTTTACTTCCTATTCTATGTACACCGCTTCGCAACTTGATGCTGTAAAGGAGAAGAAGCGGCAAGAAACTCCCCAGCAACACGTCTAGCTAAATATTGTGCCTCTTTATTTTTCATATTCTATTTATATCTCAAATTCTTTTTTTTTATAAATTTTGTACAGAAATATGTTACAGAATTGCTTTTTGAAGAATTAATGGAGTTGTAGCAAACAATGCATACTCAATAAGACCAAGACAATAAAAGGAAGGAAAAATAATGTTATAGTTATAATAATGACACATGACGTGCTAAAATGTAAGAGACAACAGTACTGTTGCGGACAGAGAGCAGCCCTCTGACCCGCGCCCCGAAGAAAATAATACACATGAGTTAACAATCATATAACTAGTACAATCGGCGGTCTTATCGCTAACAGCGATTTCTTCCAGACAACCTTCTGGAGATAATTTCACATTTCTAATAATGGGTCGGTATTCAGTGCGCATAGTTTAAAATATATACAATCATATATACATATATTAATAGTAAATAAAAATACACATACATATTTATATACAAATATATGTACATAGAGTTACATATACATACATAAATTACTGTTTACAAATTTAGATAGTGATCTTTGAGGAGTTTATTAAAAGATGTAAGTGACTTGGCACTTCTGATGCTCATTGGCAATACATTCCACAACCTTACAGCCTGCACAGTAAAAGATTTCTGACAAAATTGCGTAGAATGTATTGGCGTTATTAGTCGCAGATTTGCTGATGATCTCAAGAGCCTTGTACTACTGTCTTGAAAGAACTCAAAGCGTTCCTTCAAATAGTGGTAGGGTATTTGCCCGTCTGGATGGCTACCACTCCTGGTCTAGTCAGTGGCCAGGTACCAGTCTCCCTTGAAAGAGCAGCAGCGCATTTGTAGCACCTTTGGTGTTGCAAATGTCCATAGGCGATGGTAACCGCTTTCCATCAAGTGGGCAGTCTGCTTGTTTGCTAATAAAAATAAAAAAATTTTTTTTTACATATCTGTTTATTTAACACCGCAAACGAAATCCGACGACACAATGGCGGCATCCCCGTGAAGTAAGCCATAATTGGGGTGGACAGAGATAGATATTGCCTAGTTTTTTTTAATTTCGGCATCCGGCCGAAATTGAATTTAAATGCCGAACACTAGGGACAAGACAGAAGTAAAATACCTACTTGCACTACTTTCACTGAAATTAATAGAAATCATATCCTATGGTAACCGTAAAATACAATTAAGCCTTTATATATACATATACTCATGGTCATTTATTTTAGTTAGGAACATGTAAACCTTAACTTGCAATGTGAAATAAAATTAGTTTTTCTCAATATCTCTCTATATATCTCAATACATACATACATACATGTAGGAAGCGTATTTGTTATTATAAAATAACCATATGACGGAAGTAGTCAATAACCGGATAGTGTTCTTTAATGTAGTAATTGGAAGTTGTTTAACCGAATGTCAATGTAGAAGCATTTATTATTAAGCTAACGGATATCGGAAATGGAGTAAACGGATGTTGGAAGTTAATACGGATGGCGAAAGTTGGTTTTATGAAGGAAGTGAAACTGAGGTGGCCCCACAGCATTACCGGATGGTGTCACTGCGGCGCGCTGCGAGGACCTGTTAAATACGCGGTGTTCGGGCAGAGGAGGGGCAGTAGTATTTCGATCTCGCGCCGCACCATCGAAATCCGCTCGTCGTGTCCGCGTTCGATTATAAGCCTCGTCGAAAGGTTCTTGTTCGACGACCGCGTAACGTCCTGACGGACAGAGTCGACGTTATTACGAAACGGCTGGCCCGGATCAGTCCGCCCACGGTTAGGACGGTAGGCTGGCAGGCACCGACAGACAGACACAGACGGCGGCGTCTCAGACGCCGCCAATCAAGATTTCTCCACGTCCCCGCGAGGGACGCTAGGAGACATAGCTCCCCCCACAGGATAGACTAGGCGTGTTGCTGGGAAGTTTCTTTCGCCGTTTCTTCTCTTCCAGCCATAATACGTTGCGAAACGGCAGTAAGATAGCGTAGGCCGCCGCGAACCACCGATCCCGGCCCGCCGGGATCCTTCCCCTCGGGCTTTATATTACCCGTCGCCCGTTCTCAATTAGTGCTTTGTGTCGCCCTATGGTGGGCATCATTAAATTCATCCCCCTCTCATGGCAACAGTCCAGCCGAGGTAAAACTCCTTAGGGAGCTCCCTCTAGCAAGTTGCCCCCCCAACAACATAAAGTCAAGTCCAATAAAATAAATAAAAAAAAGGAGGGGCAGTCTTCAACCGACAGTCTACGAGTCTACAACCAAGTCTACGACCGACAGTCTACAATGACAGTCTTGGACGAGGACCACATAATATATTGTGGTCGATAATTACTGCTTGATAATAGCAGTATTCTTGGAGGGCAAATTGCTGCTCGACACCTGACAAGCGTGGATGCGACTCTTGGAGTTGTCCTAATATTTCTGTGTATTAGTGTGCAGTATTTAATATCGTAATTGTAATAATTCTAGTGCAATAAACTTTGATTATAATATTTCAGATTATTATTGTGTTATTCTCGGAGCGTCATCCGTTCGCTCCCGGCGTGAACCCGACATACATACATACATACATATATATATATATATATATATATATATATATATATATATATATATATATATATATATATATATATATATATATATATATATATATAAATGCAAAAATATACATATTTATTTATGTACATATCGACTGTTATATATTCTGTCTGTATTATTCTAGCTATAGTATAATTCCCACATAAAATGTATATAATATATTTAATTACCTTTATAATAATTACATATTTTCATATAAATTTATTTCTTATGTATTGTATATAATATAAACATTTCTATATACAATATATTCTTATAAAACTTTTTTCAACTTATTTCATTTATTTAGCATTTTTTATCATATTCGTTGTTTTTTTTTTGTGTCATTTTTGTGATACGTGTAAGTTATTATTACGCTGTTTTAAAATTACCTACATGAAGGTAAACAGTAGGTTGTTTGGGTTGATCCTGGTAGGATGGAGGCTGGAACTGAAAATCAGCGCTGTGTTAGCTGCTAACACAGCATAATGCTGAGTTTCCAGCCTCATTGCCATGAATTTTATGTACATACATTTCCGAAACTGTATCTAATTGTTAGTAAAAATCCTTGTACTTTATGTGTGTGCATTTATTTGTGACAATGAATATTTTCTTTCTTCTTTCAATTGAAGTCTTTAACTAATTAGATAGATATCAAACTTAAAAAAAAAATGAAATAAATTTATTATTCCTGTAACCACCATAAGTAAGTCGTGTAACTGCTTAATTATAATTTGTAACTTGAATAAAATAAAAAGACTTCTAGGAAACATCAGCACTTACAACTTTAATTTTGATTGAAATATTTTTTTTACGAACTAAACATTAAGAGTTTAGAATTATACTAGCGGCCCCGGCAGACGTTGTCCTGCCTTTTAAAAAATAAAGTTCTAGAACCCGATCCCAGAGCCATCTACCGGTTCTAATTGCGAATCTAAACCATCCGGGTACCCACTCAAACACACAAAAACAAAATCACCAAAATCGCTCCAGGGGATTAGGAGGATTCCAGAACCCGATCTCAGCGCCACCTACCGGTTCTAATTGCGAATCTAAACCATCCGGGTACCCACTCAAACACACAAAAACAAAATCACCAAAATCGCTCCAGGGGATTAGGAGGATTCCAGAACCCGATCTCAGCGCCACCTACCGGTTCTAATTGCGAATCTAAACCATCCGGGTACCCACTCAAACACACAAAAACAAAATCACCAAAATCGCTCCAGGGGATTAGGAGGATTCCAGAACCCGATCTCAGCGCCACCTACCGGTTCTAATTGCCAATCTAAACCATCCGGGTACCCACTCAAACACACAAAAACAAAATCACCAAAATCGCTCCAGGGGATTAGGAGGATTCCAGAACCCGATCTCAGCGCCACCTACCGGTTCTAATTGCGAATCTAAACCATCCGGGTACCCACTCAAACACACAAAAACAAAATCACCAAAATCGCTCCAGGGGATTAGGAGGATTCCAGAACCCGATCTCAGCGCCACCTACCGGTTCTAATTGCGAATCTAAACCATCCGGGTACCCACTCAAACACACAAAAACAAAATCACCAAAATCGCTCCAGGGGATTAGGAGGATTCCAGAACCCGATCTCAGCGCCACCTACCGGTTCTAATTGCGAATCTAAACCATCCGGGTACCCACTCAAACACACAAAAACAAAATCACCAAAATCGCTCCAGGGGATTAGGAGGATTCCAGAACCCGATCTCAGCGCCACCTACCGGTTCTAATTGCGAATCTAAACCATCCGGGTACCCACTCAAACACACAAAAACAAAATCACCAAAATCGCTCCAGGGGATTAGGAGGATTCCAGAACCCGATCTCAGCGCCACCTACCGGTTCTAATTGCGAATCTAAACCATCCGGGTACCCACTCAAACACACAAAAACAAAATCACCAATATCGCTCCAGGGGATTAGGAGGATTCCAGAACCCGATCTCAGCGCCACCTACCGGTTCTAATTGCGAATCTAAACCATCCGGGTACCCACTCAAACACACAAAAACAAAATCACCAAAATCGCTCCAGGGGATTAGGAGGATTCCAGAACCCGATCTCAGCGCCACCTACCGGTTCTAATTGCGAATCTAAACCATCCGGGTACCCACTGAAACACACAAAAACAAAATCACCAAAATCGCTCCAGGTGATTAGGAGGATTCCAGAACCCGATCTCAGCGCCACCTACCGGTTCTAATTGCGAATCTAAACCATCCGGGTACCCACTGAAACACACAAAAACAAAATCACCAAAATCGCTCCAGGTGATTAGGAGGATTCCAGAACCCGATCTCAGCGCCACCTACCGGTTCTAAATGTGAATCTAAACCATCCGGGAACCCACTCATCACTACTCCCTGATGTTTGCTGGATGAAAGGTGACAACGGTAGACATCTAGCGGGGATAACTAATCGATTGATAACTAAAATAAAATAAAAAAAATCGCGATGGAAAAATAGGGAAAATTAAGAGTAATATAATTTTTTTTATTCTAAGTCATGACAAAATGAGATTAAAAATCTTACCAAAAAAGTTTATAATTAACAAATAAAAAATAGGGGTTGATCGTTGAGGGGTGAAAATTTAGGGTTGTATGTATTTTTTAATGTTGTATCCTAAAAAAATAAAAATTTATCTAAAAATTAAAAAAATAAGGGTGGACCACCTTTAACATTCAGGGGGTATGAAAAATAGATGTCGTCCGATTCTCAGACCTACCCAATATGCACACAAAATTTCATGAGAATTGGTCAAGCAGTTTCGGAGCAGTATGGTAACTAACACTGTGACACGAGAATTTTATTTAAGATTTTTTTTTTCAATCAAAGGTCGAAAAGTCTATTCTTTTATTCACCTAATCGTACTTAAAATTTACCAGAGGCAGGTTATGGTGTAAAAACGCCAAATATTCGGCGTTATCAAGTCACGACATTAAGAAGTAACGACGTGTCGCTTTCGTGAAACCGTGGCGAGATTCGGCCGAATTTTTGGTTTTAACCGAATATTCGGCCGCAGTTCATATTCGGTTCAAACCACATCCGTCCCATCCCTAGTATATATACGTGAAATGATACATTATTTAAATCTATACTAATATTATAAAGCTGAAGAGTTTGTTTGTTTTAACGCGCTAATCTCAGGAACCGCTGGTCCGATTTGAAAAATTCTTTCAGTGTTGAATAGTACATTTATCGAGGAAGGCTATAGACTATATTATATTTTCAAAATAATTAGGGATCTTTACTAAAAGTCCGATAATGTAACCCAAGGTGTAAAAAAATGAGCCGAAAAAATCCTTACACGGCGTGCGCTGCGAAAACTATTGATTATAAAACAAAACAATGTACTACCACTTTGCAGAACATATAATTGTCTACAAAAAATATCGCGTAACCATATGTCTAACTATAGTAGTTATCTCACAATAAGTGTTTTCTTTTATTTTTTTAAATAATTAAAATGCCGTCGCTTCAAAACTCTTCATTTTGTACCTTGGTATTAATCCTTATCAAAATAAATTACTCCATATTCAAGACGAATTCAATACATTTCTAAAACTTTTTGAATTATTCAATTCGGACGTTTCATTCAAAAGATATCGCGATATATAAAATGTAAGTATTAGTGTTGTAGCCAAATATACTAATATATTATTTGATTGAATGCGCTAATCTCAGGAATTTGAAAAATTCTTTCAGTGTTGGATAGCCCATTTATCGAGGAAGGCTATAGGCTATATATCATCACGCTGAGACCAATAGGAGCGGAGCACCAATGAAGAATGTTTCAAAATCGGAGGGTTTTAAAAGCAAATTCCACGCGGACGACGTCGCGGGCACAGCTAGTGTCCTATATGTTCTTAAACGGTAAATTATTTCGTGTGGAAATGTGATCTCGGAACTCACCCTAATAACATCGAGCGGCGTGCTGGCCACGGCACTGCCCAGACTGGCCACCAAGCTGGACACGAAGTGGTTCAGCGGCGTGTCGCCCAGAGTGAGCATCAGGTTCTTCTTGCAGGCGTCGTAGACGGGCAGCTCGACCGCCGCGATGACGGCCGCCCTCTGCGAGGTGGGCCCCACCCCCCGCCACAGCCCGCGGGCGCCCTCGATCCTATAGATATCTATGAAACATCGCACTAGGTTACGCTTCTCGTCCCCCACCTGCAATATGAATACACTTGTATTACAATCATAGATTTACGAAAATGATCATCTGAGACATATTTACTATACTAGCTGTATCCTGCAGACGATGACCTGCCTTTAAAATAAAAATCTAGAACCGATTGCAGGACCGCGTTCGTAATACCGAAGTAAGAAAGAGAGTTGGTCTGAAAGAGAATGTCGGGGTGAAGGTAAGGAAAGGAATGCATGATGAAAGAATGACTAAACAGATATACAATGCAAAAGTGGATGGATGCAGAAGTCGTGGAAGGCCACGACACACCTTCCATGATCAAATTGATCGTGTACTAGCAGAAGGTGATGTCAGGAGCCTTAAGAACAGACGAGCGTGCATGACAAGAGCTCTGAATGTCAAAGAAGCAAGTGAGGTGTGTAAGAATAAGCCTGAATGGCGCTCTGTTGTGCGTGCCTACCTCGCAAGGGAACTGGCGTGAAGTTATGTATGTATGTATGTATTATCAAATCCACTTGAACAAACAAAAAATTTCACCAAAATCGGGCCCACCGTTTAGGAGGAATTTAGCGGCGCCACCTACCGGGTTCAAATTTGAATCTAAACCATCACATAAAAGTAATTCCCCTAAATCCTGACATCTGATGGCAGCATCTCCTACCTGGTTTAAATTTGTGTGTGTGCACCTACCGGTGTCCAAATGTAAGTGTATGTGTATCTTTTAAGTGTGCGTGTGCGTGTGCGTGTGCGTGTGCGTGTGCAAATTTGTGTGCGTGTGCGTGTGCAAGTGCGTTTGCGTGTCCGTGTGCGTGCGCAAACAACGTGACGCGTGCATTGTATATTGTGCATTAAGATATGTGCATACTGCATTGTACAGTGTGCATTCTGCGGTAGTGCATTGTGCAAATGTGCATTGTGCATTGTGCATTGTGCATTGTGCATTGTGCATAGTGCATAGTGCATTGTGCATTGTGCATTGTGCATTGTGCATTGTGCATTGAGCATTGTGCATTGTGCATTTCGCATTGCGCATTGTGCAAATGTCTATAGTGCAACGTGTATTGTGCATTGTCCATTGACCTATTGTGCATTGTGCATTCTGCACTGTGCATCCGTGCATTGTGAACGGAGAATTGTACAATTTCCATTGTGCCGGGCGGCCTGTGCATTGTGCATTGCGACAAAACAACCCACAGCTAGGTGCATTGGGCATTGTGCCCGACTGGATTGGCTACCACCCATTGTGCATAGAGTATGCCGCCATAACAACGTGTGAGTGTGTGTGTCCGGCATTAGTGACCAGGTTCCAGTGCGTGTCCGTGTAAGTGAGCAGCAGCGCATTTGTAGCACTTTTGCATTTGCAAATGTCCATAGTGCGATGTGTAACCGCATTGTGCATTGTGCATTGTGCATTGTGCATTGTGCATTGTGCATTGTGCATTGTGCATTGTGCATTGTGCATTGTGCATTGTGCATTGTGCATTGTGCATTGTGCATTGTGCATTGTGCATTGTGCATTGTGCATTGTGCGTGTGCGTGTGCGTGTGCGTGTGCGTGTGCGTGTGCGTGTGCGTGTGCGTGTGCGTGTGCGTGTGCGTGTGCGTGTGCGTGTGTGTGTGTGTGTGTGTGTGTGTGCAATCACAAGAATAAACTTCCATATTGCGTTGCATACATTGGCATTGGATAGTGTTATGACAGGAGCTCCATATATGAGGGTTAATGCAATACTACATGAATGAATGAAAACACTATATTGTTCACCAAAAAATAAAACTACGTTCTTAAAACTAGGTACAGTAAATGTTGACCCAAGGGCGGCCTTATCGCTTAAAGCGACCTCTTCCAGGCAACCCCCTAAACTGAGGAAAGTATTAAAACAACAGTGGTGGTGAAGACAATAAATAATATGAAACATTCCAAGAATAAGTGACATATATATATATATATATATATATATATATATATATATATATATATATATATATATATATATATATATATACATACATACTAGCTGTCCCGGCAGACGTTGTTCTGCCCTGAAGAAATAAAATTTAGAACCCGATTCCAGCGCCACCTACCGGGTCCAAATGTAAGTTATCCTATCTTTTAAGTCGGATCAAACTGGACACGGTGTGCAAATTTGACTAAAATCGGTCAAGTAGTTTAGGAGTCCGTCGCGGACAAACAACGTGACACGTAATTTATATATATTAAGATATGTGTTACTTATTGTACAGTAGTTCTGCGGTAGTGCAGGCAAATAAGATCTTAACAGTTCCTATTTAAAATTAATTAGTGAATGAATAAAATAAATCATTTATGAGTTAGACTTCCAATGGACCGCATCCCGTCCCAAACGCTAGCAACGCGTTGGTTTCGCCTGCCAAATTTCAACAATACCCATGCATCCGGTCAACAACAAACCAGAGACCTATTTTCCAGGTTCTCACTAAAATTCATGTAGGAACAGAGAAAGAATACAAATTCCTGCGGAGCGGCCTGTCGTAAGAAGCGACACAATAACCCACACCTAGGTGGTAGGGCATTTACCCGACTGAATGACAAACACCCCTGGTCTAGAGAATGCCGCCATAACAACCTTGAGTTGTGTTGCGGCATCATTGACCAGGTTCCAGTCTCTTTTAAGACTGCAGCAACACATTTGTAGCATTTTTACATGTTACACACATAACTTCACGCCATGGTTGCCGGGTAGGCCGAACAACAGAGCGCCATTCGGGCTGTATTCTTACACACCTGCACTTGCTTCTTTAACATTCATAACTCTTGTCATGCACGCTCGTCTGGACTTTGAGGACATCGGTGACATTCACTATCCGCTAGAGAGGCCACCAGCGAACGCTGCGCAGAAGGTATTCGTGGGCACATGCTCTATACTGCCTCCATCAGCCCGAAACTGCGCCAGGTATTTCTTCATAGAGTAGTAAGTGCCGAACTTTATCGTCCCTTACCTCGCCCCGACGCATGGACCGCTGGCCATAGTGTTGCAAACGTCGATAGGCGACGAATTACCAACTTCTACAAGCACTCTCATTCTGTGTAAAGGCTGTACTCAAGGGCATCATTATTCTATATGTATTTTTTTTAGGATCTAAAGACTTTTTTATTGCAGGGGCTCAGCAGACAGGCAGACGGCCCACTTGATGGAAAGCGGTTACCATCGCCTATAGACATTTGCAACACCAAAGTTGCTACAAATGCGTTGCTGCTCTCTTAAGGGAGACTGGAACCTGATCACTAATGCCGGAACACAACTCAAGGTTGTTATAGCGACATACTTTTGACCAGGGGTGGTAGCCATCCAGTCGGGCAAATGCCCTACCACCTGGCTGTGGGTTGGGCCGCCCCAACGCAGGAAATTGTATTCTTTCTCCGTTCCTGCACGGATAAAAGTCCTAGATCATTCATATTTGGCTACAAAATCACCGATTAGCATTCGTTATTGTTATTACGGGAGCTGCATACGTCTAGTCATCTCTGTGGACGACAAACGACTGGCTAGCGCAACGCGGGAGCGCACGTATTAATAGTTGCTCAATCTCACTCGCATAAACATTGATTTTCTATAATATCCGTTGAGTAGTTTCTGAGATACGGGGTATTTTTTCAGATTTTTTTTAAGGCGGGGGAAATGCTATATACGCACAATACTGGGCCTTGTGCAAGGGATTAGACCATAGTTGATCATGAAGGCTTTCCCCTTTGATAAGGGGCAATCCGAACAATAATCAAGCCAGCTTGTGTGGAGACTCAGAGAAGTAGGGCATTTGCCCGACTGGATGGCTAACACCCCTGGTCTAAAGTATGTCGCCATAACAACCTTGAGTTGTGTTCCGGCATCAGTGACCAGATTCCAGTTTCCCTTAAGAGAGCAGCAGCGCATTTGTAGCAACTTTGCTGTTGCAAATGTACAGTCAGCGTCTTATAGAAAGAAGCAGCCAAGATGATCAAATAGATAAGAACATCGAAAGTAATCATTAGTATCGGTACAACCATTGTCGTCTAATAGATCGAATCACCCGTCTTGACCAAGATGATTTCATACTAAACCAAAATTGTATTTCGAATTATGTATTTCAAATTGAATTACTTATTGCTAAATTTGCATTGAATGAAAAGCACCTTTCTTTCCTAATGTGAAATTAATGAAATCAATTCTGAAGACGTTTGAAACTTAAAAAAAACTCCTGATCACAGCAGTGTGATTGACGAAGAGGATGATATGTGCATAATAATATTTATTACGTTTAATCGAGGGTAAACACTGGGATTGGAAGTATCACTTATTGACTACTTACAAACATTGTTAAAACTTCTAACCCATAAGGGCAGAGATCGAATCTTTAGTATTTTTGACTGACCCACCTATGTTTTATTACTAACTCTATGGACACAGAACGATTTCACGTCGATAGATTATAATCTATCGGGAAATAATGCGTTAAATTGTAAGCAGTTTGTTCCGGTTCACAATATTTCAATAGCTCTCGAGATAGATTATAATCTAACGGTCTGTACAATTTAACCATGACATATATACTCTAATATAGCCAATTAATAACGGCGTTCATTTTAACTTTATAACTAAGTTGCATTTGGCCACAGTACCTAACTATAATATTATTTCAGATGGAACAGAGATATTAGCCGAGCCCAGCTAACTAAAGATATATTATTAACCTACAAATTTTATAAATAGTCTCAAGTTCCTGTTTCTAACCAGATATTTCAGTTCTCTTAATTAAATCAGGTTTTTCATACTTTTGTTTACATTCTTTAATACTTGATGACACTGCTTTTCAGCTTTGAGTTTTCGTTTTTACTAAATACTAACTGTCTTATTCATAGAGAGTTAGAGTAAGTTTGAACGCTTCTTTAACCACCATAAAGAACTGTTCAAACATACTTGACTATCAAATGTATCATCATCATGGAAACGCGAAGGAAGTTTCGCGGGCAGACGATAGTCTATAATATTATAATATGCTAAATATGTCGTCTCTCTACATTGAAGTTATTAAAAAAAAACACAATTGGAATAGACTATATAAACGATGGAGACACGATGATTTTTTTTAGATTTCTTGTCTGTTAGTCGGTTTTTCTGTTTGTTCGGGATTTACGTAAAAACTACTAGGCCGATTGCGATTCGATTTTCGCTGATCGTGAGCAAATTCTCACACTTAAATTCTGCGCTACCTTTTATTCCGGAATCGCACGGGAAATTTTCCGGGAACGGTTTAAAGAGGCCAGAATAAAAAAAAGCTTTCTTATTTCGATGCGATGTTTTTACTCATTGATAGCAAATTTTCTGAAATTAAATCTGTGATACTTTTTATCCTGGGGATCCCGCGAATTTTCTCAGGAGCTGGTTAAAGTTGTTAGGACGCTTACAAATTAGTTTATTTATTCTTACACGATTTTAGACACGATACATTATTTTTTAAATACAGCAATACTTTGTGTCCTGGGCATCTCACGGAAATTTTCCCGAGGGTGGTTTCTAGTGGTTAGTATGCATATAAATTAGCTTATACTAAAACACAATGCACTTTCTTTTTCAAATAAGTAAAAATAGAAAAAGTATAAATTATTTATTTGCATAACAATTAGTTGATTCAGATTCAATTGATACTAAAACGATGGTTTACGTTCTTTTCCGAATGCTTTGTTAGTTTATATTCCGGGAACCCCGCGAAAACTTCCTTGGAGTGGTTTAAAGTCGTTATACTGCATAAAAATTGGCTGATTCCGATACGATTTCACCAGAACGTTAGATTAAGCTTTTTTCAATGACTGGGGTATATTATATATATGTATAGTATGATCTCAGTATAGATCATGAGAATTCATATACGTATTAGACATTAAAATAGTATCCAAGAAACATCAATTATTCATTGCTGATAAAAAAAGGTTTATCTCGAATTCTAAATTTCTTATGTATTGAAACTCTTTAGTAGATATTTCAACAAACTCACATATACATAGAAAATATACTCACATATACATAGTGTATTATGTCAAATGAAATGTTAAAATTAAGTTAATATTGTAAAATAGCTTTGTCTGTACATTGAAGCTATTAAAAAAACCAATTGGGATCCAATTGTTTGATTGATGGAAAATTGAAACAATTAATGTTTTTTTTTTCATAAATATGTTAATTTCTATGAGGTTTTCACTATTATACAGACATTTTTTACTTAAATGCTGAAAAAGCTAATATCATGGGAATTCTAGTGTAATTTTTCAGGAAACCGGATTCACTTTTTCATGTTTTTACTCCTATACTTTAGTGACGGAAAGTTCCAAAATTTTCTTGGGAATAATGCGCCTAGATATAGCATGAAAACTATTCGTGTTACTCTTATTACAGCATAGTTTAATACTTTATGACATTTTTATACATGACCATATTGGGACTCTTGAGATTTCCCGGGATTTCCTTCCACTTCCAAACCACTAGATCAACTTTGACGCAATGTTCGCAAATCACAAGACACTGTCTGTAATTATTAGAAATCCTTAGTGAAGAAACATCTGTAGTTGAATAAGTCTTTAGTAAATTACAAATATCGGGAGTTTATGAATATATCCAGGATTCATGTATTGTCATATTAAATATTTATTCAATTTTACATATTGATAAAATAACTTTAATCTTTGCTATCTAAGTAATGAAAATGAAGTCGAAGGCAAATACTAGTTACGTTATAAAAATGAAAAAGATTTTTATAACAGTAATAATACTATTGGAATTTTGATTTAGTATGAAATCATCTCGATTTGACACTAATCACATTTAGAATAGAGTTCATTTTTCTAGTGTGTCTCTTTGTTTTGGCGAGATGGTTGTTAACATAATGCTCTGTTGTTCGTGCCTACCCCGCAAGGGAACTGGCGTGAAGTTATGTATGTATGTATGTATGTATGTACCTAAGAGGAGCACAGATAAACGAAATTTGGATGATTAACGTAGGTTCTACCCAAAATATTCGACTAAAGAGGAGTTTATGGGTAAGATTTTCACTAATATACAATGCAAAAGTGGATGGATGCAGAAGTCGTGGAAGGCCACGACACAGTTTCCATGATCAAATTGATCATGTACTAGCAGAAGATGATATCAGGAGCCTTAAGAACAGACGAGCGTGCATGACAAGAGCTATGAACGTCAAAGAAGCAAGTGAGGTGTGTAAGAATAAGCCTAAAGGCGCTCTGTTTTCCGTGCCTACCCCGCAAGGGAACTGGCGTGAAGTTATGTATGTATGTATGTCAATTAGTTGCTGAGCAGTTTCTTTAAATTTAACAAACGATTATAAGTAAGGCCCTAAGTGTGCGAAATTTAAAACTCCGTCCGCGCAAGCAGACGTTGTCCTGCCTTAGAAAATAAAATTCTAGAACCCGATCCCAGAGCCACCTACCGGTTCTAATTGCGAATCTAAACCATCCCGGTACCCACTCAAAAACACAAAAACAAAATCGCTCCAGGTGATTAGGAGGATTCCAGAACCCGATCTCAGCGCCACCTACAGGTTCTAATTGTGAATCTAAAAGAGTAATATATTTTTTTTTATTCTAGATCATGACAAAATAAGATTAAAAATCTTGCCAAAAGATTTTAAAGATACGAAACGTAGCTAAGACCTATTTTTATGTGTTACACTTTTCGCGGGCTAATAAGTGCGAAATATAGACGGAATTTATTTCTGCCATGTGCTCTACTTTTCGAGATAAAATCAAAGAACAAACACAATGAGCCACGAGGCCACTACGTGAACGACGTCGTGCTCTCTTTTGACTTTATTGCCAAGATCATCATCATTATTTGAGTGATGAATCCCGTTTGTGGCTCGCTATGTGTTCTAAAAATCCAAATAAATAGAAAGAAGAAAGAAATAATTATTTTTATTTCTCCGTGCAGGAACGGAGAAAGAATACAATTTCCTGCGGCCTGGCGGCCTGTCGTAAGAGGCGACTAAACAACCCACAGCCAGGTATTTGCTCGACTGGATGGCGACCACCCCTGGACTAGAGTATGCCGCCATAACAACCTTGTATTGTGTTCCGGCATTAGTGACCAGGTTCCAGTCTCCCTTAAGAGAGCAGCAGCGCATTTGTAGCACCTTTGGTGTTGCAAATGTCCATAGGCGATGGTAACCGCTTTCCATGAAGTGGGCCGTCTGCCTGTCTGCTGAAATAGTGCGATAAAAAAATTAAAAAAAAAAAAAATTACGGACTTGAAGGCCGTCGCTGATGCGAAAATATGTAACGTAGTACTTCCTCCTTTTCTTTCTTCCCAAGCTAGGCAAGCTACGCTTGTGTTCTGGGTAATATACAACGGACTACTCTGGGGCCGATCGCAGACACCCAGACCATAGTAAATAACAAGTTATAAGTACTAAGAAACAAGTAATAAGAAAGCTCGTTTCCGAAATTCACCATGCCAGGAATCGAACCCGGAGCCTCGGCGTTCCAGCGAGTTCGGCCGACTAAGACTTACACGCAGCTCTTGCTTGCGTCGCTCAAGTAGGTACTTCACTGCCATACGAAAGGACACGGAGCCAAGATATCAAGCACCACCACATTGTAATGTAATCAAAGCTAAGTAAATCACAAACTTATTTAGTAGCATGACCAACGGAATTAGATTTTAGGGTTGCAATACCTAAAATTAAAAAAAAAAAATCTCATAGTATCACAACCTCATAATTGTTTGTCTGTCTACGTATCACAGTTGATTATCTCAGGCTAGAGATGTGAAATTCGCACACATTCATGTAGAAGTCTCGAGTGTTTACAAAAATGTAGTTGTAAAGCGAAAATATATCTTATTCTCTTATACTAATATATAAAGCTGAAGAGTTTGTTTGTTTGAACGCGCCAATCTCAGGAACTACTGGTCTGACTTGAAAAATTCTTTTAGTGTTAGATAGCCCATATATCGAGGAAGGCTATAGGATATATATCATCACGCTAACACCAATAGGAGCGGAGCGCCAATGAAGAATGTTTCAAAATCGGGTTTTTTTTAATTCCACGCGAACGAAGTATTGAATGGAGACCGCGGGCGAATTAGGGCGAATCTCCAGAGTACATCATTGTTCGCAACCACTTTCAGTGCCATGTTGATAATAATGAGAATATTCTATATATTAACACGTGAAGCAAAAACACAGCAGAAACTTTGTACCCCTTTTTACTAAAATTGCGCGGACGGAGGAGTATGAAATTTCGCACACTTATAGTTTATATAGAGAAGGAGTGCAGAATGCTAATATTAGTTTTTTTAATTATGCATAAAATATATATTAAATCAATAAAAAGAACATTACACACACACTACCACGTATTTGACACACACACGCATATATACTATTTTGTTTATTGTTAAAGTCAAATTAACAGCGTAGCCTTGGCGAAATCTGTGATTATAGAAGTATACTCTTTGACATTAATTATCATGGTCGAATTTCAAACACGGGCGACCACTAGTGAGAATTAATCAGTAATTTAAAAAAGAAACCCTAATTGCGAACGTCGATGCGCCCATAAGCGCATAAAATAAAACTTAAAATTAGGCAATATCATCTAACTAGGTGGGTATCAAATAAAAGAGCTCAAGTCCAGAAATATCTTTAACTTATTTATGGGACATAAACCGAATATTCCGATTATGACTGCTATATGCGTGCTGTGTCTGTGGACAGACCAAACTTTACCGAGCGCGCCTTGAAAAGCACAACCTCGTAAACAGAATTTGCGTGAGTGAAGCGGTTTATTACCCGTCAGCATTTGAACTACTAACATTAAACTCCTTTTATGGTCGTCTTCTTTTGTTTACTTATTGGCATACGGCCTATTGTTGGATTGTGATCATTAGCTAGGTGTTAAGGATTTAAAGTGTACAAGCTGATTATAGGAAACTAGCTTCTGCCCGCGACTTCGTCCGCGTGGAATAGTAAAAGAAAAGTAAATTTAAAAAAAAAACCCGATTTTGAAACATTCTTAATTTGTGCTCCGTTCCTATTGGCCTTAACGTGATGATATATAACCTATAGCCTTCCTCGATAAATGTGCTATCTGACACTGAAAGAATTTTTCAAATCAGACCAGTAATTCCTGAGATTAGCGCGTTCAAACAAACAAACTCTTTAGCTTTATATATTAGTATATAAGATAAGATTAGTATAAGATTCGGTGCACGAGGCTGGGCGGACATATTGCATCTGTGCAGTATAAAGCAATGGCCCGATTGAGGGAGCAGCCAGTCGAGCGAGAACCACGATCGAGGCGAGACTTGTGTACTACAATCGGGAACCCTAGTGACGGACTTCGCGCGTTTTATTGAATTACGACCTTCTGCATTACGTTTGGATTTGTTGTGTTCGGTTATATTTGTACCTGTGTTATACGTGTTTGTATAGTTCTAATAAACTCTATAATAATTCCAACGGCATTTTAATTCGAGTCCCGCAACTAGTAACAATAGTATTTAGTTCGTAGTCAGGAAATAAATTTACAGCTTTAATTATGAAATATTTTGTATTTATTATTCAGTAATTGCCTACATCGATTTACGGTTTAGGAAATAATTACTCGGGCGGGATTACGTACGGCGATTGCAGCATCGCGTCTGTGGGACTTCTTTCATGGAGCGAACTCAAGGGACGCGTTCCTTTAGTATCCCACAACGGCCAAAATGCTCCGTCTGCCGTTCCACAAGGCGACCGTGGTCGTTATGGTCGTGGCGAAAACGTCACTAATTACGTCATCACTTTCGAGCACACAGCGCTCACAACGACCCATATCAAGAGGTGGGTCGAAATGGGCGTTGACCACAGAGCATTCATTCTCTAACACTTGAAATTGAAAAAGGCGCGATTTTCAAATCAACCAATGACATTTGTGTATAATCCGTTCCACTAGATTTTTTTATTGGACTTGACTTTATGTTGTTGGTCCGAAGACCTTACAACTTTACCGGGGTTTTTGGGGCGAATGCCTTCGCGAAGCGAAGGCGCTCGAGCCCGGGGGGGCAACTTGCTCGAGGGAGCTCCCTAAGGAGTTTTACCTCGGCTGGACTGTTGCCATGAGAGGGGGATGAATTTAATGATGCCCACCATAGAGCGACACAAAGCACTAATTGAGAACGGGCGACGGGTAATATAAAGCCCGAGGGGAAGGATCCCGGCGGGCCGGGATCGGTGGTTCGCGGCGGCCTACGCTATCTTACTGCCGTTTCGCAACGTGTTATGGCTGGGAGAGAAGAAACGGCGAAAGAAACTTCCCAGCAACACGCCTGGTCTATCCTGTGGCGGGGGGGGCTATGTCTCCTAGCGTCCCTCGCAGGGACGTGGAGAGATCTTGATTGGCGGCGCCTGAGACACCGCCGTCTGTGTCTGTCTGTCCGTGCCTGTCAGCCTGCCGTCCTAACCGCGGGCGGGCTGATCCGGGCCAGCCGTTTTGTGATAACGTCGACCCTGTCCGTGAGGACGTTACGCGGTCGTCGCACGAGAGCCTTTCGCCGAGGCTTATAATCGGACGCGGACACGACGAGCGGATTTCGATAGTGCGGCGCGAGATCGAAATACTTACGCGAGAGCGACGTAATGTAGTTGTTCCACTAGAGTTTATGATTGTAACGTGCACAAGCAAGTGGAACGGAAAAATCGCAGTCATGAACGTGGTCGTTGTAAGTCCCTTCTGGAACGTAGCATATGTATCACTTTTTATTGTATGTAACATAGGATGCGTAACATCCGCGTACGATTTGTTTTATATGTTAGCTAATCCTTCATTAAATACGAATATATAGAAAGTTAGTGCCTGGATATTTATCATATATATAATTTCGTGTCATGATAAGTGTTTGTTCATAGTTTTAATGTGCTTACAACTATTATAAACATGTTTGCAATCGACACGAGTTCTTACCATTGTCAATGATAAGATAAGACAGACAAACAAATCGCTATAATTTGCGCTTAACAATGGAACTATATTATGCAACCGGATTCTTGATTTTATCATTGAATTGGAGAACAATGATCTTACAATTAGTTGATAATATCGGTTTGAAGATTGTATGACATATAAATATGAACATTTTTTATTGTTAGAGTTTACTCCTTAAGTTTTCATTTAAGGCAGGGCATGGAAACTTTATGAGGAGTAATAATACAAGCGTTAACACAATAGATGTAAAATAATATCCATCAATGTAAGATACAGCGTTTTGAAATTAGAAGGTCTTGTAACCGCCCTTATTATTATACAATTTCGAACTTTAATGCGATTAAATAGGATCTAAAATAATATCCATCAGTGTAAGATACAGCGTTGTGAAATTAGAAGTTCTTGTAACCGCCCTTATTATTATACAATTTCGAACTTTAATGCGATTAAATAGGATCTAAAATAATATCCATCAGTGTAATACAGCGTTTTGAAATTAGAAGGTCTTGTAACCGCCCTTATTATTATACAATTTCGAACTTTAATGCGATTTAATAGGATCTAAAATAATATCCATCGGTGTAATACAGCGTTTTGAAATTAGAAGGTCTTGTAACCGCCCTTATTATTATACAATTTCAAACTTTAATGCGATTTAATAGGACCTAAAATAATGTCCATCGGTTTAATACAGCGTTTTGAAATTAGAATGTCTTGTAACCGCCCTTATTATTATACAATTTCGAACTTGAATTAAATAGGATTTAAAACAATATCCATCAGTGCATATTCAAAGACAATCGAACTTGAGGAGGAAACTCCTGTCGTACATCGCTGCTGAGGCACACATTCTTCCTTGGAAATGATTCTAAAGTTTATTGGTGTCTGTGTGTTCTTTAAGATCTTTTTTTATTGCCAAAAGCTAGCAAACGGGCAAACCAGGGACGCTGCGAATGCGTCGTCGATGGCCTCGCAGTAATTTTATAATGTGCTTTTTAAATGACCCATGTCGTACCGCAGAGGGCATATCTGGCGGGAAATTCCCTCCAAATCGTTACTGTACGCGGAATAAACGTTCTAGATAACCGCTGCATATTTATCTGTCAACATTCTTTGTACCTTCTTGTTTCTTATTCTTTGCATCCGTGCAGGAACGGAGAAAGAATACAATTTCCTGCGGCCGGGCGGCTCGTCGTAAGAGGCGACTAAACAACCCACAGCCTGGTGGTAGGGCATTTACCCAACTGGATGGCTACCACCCGTGGTCTTAAGTATGTCGCTATAACAACCTTGAGTTGTGTTCCGGCATTAGTAACCAGGTTCCAATCTCCCTTAAGAGAGCAGCAGTGCATTTGTAGCACCTCTGGTGTTGCAAATGTCCATAGGCGATGGTAACCGCTTTCCATCAAGTGGGCCATCTGCCTGTCTGCTGAACTCCTGCAATAAAAAAAATAAAAAAACCTACAAGTTTATTTAATTTTTTTTTTAATCCATACTCTATTATCTTTTGAGGCAGTGAAAACACGAATTCTCAGATTAATATGTTAAATAAGTTGCACTCCTCCCCTGCTCCGTGGTAGGGGTTCCTGGTGGAATTTTATATGATAGCGGGTAAAGTTGAATTGAAATACAATAAATTAGTAATAGACAGATATTCCTTTTGATTAGAATAATCTGTTCCTCATATAATGGTAAGGTTCCAGCCCGGCAGTGAGATGTTTAGGAGTTGATATTATTGGCCATAATTAATAAAATACAAAAGTCACAATAATAAACCTGAGAAATGTAGATGGGCTATACACCAGTGGTGTGGACTTCATACAACTCAATTCCCCATAGCCTACCTTTAAGAAACTAACAACCAAAAGGTCGAAAGCGCCATATCGGCATGAGAGCTATATGTATACATCCAGTCATTGCAGCGGACAACAGATAACTGGTTAGCGCAAAGCGGGAGCGCCCAATTAATAATCGCTCTATCTCGTTTGCACATCAGCCGTCTCGCTCACACGTTGTGCTATGGATTGCACTAGCTGTAGGACTTATTAATATTTGTACATAAGGTTACCATTTCTAAAATAAATCCGTATTCTTCAGCACTCAACAGTGAACACTACTCTCTGTCATCTGAAGTATCATTTAACCACCTTTTATCCGTGCAGGAACGGAGAAAGAATACAATTTCCTGCGGCCGGGCGGCCTGTCGTAAGAGGCGACAAAACCACCCACAGCCAGGTGGTATGGTATTTTCCCGACTGGATGGCGACCAGCCCTGGTCTAGAGCATGCCGCCATAACGTTCCGGCATTAGTGACCAGGTTCCACTCTCCCTTAAAAGAGCAACAGCGCATTTGTAGCACATTTAGTGTAGCAAATGGCCATAGGCGATGGTAACCGCTTTCCATAAAGTAGGCCGTCTGCCTGTCTGCTGAACTCCTGCAATAAAAAAAAACCTACCACATGCTGCTATATCGGTAATAAGAAAATGCATCGTAAGTATGTTTTTCAATGGGCTTACCCAGCCTCACTGGCATCAAAATCAGGCATTTAGTTATAAATTTATTTTATTGAACATATACTGTACTGGAATAAGCTTTTAAAAAGGAAAAAATATAAACTACAAATGTAACTCACCCACAGTATAATGCTTTGACACCTTCTTGCCTCGAGGTCTTGACGAAGCAATCCACCATTCCTGTGTACCTGAGCTCCACATGACGAGGATCTATTTTCTGACCTTGGATCTGGAGACGAGTCTTTGTTGTATCAATGGGAAATGTACCTAAAGGAGATTTATAAAATTTAACCACTTTATAAAATGACTCGATATACATAAAAATAAACTTTAAGGTTGTCATCCCATTCCTCATGTCTCCCCCTGTATTGCATTCCCTCAATCCCATTGTAAAGCTGGTATGGGATTGGCATCATCCATGATGTTGCACTTCCCATTAAGTTAACTGTCTGCCTATTTGCTAGCTTCAGGTCATAAAAAATATTTATTTAGGATATGAGTGCAGTAAGGTTGTTGTTGGTTTTTAAAAATAAGTAGATGATGTAACCCTGGGGTGAAATCGAGGGCTTACCACAGTCACGAGTTTGTAAAACCAATAACCGCATGTGTCATACAACATTTTTATCTGTGCAGGAATGGAGAATGAATACAATTTCCTGCAGCCGGGTCGCTTGTCATAAAAGGGACAAAACAAACCACAGCCAGATAGGGTATTTACCCGTCTGGATAGCTACCACCCTTGGTCTAGAGTTTGCCACCATAACAACCTTGAGTTGTGTTCCGACATTAGTGGCCAGGTTCCAGTATAACTTAAGAGAGTAGCAGCGCATTTGTAGCACCTTTGGTGTTGCAAATGTTCATAGGCGATGGTAACCACTGTTCATCAGGTGGGCCGTCTGCCTGTCTGCTGAACTCGTGCAATAAAAAAGAAATAGGTAACAAACATAAACATCAGTTGAATAGTCATAACAATTTATGACATTTCTAATATTAAAACAAAGGCACATATTTGCAAATGGCGTCATATGTGCGTAGTGGAAATTAGAACTTCATCTTTCATCTCATTTTCTCTATAGTGTTAAAGTGACATAAATGTATTGATCAAAAGCTCTTCCAAGGAGGTTTGACTATTCAACTTAAAATGTTAAGTTGTGGGTGGGCGTAGTGAATAGGGGGGAGGTATACTTACCCCTACGACAACCCCTAAGGTCCGGAGGCTTTAAATTTTTTTTAGTTTATAAACGTAACCTCACTTATTTTTGTTGTAAAATTGTGCCACTTTTGATAATAACAAACCGTGATTTGAGTTTATGAATGTACTCACGAATTGTTTATGAATGTACTCATGAATTACATATAACCACTAGAACTTTTTGTAACACTAAAACTGTTTTTTAATGTAGAAATAAAGTTTCAAATTTAATTGACGCATAAATACACATTCATGCTAGACATATATAATCGATTGATTAAAAAATGACAGTTTTTAGTGTCACTTTTGTTTTTAATGGCTTGGCTAACAAGGTGTGATTATAAAAATAAATTAATCGATATGTCATTAATACTTATCGATTTGTAATTAAGAAATTCGAAATCTTGTAGCTCAAGATTTAGAATTAATTAATATATTGTTTTATATAATTTTCGGAAATCGATATATTTCTATGTAAAAAAAAAATATTTTTGTTTGCCGCCTTTATTGCCCCTTTTATTGCCGCCATTTTATTCCTTTTCTCTAGTAGTTGAGTGAATGTGCTTTCTTCTGTTAATTTTTGATTTTACGACGACTTGTGCTGTGTTTTATAATAATTTCGATTTACTATTTATTTTATACACAAACTGTCGGTTATGTTAGGTGATATTCAGACCAAAGCGCACGAGCCGAGCGAGCGAAGCGAGCGTGCCGCGGTAGCGGCCGGCGAGTGCCAGAACCGACTGGTAACCATTTACTATTTATTTTATACACAAACAGTCGGTTATGTTAGGTGATATTCAGACCAAAGCGCACGAGCCGAGCGAGCGTGCCGCGGTAGCGGCCGGCGAGTGCCAGAACCGACTGTAACCATTTACTATTTTTTTTGTACACACAGACAGTTAGGACGCCTTGAAAGTCTCATATGAAACATTTGTTTTATTTATCAATTTAGTGGACGACTAGCAAGTTGGCTTTTAATATGACAATGAATCAATATATTAATGATATCAACTTTATTATTAAATAAACAGTTGATTTTTTTTTAAATATTGGTTAAATATAAATTAATGCGATTAAGTAAAAAAAATATCGTCTTTATTGGTCGCCATTTTGAATGATTACTCTTGTAGTGTATATAAATGTGCTCTATTGTGTTTTTTCTTCATTTTTATCCAATTAAGTTGGTTTTTGGGTTATTTTAGCTCTTTTTATGTTGATTACTGGCTTTTTTTTTTACTTTGAAAGGATTTTTCAATTTCGGACCTATAATAGAAGTGCAACATTAGCGAAAAAATCAGTGAAAATAAGTGAGATTATGTTTATTAAAAAAATAATATTTCAAGATCTCCGGACCTTAGGGATTGTAGTAAAGGTAAGTATGCCTCCCCCCCTCCCCACTTCACCACCCCACTACTTTAAATTCCTGTATAAAGAAGCTATAGATTTACCTTAGTGTATCGTTTATAGGCCTATTTATTTTATGATTTTGTTAGCCAGAGGCAGATGTCTTATTTGGTTAAATATCATAAATATAGTTAATGCCAGTGACAATTGATTGCTAATTACATATATGAATAGTGACTTTGATGAATTTAATTCTAATTGGCCTTTATGATTGAGTAGACTAAGCCTTTGCTGGCCAAATTTGCTAGAACACAGATGCTCCATGATTAATCTTGGCATGGCAAATTTCATAAACATTGTTATTTACTATTGTCTGGATTACTGGCATCGGCCCTAGAATTGTCTGTAGTATAATACCCATAACACAAGGTTGACTAACCTTGGAAATATAAAATATGTCTTTATCTGCTAATTATTCATCATTTCCCATGAATATAGACGAATTAAATCTTTAAATTACGGAAGTAAAGTACTCAAACGACCTTATTGGGAATCCTACTATAACCTGAAAAGTAATTTAAACCTAGATTTGGAATAATAAATGAGTACATTTACCAAACTCAGCTACTATCGACGCCAAGCCGCCGTAAATGAACGGTCTCCAGTCACTATCTCCCATTACACGAGTACTTCGCAAATACTAAGTTTTGCTACTCCACCGGTGTTCACCGAATCCCAGTTCCACTAACACAAGGATTTAACAGTAGATCTTATAAAACCATTATTAATTTATTTTAAATAATATAATGTAGTCACAGTATTACACGGTCTTTCGATATATCTTTTGTTCACGAATCACGGTTCAAAATAGAAGAAAAAATTGAATAATCGCAGTTTCTGTCCAAGAAAATGAACAAAAATGGTTCACAGTGTTCACACTTCAACCACTTCATTCATTTCTGCAAATGTAAAATCGCAAATATCAAAATTGCCAAACTGACAACCTGACTGCATACATCTATAAATGTCATTTCTTGAAATTTTAAGTTTTTAATCAACTGTTCTTTTTTAATACAAATTATTTTTTTTAAATAAAATAATGGATCTGTACGTGTTCAATACAGTGTGTTCACAGTCACAGTTCACAGTGTTCAGTACGTGTTCATGACGCCCAGGTTATGCAAAGCTTTCATACAGTTAACGCCTAAAGTCCTTAAAAAAGGTTACTTTGGCGAAAACCAAGACTTTGAACTTTAAAAATTTTACCTTACAGTAATCGCACAAGTATCATATTTTTTCTTGTATTAAGTGAACGAGGAAAAGGACAAAAATAGATTACCTTCTAGTAAGCCTTTGGGTCAAAAGCACTAGACTTAAAACAAGAAACTTTTACAACATCAATTTTTTTCAACTACCTTCAAAAATGAAATTAAATTTAAAAACCAATTTAATAACCGTAATAAAAAATCCTTTAAAGAGAAACATTTATTTTATTATTATTTATTTAAAACAATCGAAAAAATCATGATAGTCCTTATTAACCCAAAAGTCTATTAAAAGGTTTTAAATTTTGAACTAAGATAATTTTCACTATATCTCAGATCCATATAAAGTTTTGATGTAAACAGCAAATATAGTATATAAGCACCTATTTTTTTTAAGCATATGAACACAAATTGTAAAGATTTCATGAATAAATTAAGATTAAGAGAGCCCTCGTTTAAGAGAGCAGTAGCGCATTTGTAGCACCTTTGGTGTTGCAAATGTTCATGGGCGATGGTAACCGCTTTCCATCATGTGGGCCATCTGCCTGTCTGCTGAACTCCTGCAATAAAAATAAAAACAAGATCTATTTTCACACTCGATGATCTTGTTCCACGTTAAGTCAAGAAAGACAATTTTTTTTTCTTTTTGTTGGTCCTATTGGTTGGTCACACCTAAATAAAAACTTCGAACATCTGTTTGGACACACTACAGTACTTATATAGAAACGAGATAAATTAAAACTAGCAGCAATGCCTGAAGTTTGCATACTTAATATAGTATCTCAGGCGTTTATTTTATAAATTAGATTTAGTGATGGGCTTTAATCCTATTTCATTGATTAAAAACTGACTATTTTACAGTAGTCAAGGTTGTATGGATCCAGTTCATTCGCCTACCATTGTGCCGAACTGCCGAATAAATAAGAACAACTTAGTTTATTTGGTCTAAACGAAAACTATAAAATTTCTATTTCCTTATCTTTTTGAGGAAAAGTATTATAAGCATAATAATTGTAATTGTACTTTAGTTAAATTATTTACAATAATATCGAATAAAAATTCAAGTACAACAATAATACACAAATCGTAAGTCTGTTCATAATTTATAATAGATGATGTGAACTTGTGACGATTACTTTATTAAGCTTAATTGCATTAATTGATAATATTTGTTTATTAATTTTGAAAAATATTATATCTATCGCCTGTAAAGATATATTGAATAGATCTTTAAAGAAAGTTATGAAATCAAATATAATAAATAGTTTCACAATAATGCATAAGGAAAATAATTGGAAAAATTACAAAAAAGCAACCTATGGTTGAAGTGGGTGGGTCTTTTATATCCATTCAATTTTCCACGTTTTGTCTCATACAGCAGTTTAAATATTAATAACCATACTTGCATTAAATCCTGCTATCCTCCCAATCACATATTGTGTTCTTCATTACTATATCATTATTCAGTCTTTGTATATTCAGTCTCACTGGCCGCATTTGACATTATGAATTGGCACTAAACAGACCTCATAGTGTATGATTACAAGATTCTCACTGAAAACTTAATAATTTCAGAAAATCAAAATGTTTGACCACTTCAACAATGCACCACAAGTGCAGGCTGAGCCCCCACCACCAAAGAAGGTACTGAGATTTGATAGGGGCTACGCAAAAAGCATGCCTGGTATATTAAAGCTATCACAACTGGTAAGATCACATTTATTTCTATAATATGATATCTAAATTGTAATTCATTCAATACCATACCAAAAGTACTGGAATATACTAATTTGGGCTGTGAGTCAGATATCCAGTGCACAGATGTTAACTAGTGGGTGGGTGTAGTGGGTAGGGGGTAAGGTATACTTACCCTTTCCACAACCCCCTAAGGTCTGGAGATCTTCAAATATTTATTTTTGGTAAACATAACACCTCACCTATTTTTTACTAACATTATTGTGATGATCGGTGCAAGGTCACAACCAGTGACTAGAACACTGATTTAGGTAAGCTACAGACCAAAGTGCATGAGCTGAGCCAGTAAAGTGAGTGTGTCACACTAGAGGCCGGCGAGTGAACCATTTCCTATTTATTTTATAATTTTGTCTCTATTGGCAGCCATTTTGAATATTTTCATGGTTACTCGTGTAGTGTAAGTGAATGTGCTTGTTCAAGTTTAGGCAATATTAGTGAAAAAATAAGTGAGGTTATGTTTATTTAAAAAAAATAAAGATCTCCGGACCATAGGGGTTGTAGTAGGGGTAAGTATGTCTCCTGTCTCCCCATTCTGCCACCCCGCTACTTAAAATTCATGCATCAAACATCTATACATTTACCCCGAATTGTACTAAATATATAGATATAAAGATAACACCTTATTGCTCACCAAAATAAACAAATAGAAAAACAAAATGCATAAATATAATATAATGTATAAATATTTCCTATTATAATTTAATCTTATCTACTTAGTCTGGCCATAAATACTGTTACAATTAAAAAGAAACAAAATATTACATTTGAATTTGGAATCTGTCATTTTTGTATGATTGCTCATTGTGTTTTCTCATTTTGGCGCCAATACATTGTACAACGTTTTGCGATATTAAAATGGAGTGGGACGATAAAGAGAACCGATTCACTGTGATTGCATTACACAAAGTAGGTATGGAGCCAAATGCAATTTTTTAAAATCTCCATATGCTTGGTATTAGTCAAATGTTTGTGTACAGGGCTATTAATAGATACAATGAGACCTCTGTTGTAACAGAAAAAGATCTGGCCGCCCACATAGTGTTTGTAAGAAAAAGGTGGTCAAAGCAGTAAGGGAAAGAATTGGAAGAAATCCTGTCCGAAAGCAAAAGATTTTATCTCGGGAGATGAAGATATCACCTAAAACCACGTCGCATATTTTAAAAGATAACTTAGGACTTGCAGCCTATAAGAGACGCACTGGTCATTTCTTAACTCATAATTTAAAAAAGAATAGGTTGGTAAAATCGAAACAACTACTGAAGCGGTACACAAAGGAAGGTAACAGAAAAATTTAGTTTACGGATGAGAACATTTTTACAATTGAGCAACATTTTAACAAACAAAATGACCGTGTTTATACTCAAAGCTCTAAGGAAGCTTCTCAATTAGTTGACAGAGTGCAACAGAGCATTATCCGTCTTCAGTCATGTTTTGGTGGGATGCTAGCTATGAAGGAGTGACTGAGCCATATTTTTGTGAAAAAGGTATCAAAACATCGGCACAAGTGTATCAAGATACCATTCTTGAGAAGGTAGTTAAGCCCCATAATAACACCATGTTTAATAACAAAGAATGGTCTTGGTTAGAAATGAATGTTTTGGACTGATGTTTCGGACTTCATCAGAGCTGAAGACTGGCCGTCGTCTAGTCCCGATCTTAATCCGCTGGATTATGATTTATGATCAGTTTTAGAGAGTACGGCTTGCTCTAAACGCCATGATACTTTGGAGTCCCTAAAACAATCCATATGATTGGCAGTGAAGAATTTTCCCATGGAAAGAGTGCGTGCTTCTATTGATAACTGACCTCATTGTTTAAAGGACTGTATTGTAGCCAATGGGGACCACTTCAAATAAGATTTTTACATTTTAAATTGTTTTATATTTATGTATTAAACTAACACACTGTAACACTTATAAATGTTATTTGCAATAGTAAAAAAATATCTTTGTTACAATATTTATGGCAAGACTAGGTGTATACATATTAAAGTTAAACTATAAAATCTAGTCCCAGACCGCTGTCAGTTGGACCCTTAAGTATAATAATATATATCTATTTAATATATTTAAAGTTTGTATATATTATAACATTTGTTTATTTATTACTAACCACCATTATCATCTCCATTCGTTTCTGGGGTTGTCTGGAAGAGATAGCTTTTTAGCGAGAAGACTGCCCTTTGTTTAGTTTTAATTTGTAAGTTTATTTTTTGTATTGGTGTACAATAAAGTGTTATCTATCTATCAAGGCCTGAAATACTGGTAAAAATAGGGTATGATTAATTAATTTCAGATAACGGTAAAAAATAAATATCCTTATAAAACTTACCGTTATTTCTAGCCGTTTTACCGGTAAAAAATATAATGTTAACACTATTTTTATCTGTAATTTTACGTTATAACTATGTTTTTACAATGGTAACTATGTTACCATTGTCTCTCTCTTTGTCAAATATTTAGAGTTGCGTTTGTCGACCATTTCGGTAATATCCGTGCAGGAACGGAGAAAGAATACAATTTCCTGCGTTGGGGCGGCCTGTCGTAAGAGGCGACTTAACAACCCACAGCCAGGTGGTAGGGCATTTGCCCGACTGGATGGCTACCACCCCTGGTTTAGAGCATGCCGCCATAACAACCTTGAGTTGTGTTCCGGCATTAGTGACCAGGTTCCAGTCTCCCTTAAGAGAGCAGCAGCGCATTTGTAGCAACTTTGGTGTTGCAAATGTCCATAGGCGATGGTAACCGCTTTCCATTAAGTGGGCCGTCTGCCTGTCTGCTGATCTCCTGCAATAAAAAATAAAATAAAAAAATGCAGTCGTAATAAAGCCAATTCTTAAAAATAGCAACATCGCTTGAACTAATGAAAAATTACCTATATGTATAACGTTATACATATGAGTTTTAATGTTATATTATAAAGATAAAATCATAAAAATTACCAAGTAACGGTAAAGAATATAACCGGTATGGCAGTACCCTGCTATCTATCTATACCTACTACTATTTTTCATGTCTCGTTGGAGAACAGCACACATGATAGAAAGTGGTTCTTGTCAACTATGGACATTTGTAACATCAGAGGTGGTGACAGCCTTGAATGGGGGTCTGGAACCTGAATTCTGAATTTTTCTTTCTCCATTCCTTGCACACTGTCCATCTTTCTTTTCAGTTATTCAATATAATAGGCTTCATATGCATAAAGGTGTCATGGAGTTGGGTGTCAGCAGTCTTTTACAACATACTATACTGGTTTGCAAACATCATTACCATATTTTTGTTCATAATGTACACATTCCACTTTGTGGAGAAGTACGATAAGTGGCCCTGGGTCAAGTACGAGTTCTTCTATTGCTGCATTGTAATCACAGCCTATATTATATGCTCAATATTTGCCACAACCATTGGAGAGAGTGTCGGCTATGCTGTAGGGGTAAGTTATAAATTTATAATCAAGTAAAAATTAATGATTACGCGGATTTATGTCAGGAGCCTTAAGAGCAGACGAGCGTGCATGACAAGAGCTATGAATGTCAAACAAGCAAGTGAGGTGTGTAAGAATAAGCCTGAATGGCGCTCTGTTGTTCGTGCCTATCCTGCAAGGGAACTGGCGTGAAGTTATGTATGTATGTATGTATGTATGCATGTATGTATTATCGAATCCACTTGAACAAACAAAAAATTTCACCAAAATCGGGCCCACCGTTTAGGAGGAATTTAGCGGCGCCACCTACCGGGTCAAATTTGGATCTAAACCATCACATAAAAATAATTCCCCTAAATCCTGACATATGATGGCAGCACCTCCTACCTGGTTTAAATTTGTGTGTGTGTAACCGCAAGAGTAATCTTCCATATTGCGTTGCAAACATTGGCATTAGATAGTGTTATGACAGGAGCTCCATATATGTTGCTAAAAGGTTAATGCAATACTACATGAATGAAGGTGATGTTAGGAGCCTTAAGAACAGACGAGCGTGCATGACAAGAGCTATGAATGTCAAAGAAGCAAGTGAGGTGTGTAAGAATAAGCCTGAATGGCGCTCTGCTGCTCGTGCCTACGCCGCAAGGGAACTGGCGTGAAGTTATGTATGTATTTTTTGGACTTAATAATGTTAGGAGTGTTCACATCATTGTTCAAAGTTTGAGGGAGGGGCGCATATATTCTACTATTATACATTGGAACTTATTAGCAATATAGAAGTAGGAAAGTTAATAAAAATATTAAAGTTTTAAAAACCTATCTAAGAATCACCCCATATGAATATGTAGTTTAAATTTTAACAATGCAGTCAAAGTAAATATAATATTTGGCAAAAGATGTTATTTTTTCTCTAATTTTTGACGGCCTCTGTGGTTGAGCGGGTTAAGCCTTTGCCGGCCTACCTCACCGCAATGCAGAGGCTCCTGGTATAGTAAATTTCGGAAACGTATTTTCTCCATTATTTACTATAGTCTGGGTGTCTGGGATGGGCCCCAGAGTAGTCCGTTGTATATTACCTATAACACAAGCGTAACTTGCTTAATTTGGGGATATACAATATGTGTGTTTGTCTGCCGATTATTATTATTAATTATTTTTTTCAGTTCTTTGGATTTTGTGCCATATTAGTTTATGGTTTTGATGGCTTTCTCAAGTACAAAGCATGGCGACGAGGTCTACCTCCCCAGTAAAGTTGGATATCAATTAGTTTATTACAAAATAATGTTATATTACGACTTCTCTCCATTTTAAATATACTTAAAACTACTTTTAGCAGCTATACTTTTGACATATTAGAACGGCAGAGTAAATGCCTTATACACAGGTATAAAGGTAAAAACAAACTGATCCCACGTACGCTACGTATGTGATGCAACGCAAATTGACGTCAGACTCATAAGTCATTTCCTCAGGTGCTGGTGTACAAAATTTTCCGATTCTGAGAGCTATGATTATCCCCTCCACCGTCCCACGCCGATCTGGATTGATAGACCTAACGTTGAATGGGACGCGTGTGATAGCGTTGCGCATGACAAGTATGTTTCTAATTGAACCGGTTTTCATACAAATTCAAGAGTCTAGATGTCATAATGCGCGGCATACGTTGTGTACGTGGGCTCAGTATGTTCCTACCTTAATTGTCCAAGCATTATGAATGATGACAACTATCAGTGTTGCAGTATAAAAAACAATCAATATTTTACTCTGCATGAGGCATACATATTTTTTATATAAATTTTATTGAGTTATAACATCGTATGAAATTGAAAAAACTCAATCACAGCAATCTATCAAAAATTTAAATGTTTAAAAGTAGTTTTAACAATTTGGTGTATTTTTTATATTTATTAAATGTAAGTTTGATATATAAAGTGCCTGATAGATGTTTATATGAATTATATAATCCAGTGTATACATTCTTTCTTATATTTGTATGTACAAAAAATCACAAAGTGATACTTTTTATGCGTGTTACAAATTTAAAACGATTTTTATATAAATAACAATTTGTATATGAAAATATTATTTTGATACTTTGTATTTTATGAGATTTAAGGACCAACGGATTATGAGTCGTAATGAAATAGGTATAAGAACAAGATATTTTCCATTAATATATTTATAACAATATATATAGTCTTAATCAACTGGATTTTTTTTTTGCCAGGTGGTAGGGTATTTGCCCGACTAGATGGCTACCACCCCTGGTCTAAAGTATGTCGCCCATAACAACCTTGCGTTGTGTTCCGGCATTAGTGACCAAGTTCCAGTTTCCCTTAAGAGAGCAGCAGCGCATTTGTAGCACCTTTGATGTTGCAAATGTCCATAAGCGATGGTAACCGCTTTCCATCAAGTGGGCCGTCTGCCTCTCTGCTGAACTCCTGCAATTAAAAAAAAATGCTGCGCAGTTTCTGTTGAAAAACCGCGTACTTCGCCACCATCTGTTGCTACTTAAGGACGGTTATCAGATTTAAGAACTGTACATATTATTCATATTTTACAATTATTTTTGCGACTTAATTTTTACATATTATGATAACCCAACGGCCAGGTATTAAGTGTTTTATAAATAAATAGCTTAGGTTAAGTCTTTAATAATATTGATAACAAAACTCTGAATGTTAATTTGTTATAACGATGTTTTAAAAGTCATTGCCATAATAACTATGTTACCTGTTAATATCAAATTGTAAGAGGGAATGCACGAAATAGGTTTTCAGTGGAACGAAATCTTAATTCTACGGGTATTTGCCCAAAATTTTGATCCATATTGCAGAACTGCATTAATACTTTATAAATCAGCAAATTTGTGAAAACGTTGCTACCTGCATCATGCATTCGCAAGGCCTTTTTATGTTGACCAGATTTTAAGTTTCGATTTGCGACTGAGCTTTGTTTTTAAATAAGTATTATTATTTTTCTAGAATATAGGTACTCTCGTTACTATAAAATGGTAATAAGTGTCTCTTGAGTTTAGAATGACTAACTTTATATGGAGCCGACAACCAGCCGAATGACAAGTATCAAACACGTTTTATATGAAACTACACAACAACGAGCGTTTGACGATAAAACAGCTCGAAGTCGGCTCGAAGTAATTTGATCGAACCATTAATTGTTTTTCGTGCAGGAAATAATAATTACAATGGCCATACTCTTTAACTTTTCTAAACCTCATGGCTAGAGCACGCTGTACGTCTTTCTAAATATATACACCTGTTTGGTGTTCACGTAAAAAAACACAGCAAAACAGCAAATAATTATTTAGTGTGCAGATTACACGCAGCAGAAGTGAAACAAAGTGACAAGGTGTGGGAGGGTTTCCAAATTTCACGACGTCACATTTCATATATTATATCGTTATAATATATTTAAGCTTTAAAACACAAAAATTGAAGTATTAACGAAAAACTTCAAAACATTTCCAACTATCTGTATGAGCATAGTGTTTAAATGATCAAATACTAGCTGACCCGGCAAACTTCGTACCGCCTCAGAATCAATAAATAAAAAAACGTTGATTTCTGAACGACGGGACGAACATCAAACGTTTGACATTCAAAACCAAAAAAATGAAAAATAAAACTTCACTTTTAAATTTAATTTGATTTCTAAACGACGGGACGAACATCAAATGTTTGACAGGTAGGAATAGTTTCTAAGGGTAAGCGAAATTGTTGTTTTTACTATATTCCAAGCATTTTTTTTCATATTTACTCACTTTTTAAACCTTCCCTGGACTTCCACAAATAATTTAAATCCAAAATTAGCCAAATCAATCCAGCCGTTCTCGAGTTTTAGCGAGACTAACGAACAGCAATTGATTTATATATATATATATATATATATATATATATATATATATATATATATATAATGTATTCTATCTCATTCTCTCGCAGGCTTAAATAGTCCTATAGGTTTATGTGTTCATCTCTTTAGTGTCGCTTCTCCGTTTCATCGAGTTTCAAATCACGATTCCAAAGAAGTGTCACTTCAAAAATAAAACAACAATTCACTGGAAACCGTTTGCGATATTTAAGATTGTTAACAGCTTTGGCCGTTACTGGGTGTTCCCCTCTTCAAATAAATACAGTGTTCTTAACAATACAGGATTTTAGCTTTCTCAGTTTTTTAAATGAATTAAATCTACCTGAAAAGTATCTCCATTATATTCAACGCCATAATCGTTATGAATCCCTTTCCATTGACTTCTAAATCTTTAATAGTATTAACCAAACGGCTTAGATGGCGCTTTATGTACGTATACATTGGTGCTCATCAATAATATCAGAAATAACTGTTTACCCCTTAGATCATATAAACGTCTAGATCACGCATCAATTGCACAAAAACGGCCCAAAAACAGTGCACCAAAATTGGTGCACTGGCTTCAGTGGCTTCCCACGCCTGTTAGTGTCGTTTCGATTACTTTACTGGTTAGAGCTCGCAAAAAAAATAATTATGCCGGCCTGGGCTATTGAAATGTGTCGGAACTATTTTAAAACGGGAAAGGATAAGGATGAGATGTCATTTAGTCGGAAAACTTAACACTTTTCTCATGATTTCTTTGTAAAAACGTGAAATTTAATTTCGACATTTTCAAGGTTATCGAATTGATTGATGTTGTCAGGTGACAAGTGTGACTTATTTTCCAAAATTTGGGGACTTTTGTTATCATTTTTTATTTATTTATGAAATATGAATAATTGAAAAAATCGATAGAAAACAGACATGTAATGTTTGTGTGTCCGGTTTTTTAAACTAGTTTATATTACGTTTTAGACTTCCTACGGATCCAATTGTAGCATATTGTTGGACAAAGAGATGGATTTTGAAAGGAAGTATTTTGAATCATTTTCGGAGATATTTTTACACTATGTTTTTTTATATTTTCTTATCAACGGGACAATTGTATTGAAATAAAGTACCTAAAATAATTATATATGATCGTGACCGATAAGATGTAAGTTGTGTGAAGGATAATTAGAAAATTTAAGAATACTTAACCATCATATAAAATTATTTCTAATCTAACCTTAGCGCTTTGGACAATATAAACTTTTTAATGTAACCTTATGACGTTTGATATAGAATTGACAGAATGCGTGCTGCAAATATCGTCAAAGAGGATGTAAAAAAAACTGAATATCGTTTAAAGCAGATGCTTTGGTCGGAGTTATCTGTACTAATATTATAAAGAGGTAAAGTTTGTAAGTTTGTGACGTTGTAGGGGGGTAATCTCGGGATCTACTAAACCGATT
The DNA here is from genome assembly GCA_019925095.2 of Dendrolimus kikuchii. Taxonomy (NCBI): domain Eukaryota; kingdom Metazoa; phylum Arthropoda; class Insecta; order Lepidoptera; family Lasiocampidae; genus Dendrolimus; species Dendrolimus kikuchii. Next base: position 1,225,202 of record CM034390.1, read on the forward strand.
TTAAAAATTCTTTTACTGTTGGAAAGCTACGTTAACAGGGAGTGTCATAGGCTATATAACATGACGCTTTATACCACGGGAGTGGGACAGACCGCGGGTGAATCCGCACCGGGCCGCTAGTAATATTATAGATAACTCTTTATTGTCATAATTAAGATATTAATTTTGTCTATATTCTGTTAGCTGCATCTCCATTAATTCCTAATAAAGAAATAATTTAATATATTAATATGATAAAAAACAAATTTTAGTTCATAAAATAATCAAACTAAACTAGTTTCAATAAAAACTTTTGGATATGAATATTTTTATTTTTATAATAGCCCTTTTCAAGTGGTTTAGTTGCTCTTAAGTCCCTGCATTAAACTATCCCGTGTACCTACCCCGTAGTTCCTACTACTGATATAAACTTTGGATTACACATAAAGCCTACTACCCAATATAAACCTATCGAATCGTTCCAAGTCTACTATTACAAATGATTTCACTGACTTTTAGCGCAGGATAATCTTTGGGTTATAAATAGTCATCTAATAACCTTCATGAATATGATGTGTAACACAAAAATAATTTGCCATTATGAATAGTTTTTTTTTAATTATTACATTAGTATTGGTAATTAACAGACTTCTAAATATGTACTAATTATCTGTACAAGCATTTTATTGCGAATTAAAATTACTACATGTGCTAAAATGGGTTATGAATTCATTTGTGCATGTATTTTTTTATGGTTCGTTCCAAGACACATAACTTTTGTTGATAATACTTTATTTAAAAAAAAAAACTAGAACCTCTGAGTAATATTAAATTATATCACATAAAGCGATTAAATCATAACGATCATTTAAACTTTTGACTTACATAAAAAATATTTAATTATAAAAAATGGGGTAATATTTTTTTCCTGATATCCCAAAAACGCAGAGTGAAGTTAGCAACGCTTCGCGTTTTTGATGCCGTTTTTGCCGGTGTTGTTTGTTAGCAATGCTCTCTCTAGACATGTTATAACTCAATGGTTTACCCTAATCTATCCTCAGTCCAGTAAACTTTAATGAAGAGAACCTTCCACATAATCTATTATCATTACAGGCAATCAAGCATGTCACGATCACGATATAGTAAACTACATCGCGCTTTAAAATTATCGTGAACAAGCAACATATACATAAGTTTACTTTGTCTACCTGAAAGACCTTCCCTTTATGATTTGAGCAACCATGCCACGTTGCACATCAGTCTTCGATTTTCGTACTTAGGTCTCTGAAATAATCTATTCCAGTTCCAGCGTGACTAGTCTCCATTACTACCAAACATCCCTTTACCATATAAAATTTTCAAAATTTCAGATATTCCACATAGATACATCCCATCCGCATCATCCAACCCCCAATCCCAATAGTAGTAGTTCTTTGCATGCAATTAATAAGCTATAAGATAGGAGAAAACTGAAACCTATATAGCAATAAAACTAAGAAAAGATTGCCTCTGTCCTGCCCTATGACGGAGAACCCCGGGTTTACAAAAAAAAAAAAAAAAATGTTATTAACAACTACAAAAATCTGGTTTTCTTAGCCTAATTCGGAATATGCCAATAGTTTAAGAGAGTAGCAACCATTTCATTTTTCATTGCTAGGATCAACTTTCTTTACAAAAACAATATCCCAGTAAAAAATGAGTTTTGACTAAAGAAAACATCACTACCTAACTTTCAACCATAATTTTGTTGGATATTTAAAACATATTTTTAGATCATTAGATATTTAATTAAAGGCTGATTTAACAATCACTAGATAAAAGTTGTTCATCGAATAAAACAGCATTGGAAAATTAGAAATTACATTTGCATGGATAAAACAGTTGAATTGTTTTACTTTTCAATTTAGTCAGGTTATGATTTATTCGAGTGATAACTATTATTTGTGATGATTGGAAATGCGGCCCTTAGTTCAAAATAAACTTTTTAAGACTTCAAATTTTTGATCTAGATATTTCTAAATATTTTAGATAAAAAAACAATTAATTAATCTTTATTTGCAATGTTGGTTGAAATTCTAGTACTTTTTTCTGTGTATTTCAATTCAGGAGGGCTTTGTCAGTTCTAGAAATGCAGAATTTACGAGTATTCAGTTTTTTTTACTGGAATTATAGACAGTATTCTTCCATGACTACATTTTAAAATATTTATACACACAGAACTACCAATTATATGGTTGAAAATGCCTTTGACTTATTGTTATAATGTTTGTTTAATTATTTATATTTAATAAAACAATTTGAACACATTTAAAGCGTTTTATTGTGTACAACAATACATTATATAATAAATAACAATAGACAACATTCCCAAAAGTATGAATAATATTACAAAGAGCGGTTACAAGAGTTTGAAGCACAACAAGTAGTTTAGCCATAGTGTATTGTCTATGGTTTTGGATTGAAAGTTAATAAACATTGAGCGGTGTTTTACTTTACATAGATCAGTGCACACAGAGCGGCAAGACTGGAGCATGTCCTTATTAAAATTGATATTTGTAACGTACTTAATATAAACCTGCACGGATGGCGCCACTGTGCCAGTGTCCCCCCCCCCGTCCCCCACCCCACCCCTCACTCACTTTACTCACTTGTAAGATGTCGACGCGCCAGTACGGCCCCGCTCCCAATCCCGTCCGGTCTCATCCCAATGGATCTTCACTACTTAATCAAAATATTAACCCTTAAGACAATTATCGATATAGCAAAAAGCCGCAAGACTAACACAATCACTATCTCGTAATGTACCAAGAAAATATACCCATTTCATACAAATCATACAACTCCTATATAAACAGAGTGAGACAACAACACAATTAACGATCACGTGCACAAACGCGATCTGCACTCTCATCGCGGACACATATGTGCTAATAGTGAGCTGAAGGGTTAAAACATGTACAGAAACTAGCGCCATCAAGTGGTCTAGGAATATTAGTTCCCATTTAGTGCAACTTAACTTAAGATGGCGCCGTGCAATATCGTTGAATAAATACATCGCGCTGACGAGATCTTAAGAGTATAAATGAAACCACAAGTTATGGTCAAAGGTGAATCTCGCACACTTTTACATGAAGTTTTATGTGAACCATTTTCTACTTTTGGCATAAATTATAAAGAGCTTATAATATATAATTATATAAGTTTTAAACTGTAATTTTATTCTGTCTTTCCATTTATTCCAATTTAGAACAAGTTATAAGTACCATCTAGTGGAATTTATAGAGTTATCGATTGTAGCGCCATCTATCGGACCGGGTAAATGATATTTTGATATTTTATTCCAGAGAGGCTGATATATTTTATATATAATATATTATCTTTGGTCCCGCCATTCCTCCTTATCACTTTGTAATCACGTCTACATTGCATTTTTGTTCTTTTAACAGTCGTACTTATTTTTACACATATTTAGAAATATTTGTCATTTCAACGTAACGTTTATTGCCATGACGTATTTAGGTGTTTTTTTTTATTGCAGGAGATCAGCAGACAGGCAGACGGCCCACTTGATGGAAAGCGGTTACGATCGCCTATGGACATTTGCCACACCAAAGGTGCTACAAATGCGCTGCTGCTCTCTTGAGAGAAACTGGAACCTGGTCACTAATGCCGGAACACAACTCAAGGTTGTTATGGCGACATACTTTAGACCAGGGGTGGTAGCCATCCAGTCGGGTAAATGCCCTACCACCTGGCTATGGGTTGTTTAGTCGCCTCTTACGACAGGCCGCCCGGCCGCAGGAAATTGTATTCTTTCTCCGTTCCTGCACGGATAAAAGTGTTCTCACTACATACACAGCATAAGCTGACAGCTCACCATAATAAGTATTATCTATGGCTCACCTGACGGCAAGTGGTTACGTTGTCTATAAACATTTGTAACACCAGAAGTGTTACCAATATAAGTACATTATATTATGCCAGGCGGGCATAAGCTATAACGGTTATAGATCATAGATAAGCCGGCAAAATTACATAATTTACCGGACAATTCATTTGCCTTACGATCGGTTAAAATTTGAGATATTACACGACCAACAAAACTAGACGAACGCGTGGTCATTCCACCCGAGGTACAAGATCTAAAGCGGTATGCTTTAGATCCTGTACCTCCTAGTACCGTTCGCAGCTTCAATAAGTTTGAATGGATTAGTTGTTTTGTTATAATCTCTGTGTTGGTTGTTAAGTTTTTTCTAGTTGTTTTTTGTTTGTTATCTTGCTGTTTTTGAAGTGATAACTTTTTATGGGAGGGTAAACCGCTTCGTTACGTAACGCGTTACGGCGCCAATCTGTCTGGCTTCCCTTTCTCTCCGCAAGTTATAACTTCTCTCGGGCGTCCCGAGGCGCACACGTTTTTTATTGTATTGTTTTGCGTTGACGACATTTGAAATGGGTAAAAAAAAGTTAGACGAACAAATTTGACCATAATCCTGTTGGTATTTTTAGATATTTTTGCAAACGGTACCCGTCCCGGTAGACACACATTTTGCATTCGTCTATTTGGCTTGGTCGTATAGTAAGCTCAAGACAAGTAATGACAAATTTCTACCGATAGTAAGGCAAGTGAATCAACAGTAATATATAGAAATCGGCCATAAATGGAGTGTATTCAAAGCATACTTACTCCGTTGACTCAGCGACCCAAAGTGGGTCTTGGCCTCCGAAACGAGTACATGCCACTTTTCTCGGTCCAGTGCGGTTTCTTGCCAATTACTGGCTCCTAGCTCCGACAGGTCTGTCTCTACTCTGTCCTTCCAGCGATATTTAGGACGGCCGACCTACCGGCCGTCCCAAATATGCTTTCCTCGCGCTGCGATCCTCTCGCATCCGCTCTACGTGACCGAACCAGCTTGGTCACGAGATTCCCAATTTTGAGGTTGGTTCGGACCCTCCAGCTACCACCCTCTCTTTTTGTTGGACCCAGAATCTCACGGAGAGCCTTCCTTTCCGCTACTAAAAGCTGGTTCTCCTTCTTGAGGGTACGCGTCCAAGCTTCGCACCCATACATCAGGATGGGCCGTATGACGGTTTTATAGTTCAAAGCAGCTTTATGTAATTTTGGACAAGCGACGCCACTTAGCAGCACATAATACGGTACAAACATTTGTCGCTGAGTGAATACTGATCCTTGTTTATTAGGTGTCCAATAATGAGCAATAAATACATGTGAAATATTTTATACAATACGTGAGCAAATATTACTGGACGGTGAATTATTTATTAATAATTATTTCATATAGTTACAATCTCTTCACAATATTGCAAATTTATTTGCAACGAATTTCTATGAAAAAGAATCTCAACTTATACACACATAATAGTACATTATGGTACTAGTGTGTAACATTGGTGATTACCGCCGAGGCGCCATTGAGACTCGAGCCGTAGGCGAGGGTCTTAAGAGAGCCGAGGATGGTAATCATCAATACACACGTGTATCATACGACGTTTTTCAACACACTTGTGAATAAAATAACAACAAAAACTCATTTTATTTAGTAGATAAAAAAAGTTATATATGAGTGAGTTTTATTTATTAAACACGTACGAGTTAAAATTATCTATTTAAATAAGAAGTTGCATGAAATGAGCAAGCAATAGGAACATTAATTTATTTTTTCTATAGAACACGATCTTTTTTTTTGAATAAAAACTTTTTTAAGAACAAAGCAACTCAACCAATAAAATTTAAAAAAAAATCTATAACTCACTAGTGAGTTATAATGTTTTTTACTCACAGTTTGATAATGGGTGTCATTCTGTGCCTAATTGCGGTGACCATAGAGTCACTTTATGAGCAAGTGTGTTGAAAATTATATTATCACACCCAATTTCAACAAGACGTGAATCCCTTACAATAATACAACCTGCGCATACGTCGCTAGTCTGGCCAGGGAATCATGCCGCATGCTATTCAGAATTTTCATATGGCCACACTCGTATCTGTCATTGGAACTTACGATAGAAGTGTTACGTACGGAGGGTACAGGTAAGGAGAATCATCTCATCTAGGAAAATAATTAAAGAAGTTTCCAGTCGTAAGCTGTAAATAACAGTTCAAAAACCGTCCGCAATGGCGCTGATGTAGACAAAGGGTATGGTATGAATGTAGCTGCTGTAGACGAATCGAAGTACGCCGAGTTAAAAAAATTAAGATCTTTGGCATCTAGAGTAGTTGGTAACAGTACACTGTTATAAAACGTCAACTAGTTACGTAGTACAAAGTACATACATACATACATACATAACTTCACGCCAGTTCCCTTGCGGGGTAGGCACGAACAACAGAGCGCCATTTAGGCCCATTCTTACACACCTCACTTGCTTCTTTGACATTCATAACTCTTGTCATGCACACTCGTCTGTTCTTAAGGCTCCTGACATCACCCTCCGCTAGTACACGATCAATTTGATCATGGAAGGTGTGTCGTGGCCTTCCACGACTTCTGCATCCATCCACTTTTGCATCGTATATCTGTTTAGTCATTCTTTCCACATGCCCGAACCACCGGAGCATTCCTTTCCTTACCTTCACCCAGACACTCTCTTTCAGACCAACTCAACTACCAGTAGTACAAAGTAATTTACTAAATATAATCTCAAAGAATTGTTATGTGAAACCGTGAATAGTGATAATATTTTCTTAAGTTTTCGCGACTTGTATACACAATAAAACTACGTTTTTTAATCACGGTCATTTTATTTGATATTGGTTTTTCCGACGTTTCGGCCCATTTTCAGTGGCCGTGATCACGGAAGACAAAGATGTCAAGTGTCAACGAGTATTGTTAAAGTTTTATTTAGCGTACCGCCAACTTGTTAATTTTAATTATTTAGTTTTAATTTTATTTATGGTTACTATTTACTCTATGGAAGCCTAATCTAATTTGCTACCGCTTCGCAACATGTTATGGCTTGAAGAGAAGAAGCGGCGCGAGAAACTCTTCAGCAAACATGCCTAGCTAGGTATGTTAGGCTCCCATAGAGTAAATAATAACCATAAACAAAATTAAAACTAAATAATTAAAATTAACAAGTTGGCGGTAGGCTAAATAAAACTTTAACAATACTCGTTGACACTTGACATCTTTGTCTTCCGTGATCACGGCCACTTTTCAGTGGCCGAAACGTCGGAAATACCAAAATCAAATAAAATTACCGCGCTTAAAACTGTTAAAACGTAGTTTTATTATTGTGCATAGTGATTTTATTTCGAGTTTAACGCTTAATGATTTTGTAATATTTAATTTTATAAAACTGAAACACTATAATACTACTCTAATAACTTTTGGCGCTTTCTTTAAAACTCACCCTGATGCCAAAGTGGCGCCACCCTAATTTAATGCATTTCGACGTACACTTCTTCATATATAGAGATGGTTCTCCTTACCATACCACTACCCCTAGTGTTACGGCGTGGGTTTAGCTAAAGAACTATATTGAGATGTTAATCTTAAGGCCGCTTGCATAACGATCGCGCCTTTAAATAAAATTCGTTAATAATATTAAACTGCCTAAGTACGTTTTACACAAAACGTATTGACAGTTCTTTAAACGTATTTAGCGGCATATTTTGCGTTGTGCAAGACGCTAATCGTATTTAAGAGTGTTAAATATGTTTTGTGTTTCTTAAATAAATTTAAGCAACCATTATGCAAGCGGCACTTAGTCTTGCATTTTTACTAAATTACCACACCTTTGTAGATATAAGTTGACAGCATTTAATTACGACAAATCAATATTCCATCAATCTTAACAGAAGTTTCATATACATTTCTATATATGAAAATAAACTTTGGTGCGGAAAAAAAACTTCAAAGGACAAGTGGCACAACGAAGTGGCAACAAAATTTTAAGTTGAAGTTTTACGGGAAGGTTTTCAAATTGGACAAGTACATTAACAATCTGCCCGTAAAACTTCAAGTTAAAATTTCGTTGCGATTCGTTTTGCCATTTGTCCGTTGAAGTTTCACTTCTGCTGTGTCCCAGCACACATTTCGATTTTTCGCAGGTTGACTGCAAATTATGATTTGGTTAGGTTAGGTACATTTTTATTTAAACATATTTTATTTTATCAAACAAAAAAACTGAATCCGATCCGAAACCAAAAAAACATCCATAGTCTACTCTAACATTATGCCGCCTATCACCACATCTAGTGTAAATTTATGCCGCTCTTCCACGCGGCCGTAACGCTTTTTCGTGACAGAAAAATCCTAAGACCCCGTCTATATACAAGTTTCACTTCAAAAATTACGTATGAAACCATGCCTGTATCGGACTAATTTTTTGTGAAAATTTCGTAATCTTACTCAGATGTGTGTAATATCGATTTGTCGTAATTTCTGAAATTCATTTAATTAGCTCTTTAATACAAAATTATATAATTGATTTCTTACATTGCCAAGTGATTTTTTTTAAACTTGCAGCCATTTAGGTATACTGGTCAGAACCCTACTTTAAGTCATTACTTTGACTCGCACTACACATCTTTATGATGTAAATTTTATTTAGACTATAAATTGAGGCATATAAAAACTATTTAATAGAACAAAACATTTACAATGTAATTAAATGATGCTTAAGTATAGTATATCACAAGTTTATTTTACATATATTATTATCTTATATCGATTTTAAAAATTGTACACTTATCATATTCGAGTCATATTTTTCGCAGGATAATTAAGATACATTGTTCACGCCACCGCGTAACGAACGATGATTCCCCGAAAAAGTAATTTACCCCGCACTTCCGCGTCTCAACGATCAGTCTGAATCGACCCGTCGTAAAGACATTCACGCATCGCGCGCGCATTTGAGATATCCACCCAATTGCAATACTAATCGGGTTCCAAGAGCTTGGTGATAAGTGGCAAGTGAATCTAGTTGTGAAGCGGGAGATATATAACAAGAGAACACGCACTGCTGCTCCTGTATCGCAGACGCTCCGGTTACTCAGCTCATATTATTACGGGTGAGTCCATTTATCTCCATTCCCTCTTACCCTTGCACCCTTGAAATCTGGCAATCGGCCAGATCATATGGTCTTTCGAACCGAATATTCCAACTGGCGACCTATTTATACAGTCTGCAACAACCGTATTTTGCCATTTTATGGTTAATTCAAACCAAATTGTAAATTTTCACATACCTAAAAAGTTAAATAAACAATCATTATCAATCTGCCCATTTACCCGTTTTCTGCCCTTGTTTTTTCTTTTTTGTTTTCTTATAAACATATTACTTCTGCCCTTATATATTTGAATACCCATTCCACATTCCTCAGATAATTACGCAAATTGCTACACGATAACTATTTTTTGGTACGTAGGTAGGTTAATATAACCTCGAGTACGTATTCTGTACTTTATTCAGCACACCTATTCTCGAATACTTGCACTAAACGTGATATCGGATCGATATAATAATATTGAATATTATATTCGTTTCACTCGGTGTGGTTAGCTTGCCGTGCAACTTTTATAGCTTATATATAGCTTCGTGTTTATTAAGACTCAGCGCACACGACAGTTTGATATATATTTTTTTTTCCTAATCATTTTTATTTATTTCGTATTTCTTACGTTTCTCTGGCTGCTTTCTTGCGTGTTCTTTATTAGCATTAGTAAAAAAAAAAAAAAAAAAGAAAAAAAAAAAAAAAAAAAAAAAAAAAATAAATTTTTTTTTTTTTTTTTTTTTTTTCGTTTGCTTTTCCTTTTCTTATTGTGCACTTCTCATCGTCATGCCTACCAAATCGCAATCTGCCATCTTTATGCAAACCCATAAGTACATAACTTTCCTATTAGAGATAGCTAACCTTATATTAAAAGGAGACAAAAAGTATAGTGTAAACGATTTCATAGGGCGCTTTACAAAATTGGACGATATAAAGGGCAAGTTGGATACAGTATATTATGAGATCTTGGACTCTAAAGACCTTGACGACAAAGTGGAAAAATGGTACTTTGACTACTACACCTCGGCTATAGAAGCATATGAAAAAATTTTGGTGGCAAACATCACCATCAGCTCAAGCATCAAACCAAGCTCGCCCACATTCTCCACGTCTACTGTTCTGCCCAAAATAGATCTACCCAAATTTTCTTCCAAGCTTGAGGATTGGCCATCTTTCATAACTATTTTCAAAAGCCTTACGGACACTGCCGGTAATTTGTCAGGTGCAGTTAAATTACACTATTTATTTTCTTGCCTCTCCGGAGAAGCTCTCAGTATGGTATCACACCTCAAGGTTACCGATGAGAACTACGATGTAGCGATGACAACACTTGCCAATCGCTACGAAAATCGCCGAGTTCTCATTGATAGGTTTATAGATATGATACTAGAGTTACCCCACATCACCACCCGCTCACAAATCAGACAGTTATTTTTAGCCCCTCTTATTTCAACCCAATCGGCGCTTAAAAACCTAAACTTACCACTACATGACTCAGACTACGTCCTAGTGTCAATAGTAGTGCGGAAGTTAAAGGGCGAGCTTCGCACATTATTTGAACGAACGCATGGGTCTTCAGACACTCTGCCCACCTTAAAGGATGTAATCACATTCTTAGAAGACCATGCACGTTGCACAGAAACTGAGACATATAACCCACCCCCCCCTCCCCTCAGCCCGACATACAGACAAACTGAACGTGCTTCTCCCTCAGCACGGTACCAACCACGCGCTTCTGCACCCAGACCAGAAATTCGGCACGTTCGTTTTCAGCCCACTACTTCCGTCCGCCCACCTTTAACGCGCCCTGCATATCCTCTACAAAGTCAAGCGTACCCTGTACAGTACGCTCAAGGATACCCACAGTCTACACAATATTTCGAGCCCATAGCACAAGATTCCGCCCACCCACCAGCACCGACCAATAATTATTACTGCCCTTGGTGTCACGTTAGAGGACACAGGTTGCTGAACTGCGGTGAATACCTAAGACAGCCTACGCAAGGGCGCTGGGATTTTATCCAAGCTCATGAACGGTGCCGTAAGTGTCTAGGACCCCATTACTCTGACGAGTGCAGATCCACAGGACGGTGTAGAGAATGTGATAGCGAGAAACACCATACCACCTTACATCGCAGTGGCTTTGAATCACCCACATATGACAATTCTCACCTCTTGCCCCCACAACTAAGAGGACAAGAACACACCCGCCCAACCACGGAATCAAGAAACTCTTCTCGTCGTAATTCACCTATTAATTCACAACAATGACTACCTGCTACTCACTTACACAATACTACACTACACCCACCCATACCATCGCTACAATATACACCATCCACTACATCACGTAAACAAAATAAATCCCAGTTTCATACTCAGCACTATGATAATAAAGTTTATCATAATAATCACTTGCCCGGCAGCCCTGTTACTTCCTCTGATAAAGCTAACCAAAATGACAGTCATATTTCAGCACATACTCAGCACATTACAGTACACGATCCACCAGTTTTATTACCCACTGTGTCCCTAGAACTAGCAGACAACGCTGGAGAATTTCATAAGGCAAGAGCATTATTAGACAGCGGTTCCATGCTAACCTTGTTAACTAAAACTATGACACAAAAATTACGTTTGCCTGTCGAGCACACAGAACTAAAAATTACAGGAGTCGGTAATCAGCAGACTCAAAACTCTAGTTCTTCAACTACCATCACATTCCGCCCTATTCACACCGAAGTCCCAGTAATTAGCGCAAAGGCATACATTCTACCAGATTTGACAGGTCTTTTACCATTAACAATGTTACCTGACGTTGTTCCACTCCTCGACTCGACACAGCTTCCCCTAGCAGACTCGTCTTATCGTTTTCCAGCCGCTATTGACTTGATTTTAGGTTCTGATGTCTTGGGCCAAATTTTGGATGGTAACAAAATTTTTTTGGGCCCCGGCAGGCCAATAGCCTTCGGCACGATCTTCAATTTCGCTCTTTTAGGTCCTATCAATCCAAACTACACAAAGCCTGAGCCTCAAGTTAATTCAGCACTAGTAAATATTGACTGTTTACAACCCCAACACTCAAATAAAGAAATACACTCCGCTCTGGAGAGATTCTGGGAAGTCGAAGAAGTGCAATCAAAGGACAACTCAACCTCTGACGAGTGTGAGGAGAACTTTCGTTCTACCACCACACGTGATCCCACAGGGCGATACATAGTATCCCTTCCCTTTCTTACAAAGGCACCTAAGCTCGGTGCAACCCACGCTATTGCACTACGACGATTCCTTAATTTGGAGCGCAAACTCCAAAGAGATCCTACCCTCCGCTCAAAATATATCGACTTCATGAAGGAATACATTGACATGGGCCACATGGCTCTTTGTCACCCCAGCACATTCAAAGGAAAAGACCATTTTTACGTCCCGCATCATGGCATCTTCAAAGCCAACTCTGAAAAACTTCGCACGGTTTTTGATGGCAGCTGTAAGAGCTCTAATGGTGTCAGTCTTAATGACTGTCTGCACACTGGCCCACCGCTCCAACGTGATATTACTGACATCATTCTAAATTTTCGTACTCACAAAGTGGTCTTTAGTACAGACATCCAGATGATGTTTAGAAATATACTAGTTCACCCAGACCACAGACGGTTCCAACTCATTCTATGGCGCTCTTCTCCAGATCAACCTCTGCTCACTTACGCCCTGTCCACTGTCACGTATGGCCTACGACCCAGCCCCTTCCTCGCCAATCGATCTATTATACAGCTGGTCACTGATGAAGGTCACCGTTTTCCCCAGGCTGCACAGGTTCTTACGCACTCCATATTCGTGGATGACATTCTGACTGGGCATGATTCAGTTGACAAGGCAATAGCTCTGCAGACTGAACTCATTGAGTTACTAGCCCTAGGGGGATTTCATTTGCGAAAGTGGACCTCAAACTCTCGTCAGCTTTTAGAACGCTTCCCGGATGATCAATGTGACATACCCAAGGATTTTGATGTTGTACCCGACTCCAATGCAATCAAGGTACTTGGTATGCAATGGATACCACAAACGGACGAATTTACATATCACATTTCGGTACCTACACTGGAAAAATTTACCAAAAGGTCAATACTCAGTACCATCGCTCGTTTATACGATCCTAGTGGATGGATCAGCCCAGTTATTTTCCGCGCAAAACTGCTCATTCAGCACCTATGGACTCTAAAGTTAGACTGGGATGAATCGGCTCCCAATGATGTCACATTTCAATTTCAGCACATTTTTGAAGACTTACCTCTACTCTCTGCTCTTCGACTCCCCAGAACAATTTGCACCAGCAAAGATTCCACCTACACCCTACACGGTTTTGCCGATGCATCCGAATCCGGATATGCAGCCGCAGTCTATCTTCATGAAACGAATATCACGGGTCAGGTACACGTCAGACTACTTGTTTCTAAATCCAAGGTAGCCCCCATTAAAACCCGACAGACTATACCAAAGCTGGAACTTTCAGCTGCACACCTCACTTCGCTGCTCATTTCTCGCGTCTCTGTTCAACTTTCTGCCCACATTACCATTCAGCAACACTTTTGTTGGTCAGACAGTACTATCGTACTCGCCTGGCTTAAAACTCCTTCTCAATCCCTACAGGTCTTTGAGGCCAATCGAGTCTCTGCCATTGCAGCCAATCCATGTAACCCTACTTGGAGACATGTACCCTCAGCTCTTAACCCTGCCGACTGTGCTAGCAGGGGAATATCAGCACAGGAACTCTTAGCCTATGACCTATGGTGGTCGCCTACTTGGCTCAAGGCCCCACCTGATACCTGGCCCACGATGCCCCCTGCTTTGGGTCATCACGTACTGCCTGGTCTAAAACCAAGAAAAATGGTAGCTCACATCGCGGTTCCTGATCTAGACACGGATTTACTCACGAGATTCAGCTCCTTAGACACACTTGTAGGCGTAACCGCATGTATTAAACGTTTTGCACACAATTGCTTGGTATCTTCTCACTCTCGCATCGTTGGTCCCATTACCGTAGACGAACGTAAGAAAGCGCTCTTACACTGGGTACGCTCAGTCCAACAAAATATGTTCGCTGAAGACATCCACCGACTGCAAACTAACAAATTATGTACAGTGCGAATACAACGCCTCTCGCCCTTTCTCAAGGATGGTCTTCTTAGAGTAGGAGGGCGCTTGTCCAACTCAGCCCTTAGATATGACACACAACATCCCCTCATCTTACCCAGTTCAAGCCCCCTTGTGGACCTAATTATAGATCATTTCCACACTATACACTGCCACCCGGGCGCAGATACACTACACGCACTACTCCGTCAACAATACTGGATTTTATCTGGAAGGCGAGTCATTCGTCACCGTGTCTTTAAATGTGTACGCTGTTTTAGGCATCGAGCTCAGCCGAATCCCCCTTTTATGGCCGACCTACCGGCTGATCGAGTCAGCCCACAACCGGTGTTTAGTCAAGTGTCCACGGATTTTGCCGGACCATTCCTAATTAAATCAAGTACTCTACGCAATGCCAAACTTCTCAAAGGCTACTTTTGTGTTTTCGTTTGTCTCGCCACCAAGGCAGTGCACTTAGAGGCTGTCTCGGAACTTTCTACGGACGCCTTTTTTGCGGCACTGCAAAGGTTCGTTAGTCGGCGCGGAATCCCTACCCTAATTCGCTCTGATTGCGGTACAAACTATGTCGGCGCAAGAAATCAGCTCATAGAAGTACAAAACTTCTTAAAGGCCAATGATGATAGAATTACGCACAAGCTAGCCACACAGCAGATCACATGGTTGCTCAATCCGCCCTCAGCTCCTTCTTTTGGCGGTCTGCACGAGGCAGCCGTGAAATCTACTAAGCAATTACTCTATCGCGTATTAGGTGAGCAGCATCTGACCTTTGAAGAATTTTCTACACTCTTAGCCCGTATTGAGGCCGTTCTCAACTCTCGACCACTCTGCCCTCTGTCTTCAGACCCTACAGACTCCGAAGTCCTATCCGCTGGTCATTTCCTTATAGCTCGCCCACTTACCGCATTACCCGAACATTCCCATTCCCCCCGACGACAACAGCACTTAGTCAGCACTAATGTTCACGCCACCGCGTAACGAACGATGATTCCCCGAAAAAGTAATTTACCCCGCACTTCCGCGTCTCAACGATCAGTCTGAATCGACCCGTCGTAAAGACATTCACGCATTAAAAATAAATTTAGCGATTTATTTAAGTATCACGGACACAAATTCAAATTTTAGTACCATGCTCCATTAAAAGATTAGTTACTTCAAATACCCATACATGGCTCGGTGTGAAGGGATTTATGAAAAACTTTTAAAAAGTTACAATATATCTAATTCCCTCACGCGAACGATATTTAGAGTTTAAAAGGATGATTTTGATTCATATCTGCCGCTGTAGAAGAAAATATTTACCTATATACTACACTAATAATAAGATTTAGCATCTGAAAAGCATTTTGCTGTAACTCCTAAAGGCATATTTTACATGGGAGTCGGTTAATAGTAGATTGTTACACGAGAGGTGAAAGTGACCTATTTAGGCACGAGATAGTCTGGTGCACGAGCGAAGCGAGGGCGCTAATAGTTCGAGTGCCTAAATAGGCCTTTCACCCGATGTTAACACTCTGCTTTTCATTTCGAATATGACGAAATTAAATAAAAACAGATTAGTTACACAAACAACTACTTCTCTAATGAAATCAGTCGTTAAATCTGATGAAACGTCATCACGTACGTCACATATGAAACGTCGTCATTTTTTTTGTCTGTAGCATTCTACCAGCCAGTATTTTTTTGTCACTAATGATAGTAAAGATTAAGCTCAAATGTATGTAAATCAAATAAAAATTTAGTGAAAAGTAATTTATAAGTATTAAATAATGTTACAAAATTATTGGGTTTTTTTTTATTACATTTAACAGTGGCTGTAAAAAAGTAGGGACATAAGTCGTATGTATTATCTATGGTTCGCATAGTTTTTAAATTGATTGACGAGTTTTTGGCGGGAACTGAAAGGTGACGTTGTGCTGTGCAGTTTTATTTTCTAAAAATGTGTAAAATCACTCTAAAATAAACAATAGTTGTAGGATATTGATAGTTTTTCAGTAGTAATTATGTGTTTTTCTGAGAAATGTGAACTGTGTAGTCAAATGTGGCCTTTCGAGTTTTCACAAGAACTCCGTTGAATGCTGTGGATTGTAGCCTACAATACAACTGCGCCTGGCTTAAAGGCCTAGTTGCCAAGTCTTAAACTTAAAAAAAAACTAATTAAATTGATTGACAGCAGGCAAAATCGTTTACCAGGGACGAAAAGTGCTGTTTTCATCTCAGTGATCAGGCAACTCCAAGCGTACTTTCACAATATGAGAAATGAAAATATAATTTTTAGCAACCTATAGAAATTACAGACCAATGTATTCTATTGTTACATGAAACACTATAAAACTGTTTAAATTTCCTTTCACAATACCTTGAACTTATAGGTTCCTATAATAATTAGTAATTACCATTAATCAGAGGGCCTAAAGAGGTCGCTTTCGCAGATTCGTATGATGATCACGACAAGCATCAACATAAAGTAGAACTTTATGCTATGTCTCACAACTACCAGTATAACTAGCCTTTCAGACGGAACCACCACAAAGTTCTCGAACTGTCACACACGGCTAATTGGGAAGCACCACAAATTTGTGGTCAAATACAGATAATTGAAACGAACGTTGAAACTGATGCTTTTTCCCTCTAACTACATAGAATTTGTATTAGAATAAAAGAGACGATATAATTCTCTTGGTTTTGATATATAATAAACATTACGCTTGACAACCGAACAAGCACGATTTTGACATGGAAAATGACATCTCCCTGCGGTGGTTTGAAATAAAATCATTTTTAATGTATAAATTAAATAGCAGTAATAAAACTACTTATTTAGTATTGGTAACTACTTTTTCATAACTATAAAGGGCATAACATATTATTTCAAACGTTTGTACATTTTTTTATGATGCTCTAAGTGAACATGAGTGAGTTTTTTCCTTGTTTAGTTTTTCTTATAAGAATTTGAAACGCAGATACATTATAATCTAACTGGATTTGTATTATTTAATGTTTATGGCTTGGCAACTAGGCCTTTAATCCAGGCGCAATTATATTGTAGGCTACAATCGACACCGTATAACGGAATTCTTGTGAAAACTCGAAATGCCACATTTGACTATACAGTTCACATTTCTCGCAAAAACACATAATTACTACTCAAAAACTATCAATATCCTACAACTATTGTTCATTTTAGAGTGATTTTACACATTTTTAGAAAATAAAACTGCACAGCACAACGTCCCCTTTCAGTTCCCGCCAAAAACTCCTAACTGGATTTGTATCCAATATAAGCATAGATTATCACAGAATCGATTACTTTTTAAATAAAGTACATTCCTTTACTTTATTTAAAAAGTAATCGATTCTGTGATAATCTATGGATAGTTTTTGAATTATCTGCATTTTTGTTGAACTAGGCAAAACAACTTGTCAGCGCGCCAATTTTGATGGCAGCTTGTGGAAAAAGATAATATTAAATTCGGCCCCCGGAGGAGGCTAGACACGTGTCAAAGCGATTCTCCAAACTCGACCTTAGGTTCTCTGCTTTCTAGTAAAATCCACAATTTTGAGTTACAATAAAATGCCTCTCAGATACATTCGATAGAGAAAAAATGAATAAGTACACGGGATTTTTAAGAAGTCATCTCGACCGTAACTTCGTGAAGTGTGAGGTCCTTGAAATTATCGCACAATTTCAAAACAGCGAAATTCCCATTTTATCATTATCGTAAGGACGTTAAACTGATAAAACAATCCATCATTATCAAAGATACTGATCGTATTTCATCAAACATAAATAAACAATAAATAGGTGGGCCATATAATACAGCATTTACAACATAATCTTATATACTAATCTTTGTCTTACAAAAATCTTACAAATTTCATAACAAAGTAAAAAATCAGAAATATTAGTGTATGAAGGAGGCATGTTACAATTGCCAACTATTAAGAAAATGGGCAATCAAAGCTTTCCCTTTATACATATAATAATTAGGGATGAGCCGTAATTCATTTTACATTCGGTTTGACCGAATTTCGGCAGATTGAGCCGAACCTCGTCATTGGGCCGAAATTCGGTTTAAATGCCGAACATTCGGTGCAAGGAAAAAGTAAAATACCTACTTGCACTATTTTGACTGAAGTTCATAGAAATCATATCTATCATAACCGTAATATAAAAATTGGCATCTATATACTCATGGTCATTTATTTTAGTTAGGAACATGTGAACCTTAACGTTGAATGTGATAAAAAATAAATAAAATTAGTTCTTAATTGAGTCTTTGCCGAATTAAATAGACATCAAAATAAAACAAAAATAAAATAAATGTATTATTCTTCTAAGAAACATCAATAAGTGGTGCAACTGCTTAATTATAATGCGTAACTTGAATTTAAAAAAATATGTTTAAGGGACACCAGCAATTACAACTTTAATTTTGATTGTAATCACAACAATTTAAAAATTAAACATTATGAAATGGTGATTTTTTTACAATCAAAGGTCTAAAAATCTATTCTTTTATCCACCTACTCATACTTAAAGTTTACTACAGGCAAAATTCGGTGTTATCAAGTTGACGTTGTCAACAGGTCACGGTGTATTGCTCTTGAGAAAGCGTGGCGAAATCAAACTGAAGTTCGGCCGAATTTCAGCCGAATTTTTTATTTTAACCGAATGTTCGGCCGAAGCTCGTATTCGGTACAAACCACATTTGGCCCATCCCTAATAATAATTATTTTTTATTTCTAAAACGGTCTGTATCACACCATATCTCCATTTGACACACATAACTCCTTCATCCACTATGGCTACGTTCCATTAGAGACTCACAACGACCACGTTCATGACCGCGATTTTTTCCGTTCTACTTGCTTGCCGGCGTTAAAATCGTACACCCAAGTGGAACGGTTATTCGACCCATCTCTTGACATGGGTCGTTGTGGAACTGCTAACAGAGCATTTTGAGCGTTGTGAGCTACTAATGGAACGCGCTTTATGTGTTCATTATCATATTAATATCGACCATTGACATTTGGCTTAAAAACCTAAACCATTGAAATACCAAAACCTACGACATATCCATATACAAATAACTTATAAGTGAACAGCCAAGCTTTTGAAATTACAATAAGTAACAACCATAACCAAGAATTTTTTAAATCTATACAAATTGTAGACGGCGCCGCCGCCGCGCCACTATTAGGTTAATTTCAATATAATATGCGCCCGTTCAACAGCGACAGTACGCAGCGGCGTAGTGGCATAATAAATTTCTAGTTTTATACAACTTACAATTTCGATCGGCACAAAAGCGCAAACCTGTTTCTGACATATATATTCCGCTTACACGATTCGTACGCTACTAAAATTGATCTACTGCGCAGGTACATTAACATAGAGGGTGGAATTATTAGTTATGTAAAACTATACCAACGGTAAGGTAAAGAGGGATAAATATATAACAACACATATGACCTTGGCTTTACAAAACATGACTATTCAAAACGGTAACACACGCTCTTACCATCGGCCGTGGAGGTCGTGCTATGGCAGCGCAGGTGGCGTCGTCACATGGGTCTGCTTGGTCACCACACGCCTGCCCTGGGCCAGTTCACCAGCCTTCAGGGCTTTCGCTTTGAGGAACGCATCAACCCCATACACGACCATCGCTAAATATCCGAAGAACTGAAAAGGATAAGACAATAATATAAACATGTAGCGCAGCCAAATCCGCCTCCCTAATTAGATCTTAGATCGAATCGACTCCATCGCGCAAATCGATAAAATATTGTGAATTTTGAAAATGAAATTCTGTACTCAGTCTCCCGCCGGCAGTGAAGCGGCACGCACGCGCCACTCGCAATACATAAGCTACAACTGGCGCCCAACGTGAGGCTCGAACCCACGACCCTGAGATTAAGAATTTCATGCTTTACCGACTGAGCTAGCTGGGCTAAAAAACCGAAATGTGTGCTGGGACACATGGTAGAAGTGAAACTTCAACGGACAAGTGGAAAAACGAATCGCAACGGACAAGTTTTACGGGCAGATTGTTAATGTACTTGTCAAACATCAAGTTAAAATTTTGTTGCGATTCTTTTTTCCACTTGTCCGTTGAATTTTCACTTCTACTATGTGTCCCAGCACACATTTCGATTTTTCGCAGGTTTACTGCAAATTATTATTTGGTTAGGTTAGGTACATTTTAATGAATGCATTTTTTATTTAAACATATTTTATTTTATCAAACAAAAAAACTGAATTCGATCCGGAACAAAAAAAAACATCCGTAGTCTACTCTAACATTATGCCGCCTCTCACCACAGGATATACCTTCTACTCCTTCCACGCGGCCGTAACGCTTTTTCGTGGCAGAAAATATCCTAAAACCCCCCGTCTATATAGAAGTTTCACTTCAAAATTCCGCTGCGTTGCGAATCCTATGCCGCTTCACCTCAGGCCCTATAGACAAGTAGTATTAGCGCTAAACGAATAGAATAGAAAGTGTATAGCAATGACATAATACTTCAAGCCTTTACTATGGGCCGCTTGCATAAGGTTGCTTAAATCTATTTAAGAAACACAAAACGTATTTGACACCCTTAAATACAATTAGCGTCTTGCACAACGCAAAATATGCCGCTAAATATGTTTAAAGAACTGTCACTATGTTTTATGTA
Source organism: Dendrolimus kikuchii (assembly GCA_019925095.2). Lineage (NCBI taxonomy): Eukaryota > Metazoa > Arthropoda > Insecta > Lepidoptera > Lasiocampidae > Dendrolimus > Dendrolimus kikuchii. Next base: position 1,246,029 of record CM034390.1, read on the forward strand.
AAACGTATTTAGGCAGTTTAATATGATTAACTAGTTTTATTTAAAAGCGATCGTTATGCAAACGGCCCTAAGTATATTTTTCGTTGCAAAATGTATTTTAAACTACTATTTTGTTTTTAAACTATCAATTTTAGTTATATTTATTTTTTCGCCAACTCCTCCGTCAAGACAGTCTTTTCTTTTTCTTGTCTTCTTCTAACTATATACATCTAACTAGCTGTCCAGGCAGACGTTGTTCTGCCCTGAAGAAATAAAATTTAGAACCCGATTGCAGCGCCACCTACCGGGTCCAAATGTAAGCTATCCTATCTTTCAAGTTGGATCAAAAGACACACGATGAGAAAATTTGATTAAAATCGGTCAAGTAGTTTAGGAGTCCATAGCAGACAAACAACGTGACACGTAATTTATATATATTAAGATATACTAGGGATAATAAGGGAGGGGGGGGGGTTACTCTTTTTTATATTTTGTTTTCTTATTCTCTTTTGTAATTGCAAATCTTATTTTCTAATACATTTACCTATTTGCTATTACGATTGTATATCTTTCTAGTTAATTAATTCTATTTATTACATGTTTGTTTATTATATCTATATCATGTTATCTATTTATTTATTACTTAATTATTACATTTCTATTATTTGCAGGTCGGGGTATTTACATTCTTAATACTTAATTTTTTCTCACGCTGTATAAATATATACAATTATATATTACAAGTGTTTTTGTTGACCCATTGCGTTCAATAACCACTTTTGCTATTTTAATTGCGTACTTAATAAACTCGCGCTGCTTGTTTCCGAGTAGTTATTGGATATTTTCCCTGTTTATATCGTTGTGCCAGTCCAAAGCAAAGAGGGGGCAGTCGAAGATTTTAGTTAGATTAGACGCTACTGATTTATAAACTGAAAGTGTTATACCTAAACGATAATTTAAAATACCTTTTGCTACAAAAAATATACTTAGTAAAGGCTCGAAGTATTATGTCATCCCATACACTTTCGATTCTATTGGTTTGGCGCAAATTATAGTCTAATGGTGGTCTTTTCTTTCACCATATCCCAATTAATTGAGGTCGGCACAATACGTTTTGTCCTTCACACACTCCTTTATTATGGCATACATTTTCTGTCACATCACAAATCATCATATCATCCTTCACACAGCAGAAGATGATGTCAGGAGCCTTAAGAACAGACGAGCGTGCATGACAAAAGTTATGAATGTCAAAGAAGCAAGTGAGGTGTGTAAAAATAAGCCTAAATGGCGCTCTGTTGTTCGTGCCTACCCCGCAAGGGAACTGGCGTGAAGTTATGTATGTATGTATCCTTCACACAATCCAGCCATCTTTTTTTTGGTCTACCTTTACATTTGTACCCATCCATCTTGTAGTTTAACATTTTTTTTGTTACGTGACTTTCATCCCTCCTCATTATATGCCAATACCAACTTAATCATATCCGTGCAGGAACGGAGAAAGAATACAATTTTCTGTGGCCGGGCGGCCTGTCGTAAGAGGCGACAAAACAACCCACAGCCAGGTGGTAGGGCATTTGCCCGACTGGATGGCTACCACCCCTGGTCTAGAGTATGTCGCCATAACAACCTTGAGTTGTGTTCCGGCATTAGTGATCAGGTTCCAGTCTCCCTTAAGAGAGCAGCAGCGCATTTGTAGCACCTTTGGTGTTGCAAATGTCCATAGGCGATGGTAACCGCTTTCCATCAAGTGGGCCGTCTGCCTGTCTGCTGAACTCCTGCAATAAAAAAAAATCTTCCTCTCAATTTTCCAGTCACGGGTGCAACTTTCAAAGATCCCCTTATGTACTCATTTCTCACCTTATCCATTCTTGTAACACCACACATCCATCTCAACATTCTCATCTCAACTGAGTGGAGACGTTTGCGGTTTATCACTTTAGTGGCTGTATTATTACATTAAGGTTCAATTTCTGTGAAGGAATGCTAAACAACAAACTAAGAAAGTAACCAAGTATACAGATAGATACTTGGAAAAGTTCCGCGTGTTTGTATTAACAAACATTAGTATGTTAAAATTCAAATCACGCATTGTGAACGTATGTCTGCGATCTGAGCTGGTCGATAAGCTAGTATTCAATTAACTACGCATTAGAGTAGACATAGAGCACGTAATGTATATTAATAACTCGAACATGTATTTGGTAGGTATGCAAGGTGTGTCGCAAAATAGGGCCAGTGAGTCAGATATCGAAGGATTTTCTTGGACGTGATATTACTATTGTTTTGATTGCTTTGTTTTATATTAGATACGCTTAGTGATACAAAAGAAAGATAGCGTCGATGAATAAGAAGATTGCGTGTGAACCAATTATACTACTTTCAATAACCGCATAAAATATTTTTAAAAACAAGCGGCGCGTTCCTTTACTATTTCACAACGCCCAATATGGCCGTGGCGAAAACGTCACTAATGACGTCATGATTTTAGCTCAAGCAGCGCTCACAACGACCCTTGTCAATAGGTGGGTCGAATAACAGTTCCACTTGAGTATACGATTGTGACGCCGGCAAGCAAGTGAAAAATCGTGGTCGTGAACATGGTCTCTATATTATACCACGATCTCCCATATCATCACCATCCGAGAGTTAAATCCCGTTTACGTTCGGAACGTTTGCTCCGAGGCCCAGGGTTCGCTTTCCTACTTTACTTCTCCACTTCGCGCGGTCTTCGGCATCCTTTGTTTCGAAACCATTGGTACGTATATCATTCTTCACAAACACGCTCTCGCATATATCGGAGTGAAAATCCTGGAGCTCATCTCCTCCTTCCTATCTCATCCCCCCTAATCCACCCACTCTATCCCATCTTAAAGATTGGCAACATAATGGCATAGTCCCTAGGGTCGCAATCATCCATAGGGGATGGTAATCACATTCCTTGAAGCGGATCGCCTGTCTGCCTGCTTGAGACAACAACAACAACACTACTCTTTATTGTACACCAATATTACAGAAAAAAAATCGAAATATATGCTGGGACATATAGTAGAAGTGAAACTTCAACGGACAAGTGGCAAAACGAATCGCAACAAAATTTTAACTTGAAATTTTACGGGCAGATTGTTAATGAACTTGTCCAATTTAAAAATCCCGCCCGTAAAACTTCAAGTAAAAATTTTGTTACGATTCGTTTTGCCACTTGTCCGTTGAAGTTTCACTTCTACTATGTGTCCCAGGACACATTTCGATTTGTTAATGAACTTGTCCAATTTGAAAACCTGCCCGTAAAACTTCAAGTTAAAATTTTGTTGCGATTCGTTTTGCCACTTGTCCGTTGAAGTTTCACTTCTACTATGTGTCCCAGGACACATTTCGATTTGTTAATGAACTTGTCCAATTTGAAAACCTGCCCGTAAAACTTCAAGTAAAATTTTTGTTGCGATTGGTTTTGCCACTTGTCCGTTGAAGTTTCCCTTCTACTATGTGTCCCAGCACACATTTCGATTTTTCGCAGGTTGACTGCAAATCATGATTTGGTTAGGTTAGGTACAATTTAAGGAATGCATTTTTTATTTTAAACATATTTTATTTTATCAAACAAAAAAACTGAATTCGATCCGGAACCAAAAAACGTCCCATTATGCCGCCTCTCACCACGCGATATACCTTCTACTCGCTTCACGCGGCCGTAACGCTTCTTCGTGACAGAAAAAAAATCCTAATGCCCCCCCCCCTCTGTGTATAGAAGTTTCACTTCAAAATAGTAGAAGTGAATGTGTAAAACCTGTTCATGCCTCAGGCCTAATAAGTCATGTTTGAATCAATTTATACAGTTCGTCATTGATACCGTGTCATACTTGAAGCCAATAGTTAATGGAGTCAATTGAATAAATTGACCTCTGAGATTGATACTAATCTTCTTAATTATATTAAATATTTCATTGTGTAATCGAATCAGTTCACACCTGTTAACAGATCCAATGTACGAGTAAAATAGTTTTTGAAGTGAAACTTCTATATACACGAGGGGTATTAGGATTTTTTCTGTCACGAAAAAGCGTTACGGCCGCGTGGAAAGAGTAGAAGGTATATCACGTGGTGAGAGGCGGCATAATTTTAGAGTAGCCTATGAATGTTTTTTTTCGGTTCCAGATCGAATTCAGTTTTTTTGTTTTATAAAATAAAATGTTTAAATAAAAAATGAATTAATTAAAATGTACCTTTTTTTTACACAAGGGCAGAACCTTGGGGGATAATTCGAGACCTAGTGTGGGATTCGCCAGATCGGGGGTGGCACTAGCATGCCCAGTCAAAACTGGTGCCATGCTATTGCCACTCCCCGGTTATATATCCCCAGTTATAGGGATACCCACTAAAACCCCTGGGTGTTCCGTCCTTCGCCTTATGCCAGGGCTACGGGTATATGACCTAGCCTCTCCGCAGCCCTGGCAGGCGTGGGCCTCGCAAGGCCAATTCCACTGCCGGGGGACTACTTTTGTCCCCCAGCCAATAAAATGTACCTAACCTAACCAAATCATAATTTGCAGTAAACCTGCGAAAAATCGAAATGTGTGCTGGGACACATAGCAGAAGTGAAACTTCAACTGACAAGTGGCAAAACGAATCGCAACAATTTTTTTAACATGAAGTTTTGCGGCCAGATTGTTAATGTACTTGTCCAATTTGAAAATCTGCCCGTATAACTGCAAGTTAAAATTTTGTTGCGATTCGTCTTTTCACTTTTCCGTTGAAGTTTCACTTCTACTATGTGTTCCAGCACACATTTCGATTTTTTTTAAAAGTGTCTGTCAAAACTTATGGCCTGCAGGAAGTGTCTGGCAACTGTATGCCTTTGTTTATAACAATATCATATATGACATATGCAAAAACTAGCCTTGCTACTTTGACGTAAGTTAGCATGGCTTTTTTCCACCTTTGATACCTGCTACCTGAAAAACGGCCCCGCTTTCAGCTTAGCGAGTATCCATCCCTTTCTAGGTTTATGTTAAAACTACCGATCCTAAAAATTTCATCTTTCCTAAAATCACGCCATTCTGGGGTGACTGGGATGTCACTCTATCTATATATATAAAAATCAATTGCCACTTTTCGTTGTAATTTTATAACTTGAGAACGACTTTACCGATTTTGATGAAATTTTGTGTGTGTGTGTGTGTTTGAGTGGGTCCCGGGATGGTTTACATCCACAATTGGAACCGGTAGGTGGCGCTGAGATCAGGTTCTACAATTCTCCTTATCACCGGGAGCGATTTAGGTGATTTTGTTTTTGTGTGTTTAAGTGGGTTCCCGAATGGTTTAGATTCGCAAAAAGAACCGGTAGGAGGCGCTGAGATCGGGTTCTAGAATCCTCCTAATCACCGGGAGCGATTTTGGTGATTTTGTTTTTGTGTGTTTGAGTGGGTTCCCGGATGGTTTAGATTCGAAAAAAGAACCGGTAGGTGGCGCTGAGATCGGGTTCTACAATTCTCCTTATCACCTGGAGCGATTTTGGTGATTTTGTTTTTGTGTGTTTGAGTGGGTTCCCGGATGGTTTAGATTCGCAAAAAGAACCGGTAGGAGGCGCTGAGATCGGGTTCTAGAATCCTCCTAATCACCGGGAGCGATTTTGGTGATTTTGTTTTTGTGTGTTTGAGTGGGTTCCCGGATGGTTTAGATTCGAAAAAAGAACCGGTAGGTGGCGCTGAGATCGGGTTCTACAATTCTCCTTATCACCTGGAGCGATTTTGGTGATTTTGTTTTTGTGTGTTTGAGTGGGTTCCCGGATGGTTTAGATTCGCAAAAAGAACCGGTAGGTGGCGCTGAGATCGGGTTCTAGAATCCTCCTAATCACCGGGAGCGATTTTGGTGATTTTGTTTTTGTGTGTTTGAGTGGGTTCCCGGATGGTTTAGATTCGCAAAAAGAACCGGTAGGTGGCGCTGAGATCGGGTTCTACAATTCTCCTTATCACCTGGAGCGATTTTGGTGATTTTGTTTTTGTGTGTTTGAGTGGGTTCCCGGATGGTTTAGATTCGCAAAAAGAACCGGTAGGTGGCGCTGAGATCGGGTTCTAGAATCCTCCTAATTACCGGGAGCGATTTTGTTGATTTTGTTCTTGTGTGTTTGAGTGGGTTCCCGGATGGTTTAAATCCACAATTGGAACCGGTAGGTGGCGCTGAGATCGGGTCCTAGATTTTTATATTTTCAGGGCAGGACAACGTCTGCCGGGGCCGCTAGTAATTTATAAAGATATAGTGTGAATTATCCAAAATACAATGATTTTTCATCATTACGCGGGTGAGACCGCGGGGCTCAGCTAGTTTGGTATAAGGGTACTGTAGCGACTGGAATTGCTTGTCCAGGTAAAAGTAGAAATCTATACGGGGTTTAGTCGACACGAGCCAGTCGCTTACTCACACCCGCCTTGTCACCTCGTATACTGTAATTTCAAGTTATAATAATATAATAAATGAGATTTAAGAATTCCTGTGCTTAATTGAAGAGGCCTGATCCCAAGACACATAGAGCTATTATCCGTGCAGGAACGGAGAAAGAATACAATTTCCTGCGGCCGGGCGGCCCGTCGTAAGAGGCGACTAAACAACCTACAGCCTGGTGGTAGGGCATTTGCCCGACTGGATGGCTACCACCCCTGGTCTAAAGCATGTCGCCATAACAACCTTGAGTTGTGTTCCAACATTAGTGACCAGGTTCCAGTGACGCTTAAGAGAGCAGCAGCGCATTTGTAGCACCTTTAGTGTTGCAAATGTCCATAGGCGATGGTAACCGCTTTCCATCAAGTGGGCCGTCTACCTGTCTGCTGAAGTCCTGCAATAAAAATAATAAAAAAAAAGCTAGAAGAACACCGACAGTACCTTCTTAAAGCGCACAACAAACAAACATGTTTGAAAGCGCAGGAAATCCGGCGATATCCTTGCGCTTTTAGAACTTTCAGACGTATTCTGCATATCTATACTATAAATAAATAACTTAATATTATTATTACATATCTTCGCCCTCGATGCATAACTATAATTCCAAAGTATGAACTTCACACTGTGAGGCAGATGTTTCTGGTTACGCGAGAACTATAAATACTATTTTTTAGCTATAAATATGACTCAATTATAATGATGAATCAGCTCAACAAATAATTCCAAAACCAAAATTTCAATAACATCTATTATACACTCGCTGTCCCGGCAGACTTTGTTCTGCCCCGAAGAAATAAAATTTAGAACCCGATTCCAGCGCCACCTACCGGGTCCAAATGTAAGCTGTCCTATCTTTCAAGTCGGATCAAACTGCACACGGTGTGCAAATTTGATTTAAATCGGTCAAGTAGTTCAGGAGTCCATCGCGGACAAACAACGTGACACGTAATTTATATATATTAAGATTATTATTATTATTTTTTTATTGCAGGAGATCAGCAGACAGGCAGACGGCCCACTTGATGGAAAGCGGTTACCACCGCCTATAGACATTTGCAACACCAAAGTTGCTACAAATAAGAGAAACTGTTTTTGTTATGGCGACATACTTTTTTTTTTTTTTTCTTTTTTCCTGGTGGGCCCGGGCGAACGAGATTGCCTGGGCTGATAGGCGACATACTTTAGACCAGGGGTGGTGGCCATCCAGTCGGGCAAATGCCCTACCACCTGGTAATTATTATAAAATTAGATTAGATTAGATTATAATAAAACTGTAGAGGACGAATTTCTGTACAATGAAAAAAATGCTAAAAACCGAGTCAGGGGATGTAAGAAGTGAAATAGAACTAATTTAGTTTTCAATTTTTTGTTTCTCTGTTCGTACGGGCTAATCTCTGAAACGACTGGACCGATTTCAATGAAAATTTTGTGTGGTGGTAGCTTATATCCCTGGTCAACATATAGGATACTTTTGATACCGAAAAATTAAAGAGTTCCCGTGGGATAGTTAAACAAACTTTAACTAATATTTTCTTAAGTTTTCGCGACTTGTATACATAATAAAACTACGTTTTAACGGTTTTAAGCGTACAACGGAACACAAACCAACTTGACTGATAATTACTTTTATTTTTCCTTTCACCCATTTTAATATTATATAAAATTATTAGAGCTAGGCATGTTTGCTGAAGAGTTTCTTGCGCCGCTTGTTCTCTTCAAACAAAATTAAAATTAATAAGTTGGCGGTAGGCTAAATAAAACTTTAACAATACTCGTTGACACTTGACATCTTTGTCTTCCGTGATCACGGCCACTGAACAGTGGCAGAAACGTCGGAAAAACCAAAATCAAATAAAATTACCGCGCTTAAAACCGTTAAAACGTAGTTTTATTAAACTTTAACTACTTAAACAGCTTATTATACGACTTATGCAGCTAATTAAGTATTGATATTGCCGGTATCATCATACGATAAAACAATAATAGGCTACTTACTTCGTTCTCATACCACTTATTTGCGCTCTAGTAATAATCTGTCCTTAATTTTTTTTTTTTTTTATTGCAGGAGTTCAGCAGACAGGCAGACGGCCCACCTAATGGAAAGCGGTTACCATCGCCTATGGTCATTTGCAACACCAAAGGTACTACAAATGCGCTGCTGCTCTCTTAAGGGAGACTGGAACCTGGTCACTAATGCCGGAACACAACACAAGGATGTTATGGTGGCATACTCTAGACCAGGGGTGGTCGCTATCCAGTCGAGCAAATACCCCACCACCTGGCTGTGGGTTGTTTAGTCGCCTCTTACGACAGGCCGCCAGGCCGCAGGAAATTGTATTCTTTCTCCATTCCTGCACGGATAAAATGACGGAAAAATGACACCAGTACACGCTTCTTCCATCGTTGATAACTCCTTAACAATACAGGCTGTCCGTTTATGGAAGTCACTGCCACTCAACATCAAATAAGCCAAATCCATATGGTCTTCCACGCGGACGCCGGCGGTTGGCTGGCATCCAGAGACGCAGGTATGCGCATGACTTCCCACCCTGAATAATACCGCTTCGGGGGGCCTTTAGCTATCAAGGGAGCAAAGGATTCATCAGCCCCGCTGACGAAGTTAATGTGTTCTGATTTCCGGGGCACATTCAGGCACTTTTTGCGCTGGATCGGACTGGGCGTAACTACGTTCGAAGTCTCAGCCTTTCCTACATAAAAAGCGCGGGGCACATGGGAGGAGGGTGGTTTTAGTGGGTAGTGGTTGTTGCCCGTGCAACTTCTCGGAGTCTCCACACAAGCCGGTTGATTACTGTTTGGATTGCCCCTTAAATTAAGGGAAATCCTCCATGAACAACTATGGTCTAATCCCTTGCAAAGGACCCGGTATTGTGGGTAAATAGCATTTGCCCCGCCTTAAAAAAAACCATATGGTCTTATAAACTAACAGTTACTAAATATCTTTGGTCGTCGCAAATTTAAAACATGCTGCTGATTCTATATATAGTGTGACTAGCTGTGTCGCGACGTCGTCCGCCTGGAATTTGCTTTCAAAACCCTCCGATTTTGAAATACTCTTCATTAATGCTCCGCTCCTATTGGTGTTAGCGTGATGATATTGGGCTATCCAAAACTGAAAGAATTTTTCAAATCAGACCAGTAGTTCCTGAGATTAGCGCGTTCAATCAAACAATATTAGTATACTTATATATATTGTCCTATAATATTTTCTTAAGTTTTCGCGACTTGTATACATAATAAAACTACGTTTTAACGGTTTTAAGCGCGGTAATTTTATTTGATTTTGGTTTTTCCGACGTTTCGGCCACTTTTCAGTGGCCGTGATCACGGAAGACAAAGATGTGTGTCAACGAGTATTGTTAAAGTTTTATTTAGCCTACCACCAACTTATTAATTTTAATTATTTAATTTTATTTTTAATTTTGTTTATGGTTATTATTTACTCTATGGGAGCTTAATCTAATTTACTACCGCTTCGCAACATGTTATGGCTTGAAGAGAAGAAGCGGCGCAAGAAACTCTTCAGCAAACATGCCTAGCTCTAATAATTTTATATAATGTTAAAATGGGTGGAAGGAAAAATAAAAGTAATTATCAGTCAAGTTGGTTTGTGTTCCGTTGTACGCAGAAAGAGCTCACAGTGTCTTGAGGTCTGGCAGCTGGTTTTTGCTGGGTTTGGGTCTTAATAGTTTTGATAATTGGATTCCAAACAGGTGGTACTTGCCAACCATTTTCTCTATTGAAATTTGGGTGTTTTTTTTTCTTTCAATAGAGAAGATGGTTGGCAAGTACCACCTGTTTGGGATCCAATTATCAAAACTATTAAGACCCAAACCCAGCAAAAACCAGCTGCCAGACCTCAAGACACTGTGAGCTCTTTCTGCGTACAACGGAACACAAACCAACTTGACTGATAATTACTTTTATTTTTCCTTCCACCCATTTTAATATTATATAAAATTATTAGAGCTAGGCATGTTTGCTGAAGAGTTTCTTGCGCCGCTTCTTCTCTTCAAGCCATAACATGTTGCGAAGCGGTAGTAAATTAGATTAAGCTCCCATAGAGTAAATAATAACCATAAACAAAATTAAAAATAAAATTAAATAACTAAAATTAATAAGTTGGCGGTAGGCTAAATAAAACTTTAACAATACTCGTTGACACTTGACATCTTTGTCTTCCGTGATCACGGCCACTGAAAAGTGGCCGAAACGTCGGAAAAACCAAAATCAAATAAAATTACCGCGCTTAAAACCGTTAAAACGTAGTTTTATTATATATTGTCCTATCTAGTGCCATGTGTGTTGTTTTTTTCTTTTCTGTGCCTGGGTTATTAACTTTTAGGCTCTGTGTGTCTTGGTTTGTTTGTGAAGTGTGCGTATAATGCAATGCGATGGTAGTGCGCGTTGGTTTGAGTATGTGTATAACTTTTATTGTTAGTTATGTGTTTGTGACTTTCTGTGGTGTTATAATTTATTCTTTAATTGTCTCGCAAAAAGGGGTACAAAGTTTTTACTTCACTTATTATAATGATATGACTTACAATAACAGCCGCTTTAAGCATTCCTGGTGGAGTCCTCAAGTATGACGGATCAAATCTCGTTTCTGTTATGAATACTGTGTTTGTTGAACCCATCGTCTGTGGTGGGGGAGGAGGGGGTGCATGGTTTGGGTATGCCATATTGACTTACTTTACCTGAAAATTGAATGCTGTATGTAAGAATTTCATACTGACTCACTTCAACTTAAAATATTGTTACATGCCGACAAAAGCAAATGCACACCTGCCTGCCATAAAGAACAGTTTATTACCTTCCCGTATTTGGACTTCTTAAGCTAAAAAAGACTTTTTCATCATAATTATTTATATATTATCTCAGAATCTTAAAAAAAAATACATACATAACTTCACGCCAGTTCCCTTGCGGGGTAGCCACAAACAACAGAGCGCCATTTAGGCTTATTCTTACACACCTCACTTGCTTCTTTGACATTCAGAGCTCTTATCATGCACGCTCGTCTGTTCTTAAGGCTCCTGACATCACCTTCTAGTAGTACACGATCAATTTGATCATGGAAGATGTGTCGTGGCCTTCCACGACTTCTGCATCCATCCACTTTTGCATTGTATATCTGTTTAGTCATTCTTTCATCATGCATTCTTTCCACATGTCCGAACCACCGGAGCATAAATTAAAATTTGTAATTACGAAAAACAGTCTATTGTGTATTATAATTTTTTATGGCAGTCATTAGACAGGTGTGTCGAACTAAGTCTTAGAAATTATTGTTTTGGGTCGAGACATATTGTATTTGTACAGCATAAAAGGAATGCCCGAACGGAGGGGTGAATCAGTCAAGCGACGATTATGATACAAGCAAGACGTGTGTACATTCGACAAGCTATACAGTGACGGACTTTGCGCGTATTATTGAATCGTGCAATTTGTACTGGTTGTGTTCAGTTATATTTGTACCTGTGTTACACGTGTTTGTATAGTTCTAATAAATTATATAGTAATTCCAACGGTATTTTTTAATTCAAGTCCCGCACTCGTAACAATATTATATCAATTTGCCTTCATAAAAATCCTTTTTTTTTACCGACTTTCAATAGTAAGAGGTTCCAATTCAACTGTGTTTTTTTTTAGTTATGGTTCAGAGTAAACTCCTGAGGTGGTCCCATTGTCACAAGTCAGGATCTGATGAGTGGATCCTAGGTAAATCAAGGCAAACATGTGTGGGCGTCCCAGGAGAACAACAACTTTTACAAGAGCTCACTATATTATTGTTACGACCAACAAAAGTGGATTCACACCTGCATACCATAAAAGCAAACTTTATTACCTTCCCGCATTTGGACTTCTTTTGTTTACTTTGTGTTTAAAATGTGTAATTAGAAAAACAGCCCATTGTGTATTGTAATCTTTTATGGCAGTCATTAGCCAGGTGTGTCGAACTGATTCTAAGAAATTCGGTCTACGCGGTCGAGAGACATATTCTATTTGTGCATTATAAAGCAATGCCACAATGGAGACATTGGCAGTCGACCGATAACCAGCCGCGAGGCAAGACTTGTGTACATTCGATAATCTATTTAGTGACGGACTTTGCGCGTGATATTGAATCGTGCATTACGTTTGGACTGATTGTGTTCAGTTATATTTGTACCTGTGTTATATGTGTTTGTATAGTTCTAATAAATTCTATAATAATTCCAACGGCATTTTAATTCGAGTCCTGCAACTCGTAACATTATTTCTAAAACTATTCAAGCAACTAAAGAGTAGAAAAAATATTTCTTAAAAAAAAAAGGAAATCAATCTCTTGAAGTCCATACCAAGTAAAACTTAAAAAACAAAAATATTGCACAATGCACTAAAGGCAGTTTTGTTTCTGTTAAAAAAAAAATATCTATAATATTATAAAATTCTATAAATACCGTGTCTGTACATTGAAGCTATTTAAAAAAAATGGAATAGACTATATAAATGACTGAGAACACAATGCATTTTCTTAGATTTCTTGTCGGTTTGTTCAGGATTCCTGTAAAAACTACTGAGGCGATTTCAATCTGGTTTTTGCTGATCAACAGATATACAATGCAAAAGTGGATGGATGCAGAAGTCTTGGAAGGCCACGACACACCGTCCATGACCAAATTGATCGTGTACTAGCAGAAGGTGATGTCAGGAGCCTTAAGAACAGATGAGCATGCATGACAAGAGCTATGAATGTCAAAGAAGCAAGTGAGGTGTATAAGAATAAGCCTGAATGGCGCTCTGTTTTTTGGGCCTACCCCGCAAGGGAACTGGCATGAAGTTATGTATGTATGTATATAACAGGAAATTATTAGACTTAAAATCTGCACTACTTTTTACCCTCGAAATCCTACGGGAATTTTTCTGGGAATTACTTAAACTGGGAGGGGTTTGTAGTTGTTCAGGTGCATAGAAATTAGCTTATTCCGGCACAGTTTTCACTAAAACAATAACTTACATTATTTTTTAAATGCCACTGTACTTCGTATCCCGGGGATCCCATGGGAATTTCAACTCAAGCATGGACGAAGTTGCAGGAATATTAGTGTTAAATGTAATTTTATAGAGCTACGCCGCGGGTTAACCTCTAGTTCCTGCTTCTTGTTTAACGAGCAGGCATCAATACAGGTTACAATGTACTAAATTTCTATGTTAGTGCTATTTGCACCCGGAAGATTAATTTCATTTTATATCGCAAACTATCCCATCTCCCGGCATGAAAGTATTTATGTCCATTTTCGGTATTAAAACTATTTTTAAACAAATATACAGTAAAACCGATCCAGTATTCCTAGTAATTTTTGCGTGAAGGCTTAACAGACAGACAGATCAAGTTATTATCGATTTTTTTATAGATGATAATTTTTTATGTCTATAAACTTGAGAAATGATTGGTCTCATTCAAACTTTCATCCTCCAAACCATCTTAGTTTAATTTATCTATCCTCTATCTACGAAAACTACATAAATGACAATAATGACAAAAAAGACTAAACGGACAAATAGGACAAAAAGACAAAATGGACATAAAGGACAAAACAGACAAAAAGGTTAAAAAGGACAAAAGGGGCAAAAAAGGCAAAAAAAGACAATAAGGACAATAAGGACAAAAATGACAAACCAGACAAAAAGGACAAAATGGACAAAAAGGGGCAAAAAAGACAAAAATGACGAAAGTGGCAAATCACAAAAAACCTATCCTACTTTTTGGGATAACCTTTACATAAATCTATCACATTTTCCGAGATAAAAGTATCCTATGTACATTTTCTGCATCGAAAATATATATATACTGATTTTCAGCCATATCGGTCCAGTAGATATTCCGTGATAGGCAGACAGAACGAGTTATATTAATAGGTAAAGAGTATAATATTAATAGGTCCACCAGCATCTCCATAATGGAGATGCTGGTGGACCTATTTTACATCAACTGAGGAACCTACCTGCTTTGCATTTGTTCTAAATTAAACTCACTTATAATTATCTTAAAAATTATTAATTAATTAAAAGTAATTTGCAACAGATATGCCTCTATTATCAAAATCTTTTCTTTAATATGAAATTGCTTGTAAACTATTTCAAGAAGTAAAAATATTACAAACATAACTGGTATGTAGGTCACACATGTGATGAGTAAGTGTACTTTATTTAATATATATAGTACTAAGCTATTATTAGTATGTTACAGTAAAAATTGTTCTCCTATGGAGATAAACATTTAACCACAAGCAGTTAACCCTTGAAAGGGGCCAAATATAATATCATTTTTGTCCATAATCTGCTAGCTGCTATCAAAATTCAAAACCAAGAGAATTATATCGTCTCTTTTACTCTAATACAAATTTTATGTAGTTAGAGGGAGAAAGCATCAGTTCAATGTTCATTTCAATTATCTGTATTTGACCACAAATTTGTGGTGCTTCCCCATTAGCCGTGTGTGATAGTTCAGCAACAAATTTGTGGTGGTTCCATCTTAAAAGGTTAACTAAATTGTTGATACGAACAACATGTGGCTGCCTTTGACCGGGAGTGGCATGAGATTAAAGATAGTTTTGAGTTTAAGGGGGGTATACATTTATATATAGCCACCAGACCTGTTATTTGGGTTATGAAACAAGTTGAATGAATAATGGGCAAAAGAGAAATATGTTAGTTAAACAAGGATATATCACTTTTATTGGTAACAAAGTGTGATTTGTATTTAAGAATAGACATAGGCTTAATATATAAACACAATAACTGTTTTTGAGTTTAGTAAACAAGTTTTGTATCAGTTTATTGATTTTTAAATACAAAAATAGTTTTTTTTTGCTTATATTTTGCAATAATATAAATCGGTTGTGACACTCACTGACTATTGCCATGGCACACTCGCTTGGCTTTTGGGCTTAAGTCGAAAGTCAGAACCAGTGACTAGAATGGTGATTTGGTTAATTTTAAACCTAGCGCACAAACCGACCGAGCGAAATGAGTGTGCCGTGGCAGCGACCAGCGAGTGCTAAAACAGACTGGTCACATCGTTACAATATAACGATACAAACAAACTAAAAAAAAAATTATTTCAAGAACTACATGCCTCCTAGATATGGGGGTGCAGAAGTATTTCTCCCCCCTCCCCACTCCGCCCCCTTCTACTACTTAAACAGTGACCACTAAGCTAAAGTTTAGTCCAACATTTTTTCCTTTTATTTCATACCACTACCAATATATAACATATAATAACTATTGGTTATTTCAAGTATTTTCTCTCTCTTAAACTTCCCAAATTAAGTAAAAAGTTTTTACTATTTAATAACTGCACTTGAACAAATCCACAAACTTTAGGCATTCCAAATATTAACACTTGGCCAACTTTAGCCCATAAAT
The DNA here is from genome assembly GCA_019925095.2 of Dendrolimus kikuchii. Lineage (NCBI taxonomy): Eukaryota > Metazoa > Arthropoda > Insecta > Lepidoptera > Lasiocampidae > Dendrolimus > Dendrolimus kikuchii. The sequence goes on from CM034390.1 coordinate 1,261,872, forward strand.
AGGATATCAACAAAATTGGACAAGTATTGGTTTTAAAGCCATAATACAATACTATCAGAGTGTAAAAGGATATGGTAATCTGACAAATGAAGAAGTAATGTAATAATTTAAGAATTAAATAGTCGGGTAAATAGTTAGAAGTTATCAGATTATAGGCCAACAATAGTAAATACTTACAAACCAGTAAAACAAAATTGTGAATCAAATCTCACAAATGTATGCTACTGCAAGATAAGTGAGGACGTCTGATCTAACATCTCTCCTTGACGCTTATTACTAACCGATAAAACGTGTTAACACATCAATGACTCATATTCATTAATAACAAAATGTTTTTTAAGTTATTGTAAGTAATTTTTGTTTACACTGGATAACTCACGATTTATGTCAAACAATCACATTTTAATACATATGAAACTTTATTAGTAAATTTTAAAGGCTAAACAGCAACAGTATATCGTACTTCTGTAAGTCTTTAAATTTCCTATAACTGTTAAATTTATAAAAACATTAAACACATCCAATTTTCAGTCACTGAAATGAACTAAAGTGATGAGACATATGTAGACTCGTAGCTTGCGAACGAGAGATAATAATGAGCTAGTTCACATTATAAAACTTGCTCTCATTCGCTCAGTTAATAAACATATAGCTCAACGACTCACCGACTCAATTGCCGATAAAGAGCACAATGTCCTGGATACGTCCAGAGTAAAAAGAACTTTGTGCTTATAAAAATAAATTTGAGAATATAAAAAAAGTAATAAAATATTATAGAATCACCCTTATACCATATGGCAATATGAACTAAAAATTCATCGTCTCGAGCGAGAGGTGTTTTCCCGATTTTTATTCTCCATCTCTACTGAGCTAAAGGACTGATACAGTTCTTCAAAGCAAAAGAGCAACAACTCTCTTTCCCTGTTATTGATTCGTTTTGTACATATCTAGACACAAAGAACTTGCTGGAGTAGCCAGAAACATGGGTAATTCACCTCTTAGGAGGATAAGAGAGGACTTTAATTCAGCTCAAAAGGTAGAGTGTGGCTAGTGAAAGTAGACATAATATTTTCATAAGTTTTCGCGACTTGTATACATAATAAAACTACGTTTTAATGGTTTTAAGCGCGGTAATTTATTTGATTTTTATTGTTACTACTTTCGACGTTTCGGCCATTGAAAAGTGGCCGAAACGTCGAAAGTAGACATTCGGATTATTCACAAACTTTTTACATAGCAATGCTTGATTCTACCCAATAGCCAATTCGGCTTTAGACGAGGTTTGGGCACAATGGACAGTCTTAGTCTTATAAATTCTGATATCCGATTAGCTTTCTCCCGAAATGAGCATGTCGTAGGAGTCTTTTTAGATATAACCTCTGCATACGACAATGTCAATCTCCAAATACTCAGGCAGAAAATGCTCAAGCTGAGTTTCCCTGCGAGGATTGTCAACATAGTCATCAAAATGTTCACAGAGAGATCAATCTCAATCCGTGTTTCGGGAAACGACACCTCTCCTCGTCTTGTATGGAAAGGTCTACCTCAAGGTTCGGTCCTTAGCCCTCTCCTCTATAATATTTATACTGCAGACCTTGAACTATCTGTTAACTGCTTTTGCAAAGTCCTTCAGTATGCCGATGATATTGCTCTGTATGCCTCCTCTAACTCTTTCATTGATGGTTGTAATCGCCTTAATTCTGCTCTGTATTACCTTAATACATGGCTTTTAGAGCATGGTCTGTCCCTGTCTACTTCAAAAAGTTCAGCTGTAGTTTTTTCTCGCAAAAAAATCATCCCTGATCTTGATATTCACATCAGTAACCAACCTGTGCATATTTCAAATTCAGTCAAATTTCTAGGGGTTATCCTCGATTCTAAACTTTCCGGTCTCCCCCATCTTAACTATATTTGTGATAAAGCAGAAAAAAATCTTAATGTAATTAGAGCTCTATCAGGTGTTAGATGGGGATCTCATCCGTACTGCCAAAAGTTACTTTACAATGCTGTTATCCGTAGTCATTTCGATTATGCTTGTTTTATTTTGGAGCCCTGCAACAAAGCCGCTCTAGCAAAGTTGGATCGAATACAAGCCAAATGCCTCAAAATGATCACAGGCGCAATGAAATCCTCTCCAACGAATGCCCTTCAGGTTGAGTGTGTTGAACCTCCTCTCTCTCTTCGCAGGCAGTTTCTGTCGGATAGATTCTTTTGTAAAGTGATTGAGCTTTCAGATCATCCCCTTTTAGGCATCCTTGATCAACTCTTTCAAATCTCTTCTACTTCAAGTTATTGGACCCACAAATGTTTCCCTCTTCTTATAAATTCATATAAAAAGTTAGTGGATCTTCATCTCGGCCTCTTCCAAAATTATAAAAACCCCATTTTTGAAACTAGTTTCGAAGGCCTTACCTTCAAACCTAACGCTTATTTAAATCTAGACATTCATAAAAATACTCCAGGTGCTAACCAATTATTTAATCAAATTATGCAAGATCGTTGGCCAGATCACCTTCAATTTTTCACTGATGCAGCAAAAATAACGCAGAGTGGACCTGTTGGTGCAGCAGTATGGATCCCAAAATACAAAATTATTTTAAATTTCAAAATTCCGCCCCCCACCTCTGTTTTCACCGGCGAAACAATCGCGATTCTGGAAGCCATCCTTTACATTGAATCACATAGCATAAGTAAATCTGTCATTCTCACTGATTCCTTAGGCTCCATTCAGGACATTTTAAAATCACCCTTTCATTCCAAAGATAACTTTGTTGTTACCCTCAAGATAAAAGAAGCACTCTACCGCTGTCACTCCTCTGGCCTAGAAATAGTCTTGGCCTGGATCCCAGGTCATAGTGGAATCAGTGGTAATGAGATTGCCGATTGCTGCGCCAAGGAAGCTATCTGCTCAGGTACTACTAAATACAATAAATGCTTCCCTCGTGACATACGCTCCCTTGCAAGGCCCCAGATGTTTAATACTTGGGACAGTATCTGGCAACAGTCTCGTCTGAATGTTGGCAGATACTACGGCAGTTTACAATCGACAATACCTCCCAAACCCTGGTTCTTTGCCCACAGAAAAATACCAAAAAAGGTCCTGTCATCTATTATTCGTCTGCGACTTGGCCACTGTTGCTCACCAGTATTTTTGGCAAAAATAAGAATACGCGATCATTCTGTCTGTGAGTGTGGCTTAGCTGAAGGTTCAGTTCACCATATTTTCTTTGATTGTCCCAAAATTGTTAGACCCCTTTACAACATTTTACCTAATAACTTTCCTCGCCCTGTCAATGTGAACTTTCTTTTAACCCTAGATGATAAGAAACATGTAAATATTTTATCGAAGTTTTTAACGTCAAATAACATATATTTATAGTGTAGTTAGTTTAACATTCTATGTCTGTTTTGTCCACAGGATCACAGAATTTGAATTTACCGGCCAAATTTTTCTCTTTCTTTTATCTCATATATATGCACCTGACATTTTATCAACTACTGTGACACTGGCGAAATCAATGCTAATTGCGTTGGAGCCATAATCCTCCAAAAAAGAAGAAGATAGCAATGCTTGTACTGTATACAATGTTAATGTCACTTTAACAAAACTTTTTTTATTATTATCGTTTTATTTCACCATACATGCACATAACACATTTATTTTTTTTAAACGACCCAGAGACGGAAGCACATTGCACCACCATATTCATTCAGTCAACTTCGTTAGTATAGTTACTGTTACTGTCTAGACGAGGATTATGAACTCCGTATTCATGCCTATTATTTCCGCTCTCTTTACCTATTTTACCATGTAAAAATGAACGAAAAACACTTACTAGCTGATAGCCAAACTATTACTTCAGCAACTATCGCAGTTAGTTTGTCGATTAAATTAGTTAAATTCTATTATTGATAGATCATGAGTCTCGTACATAATTAGTCTAGATTGGTAGCTATTATATGATGTGCATTTTGGAATAAAGCCGGAGTGAGAGTTTGCAAGTAATCGAGCGAAGACGGATCTAAGTGAATAATAGGGTAATCAATAAACAGGGTAATCAAAAAATCAGCAAACAAACGATTTCATTAGTGCTATTTCTGTGTAATTAAAGTTTAAAGTTGTAAACATTACAAATTACAAAAGAAATGTGAAGTTTGAGGTCTTCAATGTTATAAATCAAGTAACTCATTCATGTTACCTTAACGAGGTACTCAAATGAGGACTCATTCATAAGGGACATCACTATCAGCGTAGGAAGTGAGCACAGACTATATATAATATTACAGTTATTTTCTGTTTTATTAGAACCACATTATTTCAAATTAACGGTTTCTTTTCACTAACTAAAAATAGAAATATTTATAAATAAAATGCAGTTTTGTTACAATAAAAACAAAACAATTTAAAAATATTCTGCACAGTGCATATACATACAAAATATTCAAATTCCCGCTAAAAACTCAAGTGTCAAAGTGACAACTAGTGGTCATTTCGTTCGGGGTCAGGTCAGATTTATAATAACAAAGTTAATAAATTTAGAGCTCTGAATTTTTGTCCTTTTTACACAAAAGCGATAATTGGCTTTGCATCTGAGCTGAATTAAATGTTAAAACTAACATTTTACTTTTATTGACGTTTGTATTATTTATATATTTCAAAACTTATTTCATGTCGTGAAATCTTATCACCTGACATTAATTTACACTTAACAATCGTTTTGAAATATATTCCGTATATTATTAGTAATATTAGTGCATGTGACCAACAAAATTACAAAAGTATATTCGTGACTAGTCTCATAAAAGGTAAGCCTGTAATATTAAAGCGGTAATTTTTCCGATATTGTTTATTCCTGGTCGCGAGTTGCTCAATAGTCGCTATTTTAGGTGATGACTAGCGGCTATTATAATTATATTTGGTGCGGGGGTCTGAAATTCTTTAATTTGTTGATAAGTTGTTTCATGAGAGAAGTTCTTCGGATTTATTTAGGGAATTATCTTTTTCATACTTTACACCCTTTTGCTGTACCTAGAACATTAGCCTGCTGAATTTTAATTGTGCAAACACGCCCATTTATCTTTAATTAATCGTGTTATAACTTCATATAGGTGAGAGCTGTAGGGCATTCACTCTACACTCTTATATAAAATATTCATATAGATGGCAGCAAGTTTTTTTTTTATCATTTTCCATTTATAAGCTAAAACAAACAAAGGCACAAATGAAAAAAATACACAGCATTTTTTCTTTTTTCAATTTAGAACAAAACAATTGGTTCTCATACATGTTTATACTATCAGCTAGTTACATACATTATTCAAGTTTTTTTAAACCACTAAAAAATTCTCAGCATAATTTTCATATTAAATGTATGACCTCATATACCTATATCTAAGAAATATTAATGGCTTATTGTAGGTATATATTTTCAAGTTTATGAGGTCATTAAGCAATTTAAAGTTGACTAATGCATTTGATGTTGTATGATGAGAAATGAATTTTAAACAATGGTTAGTAAATATATATATACAATTTTATTTAAGTTTATGTTATTTTGCATTCAAAAGAATAAATTGTTAATCATGAATACATTTAAGATAAAGAGTTGATTATTCTTTTATAAATTGAATGCAATTACCCCATTCTTTAATTTAATTGTCTTTTAACCCTTCACCCTTTTATCGATATTACCAAAATCCGCAAGACTAACACTATCACTATCTCGTAATATACCAAGAAAATATACCCATTTCATACAAATCATACAAATCCTATATAAACAGAGTGAGACAACAACACAAAAATAATCACGTGCACAAATGCAGATCAGCACTGTCATCGCAGACACATATGTGCTACTAGTGAGCTTAATAAGGGTTAAGGTCTTGAATATCATAGAGGAAATCGTTTAATGTAAATAGGTAACATTATATTTGGGTTTTTTGCATGCAATCAATATATTTATGTGTTTATGTTTTTACTTTTGTTGCTTTAGAGCAGCCATACTTACCCTTTTTCATATAAGGGCCACACGGATGTATTAGATAAGGTGTTGCGGGCCACAAAATTGATTCATTTCAGTGTTTTTTATTGTTAGAGTACAGCAAAGAGATTTGTGGTGCACCTGACAGAAAGTGGTTACCGTCATCTGTGGATTGCAATACTCGAGGTGTTACCAATGTCATTGTATAACTATTAGTATGTCAGATGGGCCACTAAAAAAAGTTCGGCAGGCCACACAGAGAATTGCTGCTGCTCTAGAGTCTAGACACCTTTGGCATAAAATATTTATGCTGCTGCTCTAGAGTCCGTCTACTTTATCCGTGAAGGAACGGAGAAAGAATACAATTTCCTGTGACCGGGCAGCCTGTCATAAGAGGCGACTTAACAACCCACAGCCAGGTGGTAGGGCATTTGCCCGACTGGATGGCTACCACCCCTGGTCTAAAGTATGTCGCCATAACAACCTTGAGTTGTGTTCCGGCATTAGTGACCAGGTCCCAGTCTCCCTTAAGAAAGCAGCAGCGCATTTGTAGCAACTTTGGTGGTGCAAATGTCCATAGGCGATGGTAACCTCTTTCCATCAAGTAGGCTATCTGCCAGTCTGCTGATCTCCTGCAATAAAAAAAAAAGAGTCTGTCTAGACTCCAATCATAAAATCTGAAATACTTTACATATATCAACATTTCATCATTTACAACATTCATGGTTAATAAAAGCAAAGTCTTATGGAAAGCCCTAGTCAATAATATAGTTCTTCTTCTTTTTCTGCGAGTGGGTAGTTTCCGCAACTCGACGACAAATTTATTTTTTATGCCTTAACACCTATTTTGAGTGCGAGGGTGGATGTGGGCTTACTTCATCCAGCCCATCTCCTACAGGAAGTCTACCAGTTTCTTAATGTTACTGAAGACTTCTCGGAGGCTACTTGGGGCGTCCAGATACTTCGCTCTGTATTGGGCCACCTCTCCGCATTCAAGCAGGACATGGGCTGCTGTTTCTTCTACCTTCGGGTATATTGTGAAGATATCTGTTAAAATTGCCATGTCCGGTGGCTGCACTGATAACTAGTCACAGCCGGGACCGACTGATCCTTAAGATATTCCTGGAGAAACGCAGGTTTGTTCGAGCCATTGCCAGCTTGGCTTGCCTAGCAATGCTCCAGGTTGTCCCGAAGTTGTTGATGTAGTGAGTGCCCTTGTCCTTTGATTTATTTATATACTTTATTTATAATAAAGTTTTTGTTCACAAGAGTTATGAATGTCAAAGAAGCAAGTGAGGTGTGTAAGAATAAGCCTAAATGGCGCTCTGTTGTTCGTGCCTACCCCGCAAGGGAACTGGCCTGAAGTTATGTATGTATGTATATATAATAAAGTTTTTATATACCTTTTTAATTTCTAGAGTAACTTTTCCTTGTGTGCTGGGTTTTTTATTATTATAAGATTCATAAATTGTTGAGGAATACATATTTTAAAATATTCTGACTTTTTTGATAATAATAGCATCAATACTATTGAAAATACATAGTATTACTTCAAGTTAATACATACATACATAACTTCACGCCAGTTCCCTTGCGGGGTAGGCATGAACAACAGAGCGCCATTTACGCTTATTCTTACACACTTCACTTGCTTCTTTGACATTCATAACTCTTTTCATGCGAGTGTGCATCTGTTCTTAAGGCTCCTGACATCACCTTCTGCTAGTACACGATCAATTTGATCATGGAAGTATATACCGGGAAGAATATTCAATATTTTAAGTATATCCATTTAAGCAGAACATATGATTATGAAATTGCTAAATTTCATACACATATTGCTGTAAGACACTTTAAAATGATTAAACCTGGAAGTTATGCAAACTGTGTTTATTGTTTTAGACATGCAATTGTTTTTGGGGTTCTTGTAGCCGTTTTGGTGGAAATAAACCCATGAGCAATTATCATATCTACATTCTATTATTTACATTTAAATGTAATATGACCATTTAAAAAATAAAAGAGGAGATAAATATAAATAAATGTTTTTATCCCAAAGAGGTAAAAAATACAAAAACCAACAGTAAATAGTTCATCATCATCCGAGCGTCAAATCCCAGTTGCATTCGGAGCGTTCACTCCGTCGCCCAGGGTCCACTTTCTTACTTTTTCTACTCCATTTCGCGCGGTCTTCAGCATCCCCTGTTTTGAGACCATAGTAAATAGTTCTCTGCCCTAAATAGAGTCAGAGGCTGGCAAGAATTTAAAAAAATCATGATGTCTATGGTAATTCATGTCATTTTAATCTGTCATAAGGGATGACAAAGCAACCGACCGATAGCTAGATGGTAGGCGTTTACCGAAGTAAATGGCTACCACCCCTGATCTAGGGATTGCCGTCACAGCAACTATGAGTTGTGTTCGAGCATTAGTAGCCAGGTTCCAGTCTCTTCTTCAAAGCTGGCAGCACACTGGTAGCAGCTTTGGTGTCACAACTGTTCATAAGGGACTCTGGCGCCCGTTCCTATAATACTCATACTAAAGCAAACAATGGAAAGTCCATTTTACAAATGTATTCTGCTGGGAATCATACCTAGTCTCTTATGGTTGGTTCTATTTCTTACCGGCTGTTTATTTGCCTACTTATCCGTGCAGGAACGGAGCAAGAATACAATTTCCTGCATTGGGGCGGATGTCGTAAGAGGCGATAAAATAACCCTCAGCCAGGTGGTAGGATACTTGCCCGTCTGGATAGCTATCACCCCTGGTCTGAAATATGCCGCCGTAACAACCTTGAGTGGTGTTCCGGCATTAGTGGCCAGGCTCCAGTCTCCCTTTAGAGAGCATCACGTTCATAGCACCTTTGGTGTTGCGAACGTCCATTAGCGATGGTAACCACTTTCCATCAGGTGGGCCGTCTGTCTGTCGTGCAAAAAAACTTCAACGGACAAGTGGCAAAACGAATCGCAACAAAATTTTATTTTAATTTAATTTTTTTGTCCATTGAAGTTTTACTATGTGTCCCAGAACACATTTCGATTTTTCGCAAGTTTACTGTAAATTATGATTTGGTTAGGTTAGGTACATTTTAATCATGCGTTTTTTATTTAAACATATTTTATTTTTTCAAACAAAAAAGCTGAATTCGATCCGGAACCACAAAATGCATCCATAGTTACTCTAAAATTATGCCGCCTCTCACCATGTCTAGTCTAAATTTATGCTGCTCCTCCACGCGGCCGTGACGCTTTTCCGTGGCAGAAAAATCCTAAGACCCCCCGTCTATATAGAAGTTTCACTTCAAAAATATATTATCAGTTAAAATCTGACATGCTCCATATAAGTAATGTCAAAATTGTACCCATGGTAAAGCAAGTGGATGAATTGTAACATTAGGAACCGGCAATGAGTTTATTTTTTTGGACTTGACTTTATGTTGTTGGTCCGAAGACCTTACAACTTTACCGGGGTTTTTGGGGCGAGTGAGTACCTTCGCGAAGCGAAGGCGCTCGAGCCCGGGGGGCAACTTGCTCGAGGGAGCTCCCTAGGAAGTTTTACCTCGGCTGGACTGTTGCCATGAAGGGGGGATGGATCTAATGATGCCCACCACAGGGCGACACAAAGCACTAATTGAGAACGGGCGACGGGTAATATAAAGCCCGAGGGGAAGGATCTCGGCGGACCGGAATCGGCGATTCGCGGCGGCCTATGCTATCTTACTGCCGTGTTATGTCTGGGAGAGAAGAAACGGCGAAAGAAACTTCTCAACAACACGCCTAGTCTATCCTAGTCTAGCCCCCCCGGCTATGTCTCCTGGCGTCCCTCGCGGGGACGTGGAGAGATCGCGATTGGCGGCGTCTGAGACGCCGCCGGCCATGAGTTTAGGGATGCAAGCAAAGGTCCCTTTTTTGCCTGGAAATATAATAGTACATTATGGTACTAGTGTGTAACATTGGTGATTACCGCCGAGGCGCCATTGAGACTCGAGCCGTAGGCGAGGGTCTTAAGAGAGCCGAGGACGGTAGTCATCAATACACACGTGTATCATACGACGTTTTTCAACACACTTGTGAATAAAATAACAACAAAAACTCATTTTATTTAGTAGATAAAAAAAAGTTATATATGAGTGAAAGTTTTATTTATTAAACACGTACGAGTTAAAATTATCTATTTAAATAAGAAGTTGCAAGCAATAGGAACATTAATTTATTTGTTCTATAGAACACGATCTTTTTTTTTGAATAAAAACTTTTTAAGAACAAAGCAACTCAACCAATAAAATTTAAAAAAAAAATCTGTAACTTACTAGTGAGTTATAATGTTTTTAAGTCACAGTTTGATTATGGGTGTCATTCTGTGCCTAATTGCGGTGACCATAGAACCACTTTATGAGCAAGTGTGTTGAAAAATACATTACATTTTTATTCAGAGCGGCTCTACATATTATCTGTATGACAAATGTTCTGTTTAAATTTATCAATATTTTTTATCAGTGTTCGTTAAATTTGTGGATGATGAATAAGCTGCGACTTTTATCACTTTAATGAGTGCATGTAAACCATTAATCAGCAATTTTAGTATTTTTTTTTATTTATCAGTGAATCATGAATCTTGGTATATAATAATATTACATACATACATACATAACTTCACGCCAGTTCCCTTGCGGGGTAGGCACGAACAACAGAGCGCCATTTAGGCTTATTCTTACACACCTCACTTGCTTCTTTGACATTCATAACTCTTGTCATGCACGTTCGTCTGCTCTTAAGGCTCCTGACATCACCTTCTGCTAGTACACATCAATTTGATCATGGAAGGTGTGTTGTGGCTTTCCACGATTTCTGCATCCATCCACTTTTGCATTGTATATCTGTTTAGTCATTCTTTCCACATGCCCGAACCACCGGAGCATTCCTTTCCTTACCTTCACCCCTATAATAATATTGTTATTTACAATAGGTCCCAACTTGAGCATGTTTGGTATGGTTTAAAATTTAGTCTTAAATAACCTTTTTATGTTTGCTTTTAGGAGTTTAAATATCTTTTTTTTTTAATTTTACATGAACAAAATATCTATAGCTCGCGCAAGTCGACATGGCAATAGGGGTGTGTGGCGGGTCGTAGAGAGGGGACACCTCGTACACCGGCATAGCGCCCGCGCCATCTTGGTTTTAGTGTTTTAGAGTCCGCATCAATCACGGTTATCAATATCACTTACGTTATTGCTTGTATGATACTTGTGTATTTAGGTTTTTAAAGGTTTTTAAATACAAGCTTTTTGAGATCCTGGATATCATGTAGCAGCAGAGTGCTAGCCAAGACAAATAAGACGAGCCCAAATACGAAGGGTCTATCTTGTTTAGTACAGGAGTTCCTATGGCCACCTTCCGACTCCATCGTCAGATCAGCTCCATGGTACCATATAATTGCATTGTCACGCGATATACATATGCGTGCAAAATTTCAGCACAATCGGAAACCGGGAAGTTGGTCAAATTTAACTTGCAAGATTCCACCCGAACTTACATACATACATACATAGGTACATCCGTAGCAAGTTATATAAAAGCTTGTAAAAATGACCTCGGTTGTCTTTTTGTCACGGGTTAAAATAAAAAAGTAATATTTCATCCTCAAGCACGAGAATTAGCTAGAATATATAATCAAGGTGGCGAAGTCCGTCAGTGGAGAACTCCATACACCTTTTATTATTTCTGTGTTTGAATAGTTACGATGACAACAAATCAGTCAGTGAAGGTAAGACACCATTGAATTCTATCTTCAAGTTGTAACTGGCGTTAAACTCCCTTTAAGAAAGTTCCAGGTGGTAGGGCATTTGCCCGACTGGATGGCTACCACCCCTCGTCTAAAGTATGTCGCCATAACAACCTTGAGTTGTGTTCCGGCATTAGTGACCAGGTTCCAGTCTCCCTTAAGAGAGCAGCAGCGTATTTGTAGCACCTGTTGTTTTGCAAATGTCCATAGGCGATGGTTACCGCTTTCAATCAAGTGGGCCGTCTGCCTGTCTGCTGAACTCCTACAATAAAAAAATAAAAAAAAAAAAGTTAAAAAACGAGCGGTGTATGAACTTACCCCATTGACGCACCTCGCCACATTGACTATATTAGAAAATTATGGCATAACGGAAAAATAATAATTGTTCTGTAAAGCAGACGCTGCATAGGTATGTGCTTGAAAATATTACTCAATACTAACAGGTGGTAATAACTTTACTCTCATTTTGTTGTGTACCAAAAAAAATATCGATATCTACAACCTGTTATGTGAGGTCACATCACTAGAGAATTGCCATCTTGACCTATCGCAAAAATGGAAGTATAACTATTCTCTATATATAAAATTAATATTTGTAAATTTTTCAGAATAAGTGAAAAATGGCGGATGTGGGATTTCCTGGTCAGCACACTACGACCACGACGGTCACGTCAAGCACGACGGTACAAACCAACATTAGGTTCGATAAGTCGTATCTATTGACGCTGCCCGGAATACTGAAGTGCGCGCAAGTGGTAAGTATTCCGTCATAAAGATTGTAATTAATAAATCTGCTAAGATATTTTTTTAGACGTCATTTGTATCGTTATATTCGTCGTTGTATTATGTAAATAGCATTGCAGTCAACTGCAAACCTATGCAAAAGATGATAAAGTGGAGAAAATAAATACTTATTTATGTACCATAGGATTTAAACTATGCTAAAATAGTTTCTCGACTCTACAATAACAGTAGTAGTAAGCCTCCGTGCAGGAACGGAGAAGGAATAAATTTTTCTGCTGCCGGACGGCCTGTCGTAAGAGGCGATCAAATAACACACAGCCAGGTGGTAGGGTATTTGTCCGTCTGCATGGCTACCACCCCTGATCTAGAGTGTGCAGCCATAACAACCTTAAGTTGTGTTTCGGCCTAAGTCGCCAGGTTCCAGTATCCCTTTAGAGTAAGGCAGCACATTGGTAGCAAGCACCTTTGGTGTTAAAAATGTCCACAAGCGATGGTAACTCATTCCATCAGGTGGGCCGTCTGCCTGTCTGCTGAAGTCGAGCAATAAAAAAATGTGTGACTGGTGTATTTCCATCGGCATATCCCACCAGCGCATCCTATAGACTCCTACTGAAAGCCCTGTCGAAGACCCGCTACAGTTCTCTATAATAACTATTATTCCAAAGTTCCAAACTACCCTCACTTCAGTACAAACTGGTAGTCTTCAATAAAGACCTTATTGCAGTTCTTCAGTCTCGTCGGTTTCATCTCTGTACAAGTATCACACATGAACAACGCTCCTAAAGGATCCTTTTACGGCTGGATCTCGATGATAGCTTTCTGGTTCACGGGCATCCTGCTGGGCTTCTACCTCTTCCATCTGGTGGAGAAGTTCTACAAAATCCCTTGGCTGAAGATGGAGTTTGGCTTCTGCGCGTTGTGGACGCTCATGTACCTGATCGTCTCCATTTTGGCGACGACTGTTCACGATAACCCACATGCAGCTGCAGCAGTAAGTCTTTGATATCTTTTTTTGTTTTTTAACAAGTTTTGATTTGTACATCATACATGGTATTTTGTCTGTTTAGTCGTTGTTAGGGTTTCGTTGACATTATGACAAAAACGGAACCCCTCTATGCAATCGCCATGTCCTGGTTTCTGTCTGTTCGTGTATGTCACAATCATTTTTCTCTGTCTGTATGGATAAAATTTGACAAAAATATGTAGTGAATTCGCGAAAAATAAAGACTAGGCGTGGTCGCCATATATGTAACTATGGGTTGAATTTTTTTTTCGTGTACACAGAGTAATCATCAGGCAGGTCTTGATAAAACATAGCAATATTTCCTAACTTTTTTTAATTAAGTCAATAAGTGGCGAGATATTAGCTCCCAGAATTGTGTAAATTGTCTAAGATTTAAACTAAGAAATGGAAAATTCAGAAAAAAACATAAGTAAAACATTCGTACAACGAAAATAGACTAAAACAATATCCGTTGAGTAGTTTTTGAGATATGGGATATTTTCGGTTAAATGTTCATCCTAGACCATTCATCACTTAACATCAGACAGACAAACATAAACCTATACACACGTGAGGCCGCCAATACATTGTTGCACCTTTGGTGTTGCCAATATACATATATAGGCAATGGTATGTAGACAATAGTAACAACTTTCAATGTGATGGGTAGGCAGCAGGTCTGCTGTATTCCAGTACTAGTAATAGTAATTGTGGGGCAGTGATATGTGCCGCCAGCATGGGTTCTGTACCGAGGAGATAAGGTAAAGACGGGTGTACTCTCATACATACATACATACATAACTTCACGCCAGTTCCCTTGCAGGGTAGGCATGAACAACAGAGCACCATTTAGGCTTATTCTTACACACTTCACTTGCTTCTTTGACATTCATAACTCTTGTCATGCACACTCGTCTGTTCTTAAGGCTCCTGACATCACCTTCTGCTAGTACGCGATCAATTTGATCGTGGAAGGTGTGTCGTGGCCTTCCACGACTTCTGCATCCATCCACTTTTGCAATGTATATCTGTTTAGTCATTCTTTCCACATGCCCGAACCACCGGAGCATTCCTTTCCTTACCTTCACCCCGACACTCTCTTTCAGACTAACTCTCTTTCTACGGGTGTACTCTCGTAATATTTTAATCTTGAAATCGGCACACCAATGGGTACTGCGGAGTGCCGGCGCGGACTATGTAGAGTCATATAATAAAAATGGACGAGAAATGGGAAGGATGCACACCACTTGATACGTTTCCGTAAGTGTGGTACTTACATAACCGTATGGGTGTATGCGTCCATACAGTAATAAATGATCAACATTAGAATTCTTGTCTGTTTGTCTCAACAAACTTCCAAAACGGCTCAATAAATTCCAATAAAAAATTTAGGAGTTATGTAAAGTAAAACATGAATTTCTGTGTGCGGCAGGTCTTTGGGTTCGTGGCAATGGTGGCGTATGCTATTGACGCTTACGTGAAGTACGTAGCGGTTCGTTCCGGGGGATTAGCCCAAGGGTCAAGGGTGGTCTCCAAGCAGACCACCTCCACGGTAGAATCCCCACCACCCAGGGAAGGGTATTAGATACAACGGAATACAGGTTTGGATATGAGTTTCTGAGGGATACGTAAAAGTTATAGCTATTTCCAAGGTATAGACATAGAATACTCGTGTTTGTGAACTATACTTTCATACTGATTATCAAAGTAGGTCTTCGGTTTAAATTGTTTATTTACCTCGAAGAACAAAATACATTATTCGATTATAAAAAAATCCTCATTACTTCCTTGCAGCAGCAAGAAAGTGGACAATGCGAGTATGTAAGCACAACGTAATTATGTCATAACTCGTACATATTGTAACCATACTGCCCACTTCCCACATCCATTTGCATACTCCCATAGTAGCGGGCATAATGTAAATGAGGGGTTAGCTATAATTATTAACTATAAAATTTTAAAATGCATATTCCTAATACGTTTGCTTTAGTTAAATATAAATAGAATAATAAAATTAAAAATACCTATGAATTATTTAAGAACAACATTTGAAAGTCTTTATGAAGTGTTTGAAAACAAAATATATATAATAATCTACATCCTGTTTTTTACTAAAATATATCAGAAATAGATTTATCTTTCGATATCCCTCAGAAATAGTGATGGTTAACCTTAGAGTATTTTAAGGGTGGTATTTTAGAATAGCAATTCATGTCAAATTAAGCCTGAAAAAGTATCCTAAATGAATTGATTTTGTTGTTTCAGTTTCAAAGTTTCATTTAAAACCTGATTGTAGGTTCTGAAATACTAACCTGAGTGTAGTTTTATAGCTGCTATGATGTGCTTTTTTAACAGATTTATCGTGACTAGAAAAAGGTTGAATACTCAAACTTTACTTAAGTTTTAAAGAGAGAACAGTTTATATTTCAATGATTCAATTGGATCCTTGTTTTAGGCAAATGATGTTGTAGTCGCTTAGAGATATTATATCTGCTTTCTAAGTAAGTGATATATGTATAGTGAGCGACAGGTCGCCATGACAATCGGGGTATTTCGATCTCGCTCAGGTTGTTGCTTGTTTAGTAATTGTGTATTGAAAATGACTCGCTTGCCTCTTATTCACGTGTTTAAATAATAAATAGTAATTTATTCTCAAACAGGAGTACTGGCCAGAAAAGTATTAGAAAATTTGTGATATTGAACTGACAAATAATTATACAGGATAGAGCCGTGTTTGAAATTGTTACTTGAAATAAAAAGATGGTGATAATTTTATTCTCATTTTGTTGCGTATCAAAATATTTATCGATATCGACTCCTAGTATGTGACGTGACATCACTAGAAAATTGCCATGTTGACCTGTCGAGAAATAGACGTATTTTAAGTAACTGGGGTTATGTTTTAAGGGCAGATGCATTTTTTAAGTGATGTTTGAGTATTTAGCTATAAACGTTAGAAAATTAGTCTCAAGTAAAATTTAATAAAAAAAGATGTCTGAAGTGGTTTAAAAAATTTTTTTAACGATTTTTAAATAATTTAGTAAAAAAAAATAATTTAAAATGAGTTTTAGTCAGAAGGTCACATAGGAGAATGATCACCGAATCATTTGATTTATAGTAAAGGAATTTTGTTATACATTGTTGTATATTGTATCATTTTTAAGTTACTAAAATGTAAGTAATTTAAGTATTAAGTTTTAACAAAATGTACTTAGTTTTTCTAATTATGTTTCAGTAATATTTTTTTTTATATTCACTGCCTTGAGATATAAGTTTTGATTGATAAAAATCGGCTGCACAATATTCAAATCTAGTAAATGATATTGTTTTTTTAAATAAATGTTTGTGCAGTCATTGGCCTGCTAGGCCTTTGCCAAAAAATTTCTTGGCAAAGGCACATGCTAGGTTTTAAAAATGTGCAGATGAAATCATGTTGGATTTTTTATTATTTCTAAATAGTCCAGTTCACAACAATGCCTTGTTATGTCTAAGTTTGATTTGAGACGCGACTGCCTACTTAGCCTGTCTGGACAGGGCTTTTAACGAATTTAATCTAGTATTGGGTATTTTTATACTGTTTTTGAGCTTTTAAGCCCACATTCTTGAACAATACCAGTTTACTATCGATTATTGAGATGATAATCGGTAAAATGAAATGCCTCGCGGTGCTATGACGCTACAGACATAATAATTTATATATACAGTGTAAACTCCATGTAACGTGACTCGATTTAACGACCAACTCCCTTAAGCGTCGAAATCACTTGGCTTTGGTTGGTTTAGCTTGTCTCCTATACAATGATACACTCTATATAGCATTACAGCCACTCTCAATAACAACAACAATGAAATAATAAAAAGTACCTTGTAAGTTGCCAAAATTTGTTTAAAGTTACGCAGCTGTGTACGTTCTTTTATCGCTTTATTATCCTAGCCCGTAATAAATTCGACTGTCGGCATCATACATACCGAAATTTGTAAGAAATTCCGAAACTTCTAAGTACTTTATTTATCACCAAGATGCCTCAATATCGCAAGATATGAAAAATAAATAAAAAAGTACAACAAAATTACTGGTGCAGTAAAAGACGTCACACAAAAATCACATACTTCTCTCCATTTAACGACAACTCTCTATAACGCCATAAAATGCACAGTCCCTTCAGTGTCGTTATATAGAGTTTACACTGAATATTTCGACGGGTTATCATTTCAAGTCGTAATTGTCACGTGGGTGTTGCTTAAAAATATGGATCTATGGAAGATCATAAATTTGCTCCATATTAATTGAAATATTTATAATATACATTGTTTAGCTCAATTAAAGTTGACAAAATAATGATCTGATATGAATTTAATCATGACATATGAAATTTAAAAAAATGACTAATATTTTTTAAATATTTATTTTATACGAATTATACACGTTCTAATGATATAACTGCTTATTTAAAATAACACTTGATATTTTATTCTCGTCGAAGGTGTTGGTACGGGCTCTAACGCCAGTACAACACTACGCTTTTATTTGTAAAGACTAAATTGTCAATGTCAAACTTGTGTCAAAATGCCTGCATCATTTTTGAGTTTGACAATTGTAAGCTGTCAGTTTGATCTCTGCAATAAAAAGAGTATATCATGTCAATGAGCACATTCAAAGTAAATTTTGTAAAAGCTTTTTAGAAATAAGGTACTATTCTTTGATATCTGTCATATCTTTATTATTAGTATGATATATTTTATGTATTTAAGTACTGTATTCATTTTTAATATTTACGTTTAAAATGTTTAATTAATATTAAAAAATAATGAAGTACCTGTGCACATTGTTATTATGTAAGATTTTTTACTTTAACTTAATATTAACTTTGATTGCTAGTCCAAAGTGGGCAACACCGATGAAAATGTCTAACTTTACATTTAATACAGCACTGACATAATCAGAGTAGGCTCGTACCGAGTGCTCGTAAGATGGGTTGCGATCTACACTCTATCAATCTACAATCTATTTATATTCAAAATTAAGAATGATACAAATTTTTTTTATAAAGTCATCTTAAGCTACGGTCCACAAGAGACTCACGACACGATTTTTCCTGTTTCACTTGCAGGCGTCACAATAGTAAACTCAAGTGGAACGGTTATCCGACCTACCTCTTGACATGGGTCGTTGTGAGCGCTGCGTGAGCGAAAATCATGACGTCATTAGTGACATTTTCGCCACGACCATAACGACCGCGGTCGCCTTGTGGAACGGCAGACTGAGCATTATGGGCGTTGTGAGATACTAAAGGAACGCTCCCTTTTAGTAGACTCATAGAGGTACGAGTGCACTCGGTCAGAGTGTACTCTGACCATGTCAACGTAAACAAATTTGGCTCAAATGTATATAAAAATAATTAAAAAGGTAATGACCTATTATCATTCGTAGCAATTTTTTTCATGAGTTTATTGAAACTATATTGCTTAGCCATGAATTCCTTTAAATAAAACATGTTATTATTTGACAAGATTCGATTAGTAAAATTATTAATGAGGCTAACATGAAAATTTAAATTATAACAACGAATTGAATTTAAGATGTTTGATCAAAAATGTAACAAGTATTTTACCACCAAATAAATGCTTATGTAGTTTAGCTATATTGTTAAATGTATACTCGCACTATGTTTAATAAGAATTGATTTTTAGTATTTAATATTTGATAAATTTTGAATAGTGAAGCTCCTTATATATCATCGGATGCGTCCCTAAGCCGCGACTAACAAGTGTGTACGGTCGTTGCAGTGTTGCCAACTCTCATGATAGCCAACGCACTTCGATATATCGAATGTTATCGTCAAAAAACTAGTATTTCTTATAATTTAATTTATACTTTACGTCATTACTCTACGTTAAGCTTTTTGTTTTTAAATGCATCCTATTAACGCGAGTTACTATAATAATATTGAAAGTGATTCATGTATTGAGCAAGTTATTTTGTACTTCGATAGATGGCGCTAGTTAAACAATAGATCGCGGTATGGTTTGCATTTTGCTAATTTAACTATGTAAGCAATCTATACTAATATTATAAAGCTCAAGGGTTTGTTTAAACGCGCTAATCTCAGGAACCGCTAGTCCGATTTGAAAAATTCTTTCAGTGTTGAATAGTACATTTATCGAGGAAGGCTATAGGCTATATTATATTTAAAAAAAAATTGGGGATCCTTACTAAAAGTCCAATAATGTAACCCAAGGTGTAAAAAATGACCCGAAAAAATCCTTACACGGCGTGCGCTGCGAAAACTATTGATTATAGAACAAAACAATGTACTACCATTTTGCAGAACATATAATTGTCTACAAAAAATATCGCGTAACCATATGTCTAACTATTGTAGTTATCTCAAAATGAGTTTTTATTTTTTTTAAGAATTAAAATGCCGTTGCTTCAAAAATGATTTATTTTGTAACTGAGTATTAATCCTTATCAAAATAAATAACTCCATATTCAAGACGAATTCAATACCTTTCTAGAACTTTTTGAATTATTCAATTCGGACGTTTCATTCAAAAGATATCGCGATATTTAAAATGTAAGTATTAGTGTTGTAGCCAAATATACTAATATATTCTTTGATTGAACGCGCTAATCTCAGGAACTATTGGTCTGATTTGAAAAATTATTTCAGTGTTGGATAGTCCAATATCATCACGTTAAGACCAATAGGAGCGGAGCACCAATGAAGAATGTTTCAAAATCGGAGGGTTTTGAAAGCAAATTCCACGCGGACGACGTCGCGGGCACAGCTAGTTATTAAATAAATTTTGTATCTATCTAGCATTGTTTTTGTTTCACTGACCCGCCTTAGTCTGAATTTGGTCACATCCTAATCTAGTATTTTAGGAATTGATATAGCGCGTTTTGTCTAGCTAGAGTTGGCAACATTGAGAATATTAAGATTTCTATCAAACGTCGGCACGTTCAAGGACGGTCCAAGGTCACGTGTCCAATTGACGTCCGATAGTTTGCAACGAAAAAGAAGTCGGTTCTCCCCCTAGAGCAAAAATGTCCACATGGTCATTCAGGGGCTCAGAAAACCGCTGTCGGTCATCCAAAACAAAATGGGAACTGGTTCAAATCTCGTGGTAAAATATCGCGGTATAATAGTTCATTAGACATTCGTTGTCCAGATTTAAGTCGCGACTGTCGGCCGCGTCCGATAATGTATTCGGAGCTTTAATGCAGACCAAACAAGCGGATACATGTGAAACTAATTCATGTGTTATCATCCTAAATGTACCATGTTTTAGCGAAATAAATTGAAAAAAAAAAATTGACAGATGGAATGAAATATTTTTGTATTGTATTTTTATATCACATTCCCTCAATAACCGTGCCTTTAAAATATACTAGATGATTACACTTAATATCCATATTATAGCAATTTATATTTATTATAATAATTAAGCACTTTACAGCACAAAAATAATAACGTCCATATTTTAATCTAAATGTTACATTGTTACTCAATTTAATGTTTTATTATAAGATTAAAAGGTGTTAATTAAAATTATGCGTTTTCTTTCAATAACTTATACATATGTCGTATAAAGAAATAAGGGGGCCGTGTGCGAGTCGAACTCGGAAGGAGAGGGGATTAACTACATAGTCCAGATATTGCAGTCTTATTCACCCCTGCATTAAAAATAAATAGATTTTTATGACATTTTAATTTGCAGCGATTACAGGTAAGCTCTGACAGATGCTGGACTATAACACTGCACGATAGTGTAAAAATAAAACATTATTCTAACTTTTCAGTAACATTATTTATTATACATAAATTGGAATAAATGCAATAATCTTATATTTTGCAGATATTAATAATTATATTAATTAAAATAATTTTTTTACACATTATGTTAGAGCTTTAATCTCTTGATATCTTCTATCTTGAAGTCGGTTCTGTGAAATAAAAATAAATAATTATGTAGCATATCGAGCCCTTACCGCCATTTCATCGTAAGCGACATTTGGACTTAAGTAAATTATTGGTTGCAAAAGTTATTTTAAACTATTATTTTGTTTTTAAATTTTGAATTTTAGTTACATTAGATCGTACTGAATCAAAAACGGAAAGTATTAAAACATACATACATAGCTTCACGCCAGTTCCCTTGCGGGGTAGGCACGAACAACAGAGCGCCGTTCAGGCTTATTCTTACACACCTCACTTGCCTCTTTGACATTCATAACTCTTGTCATGCAAGCTCGTCTGTTCTTAAGGCTTCTGACATCACCTTCTGCTAGTACACGATCAATTTGATCATGGAAGGTGTGTGGTGTCGTGGCCTTCCACGACTTCTGCATGCATCCACTTTTGCATTGTATATCTGTTTAGTCATTCTTTCATCATGCATTCTTTCCACATGCCCGAACCACCGGAGCATTCATGTTTTAAAACAAATTAATTTAAAATACCTTTTGCAACAAAAATATATACTTAAGTCCAAATGTCGCTTACGATAAAATGGCGGTAAAGGCTCGATATATTACTTCTTACAGGCTGCATTTTGTAAAAAGGACTTGGAAAAAAAAACCTTAGGCATGTCTTTTTTGTAACTGTCAGAAGTTTTTATATCCCACTTTTAGATGGCGCTTTAGTGGGAAAAGTATAACTATTTTTTTGTTGCTTTTTGAACATTTATTAATTATTTAACTAGTCTTCCCCGCGGATATTGTGGGTTTTAAAAATTCTTTTTTGCTTTTTTTTTGGATTTTATGGCTTGGCAGCTAAGCCTTTAAGCCAGATCTTAGATTCAATGTAGTTTCTTCATTTTCTTAAACCTATGTGTAGCACAGCTGAACTGTAGGTTATCAACTAATGCCATTCAACGGAGTTCTTGTGACAACTCAAAAGACCACATTTGACTTTACAGTTCACATTTCTCACAAAACACATCATTCCTACTCAAAAACCATCAATATCCTACAACTATTGTTCATTTTAGAGTAATTTTACACATTTTCAGAAAATAAAACTGCACAGCACAACGTGCCCTTTCAGTTCCCGCCAAAAACTCTTCCTCTTCTTCTTCTTTACTTGATATAACTTTTTGATAGGGATGGGCCGAATGTGGTTTCAACCGAATACGAACGTTCGGTTAAAACAAAAAATTCGGCCGAACTTCGGTTTGATTTCGCCACGCTTCCTCGAAAGAGACACGTCGTGACTTGATAACGCCGAATCGTTAGCATTTTTACACCTGCCGCTAATAAATTTTAAGTGCGAGTAGGTGTGAATAAAAGAATAGGTTTAGACCTTTGATCAAAAAAATAACACCATTTCATAATTCTACATTTTTATATTTCTACTTTGTAAAAAAAATTATTTGAAACCAAATTAAAGCTATAATTGCCATAAGTGTTTTTTTAAAATTTAAGATATACATTAGAATTAAGCAATTACACTACTTACAGATGTTTGTTAAAGGAATAATAAGTTTATTTAATTTTTGTTTTAATTTGACGACTATTTAATTAGGGAAAGACTCAATTAAGAACTAAATTTATTTAATATTTATCACATTGCAAGTTAAGGTTTAGATGTTCGTAACTAAAATAAATGATCATAAGTATATAAAGGCCTAATTTTATTTTACGGTTATGTTATATATGATTTCTATTAAATTCAGTCAAAATAGTTTAAATAGGCATTTTACTTTTTTTCTTGTGCCGAATGTTCGGCATTCAAACCGAATTTCCCATCCCTACTTTTTAATTATAGTGAAAAAAAATTTTTGTTATAAAAATTATATATGAGCTTTCCATTGATTCCAAATGCCCATAGACGAGGGTAATCACTTTCCATCAGGTGGGCTGTCCGGTGTACTTTAGCGACGAGCGACGGTGTGCGCACCTCCTTGCGAGTATGTCCCTGGCGTGCGCGGCGCTGAGCCGCGGCTGCGGCTGCAGCGCGTCGTGCGCGTGCGCCGCGCGCTCCAGCGCGAGCAGCGCCGCCGCCTGCGCCAGGCGCGCGCAGCGCTCGCGCGCGCCGCCCGCGCTGCTGCCCGCCCACGACGCCAGCCGGCGCGCGCGCCGCTCCACGCCCAGCCCGCCCTCCTGCGCACGTCTTTCGCTTTAGCCGAATGCTGATGCTGATCATGATCATGATGATGATGATGATGATGGAATGTGTTCACTTTTGTAATATATATAATTAAATGAAACTACATTATTTTCCAATTTTAGAGAATTGTCTCTGTAGTGTATGTATATTATAATAATATACAAGTATCTGTCTCGATTGTATTACGTCATTGAGACACAGTGGGAGGGGGACATCAATTGAGTAGGGAGGCTGAGTCCTCAGTCAATAACCAACCGCTGATACAGCTGGACGTGCGATAATGGTAGACGAGCCGGTGACATCTATATTAGTGTTAAGGAGCAAACACTACAGACTCATTTCCATATATATTTCCCTTACTATTGTATGACATGACAATAATGACAGACATCGTCTCAAACAGAATGTGAGCAGTGTCAGCCGCGTGGTGATGGGAAATCGTCATATTTTGGATAACTCACACTGTATGTCTAAGTTGTATTTATTAATCAATATTCACGTTCAGTTTTGCCAATGTGTATGGAGTTTAGTTTGATGCATGTATTAAGAGATGGCGCCACCGTCGTTTTGCATCGCGGTATGGTTTGTGTATCGCGTATTCTCTTATTTTATTGGATTTAAAAAGTTTTTTACGTTTGCATATCTAAGTGCGAGTGTTTGTGCTAACACTGTATCCTTATAAATTATACAAGCTATATTATTGTACACATACATACATACATACATAACTTCACGCCAGTTCCCTTGCGGGGTAGGCACGAACAACAGAGCGCCATTTAGGCTTATTCTTACACACCTCACTTGCTTCTTTGACATTCATAGCCCTTGTCATGCACGCTCGTCTGTTCTTAAGGCTCCTGACATCTAGGGATGCAACATCGCTCATAAAAAACATCGATATTAGGATATCGATGTTTTCAAAAGTGAAATATCGATGTTAAAAATATCGACGTTTATGAACGATATATCGATGTTTTTTTTATCACCATTTACATAAGCTTTTTACGCTTGTTCCTGCGATGCACTTCGCAATGCTCTCATCCTACTAAATACTATGTTTATTCTATTTATATGTCTTTTCCCTTACCCACATTCATTACCGTACTTACTATTCAACAACGTGGGCACACACTAACACATCCCTATCACCATTTTAAATAAATGTACATCTAAGAAAAATTGTTATTTTTAATAGAAATGAAAGAAATAGGTATAATAATCAACTTTTATATTATAAATTATTACTGGCAATAAGAAAAAAATATTAAAAATAGAGCGCAACATGGCGCGTTATGTCTATGTATGATAAAACATCGTCGTTCATAAAACATCGTTCTTGAACACCGATGTATCGTCGATGTTTTGGTTTCAACATCGATGTTAAAACGTCGATTTTTATGAACGATACATCGATGTTTTGTTTGCATCCCTACTGACATCACCTTCTGCTAGTACACGATCAATTTGATCATGGAAGGTGTGTCGTGGCCTTGCACGACTTCTGCATCCATCCACTTTTGCATTGTATATCTGTTTAGTCATTCTTTCATCATGCATTCTTTCCACATGCCCGAACCACCGGAGCATTCCTTTCCTTACCTTCACCCCGACACTCTCTTTCTTACTTCGGTATTACGAACGCGGTCCGCGAGCGTCACTCCGCAGATTTTGCGCAGTGCTCGCATCTCGACTGCGTTTACTCTACTTTCATGCTCTCTCTTCCATACCCAACTCTCGCTTCCATACGTGAGTGTAGGTACCAGCACCGCGTTGTGTCTGGCTGAGGTTCTTAGCGCCTAGAAGTTTACCTAACGCTCCATTGAAACTATTCCCCAAATTCACTCTTCTTCCTATATCAGTGGTGTACCTTCCATCCCTGCTAAAAGCACATCCAAGATATACAAACTCATTCACTTGCTCCAGCATAACATCATCGACCATTATCCTTGCATTCGTTCTGGTTTCTTCTCTTTCAAACACCATAACTTTTGTTTTCTTCGCATTCAAATGTAAGCCTCTCGCCTGACAGTCATCTTATTATTGTAGTTTCATCAAAATACATTGTGTAGTTTTTGCGTGAAAGAGTAACAAACGTACATCCATAAATTCTCACAAACCTTCTTGTTTATAATATTAATAGGATAAGTGCTAAATGCTAATGATAAAATTAAATGATAATGATTGTTATAGATGTATCGATGTACTTATTTCTAAACGTATTAGAAAAAGTAAACTGAATTAGGCGGGACTCTGTCAAATGTCAATCATTATTAAAATGGTATCTGTCAACGCGGCAACCCAGTATTAAGTACTGAACGCGTATCCAAAATGGCGGTGGTAGGATTGCTGGTATGGATAAGAAGGGAGACTAACCTGCGTGCCTCTAGGCTGCACTAACTATGCTGATCACCAAGTCGTGAGCCTTGCAGCAAATCTTCTGGCTTGTCTCCTTCTTGCGGCCTTCGATAATCAATTGTACACACGCGGCGCGGTATAACTGCACTTATAGCAGGTGGTGGCGGTAAAGATGTGCGGGTTGTCGTACGAGGGTCGACAGCAGACTACGCTTGACGAGGGTTGACAGCAGACTGACTCGTAAAAGCGAGCAGTATTAGCACAGCGGTAAGTACGACAAGGATAGTCGAATGGAATGGAAGATGGCGGCTGGGACAAGGTGATTGGATAACGCGGTTAGGAAAGCGGGTACTTGTGGAAATAATTTCAAGGGGACAGGATTTTAAATAAGCGGCGCGAACAGTATCCACGAGAGTTAACGAGTGTTTCATTTTATATTAAATTGTAACCATGAAAGTTATGATACAATAGATGACTGATATAAAATGATTTGTGTGCTGGTCGACATGTGTTCGCTACTTGATTCCAATTCTACTGTATTCTGTAGAAGTAGCTACCTAGAACCCATACATAATATAAGTAGCCAATACAATGTGTAAGGTAAAATAGATCAGCTCTCGTGGGGCGCTGTAGCCCGTGGATAAAATGTTCAGTTTGTAATGGACTGTATGAGAGAGATATGACCTAGATCCTTGCACTAGAAAAGCAGAAGCTCCACCAGCCTTGGGATCGGCCCTCTCGAGCTAACACTTTTGACAAAGTCTAAGCACATATAGTCAGCTCTTGGCACGGCCAGTAATCACAGTAAGTCTCGTGAAACGGCGACAGTAAGTCGTCTAAAAAAAAAAATGGCTGCCCCTACCCTGCTGTGAATTGGCCGTCGCCTCACACAGAAAGAGGGTAGACAGCAAAATTGATGGAGCGATATTCTATCTACTTTATACTAGGCAAGGATCGAACAGCTCCAAATATGGATAGGGATGCAAACAAAACATCGATGTTTCCAAATATCGATATATCGTTCATAAATATCGATGTTTTAACATCGATGTTCAAACCGAAATATCGACGATACATCGTTGTTCAAGAACGATGTTTTGTGAACGATATTTTATCTTACATAGACATAAAGTGCCATCTTGCGCTCTATCTGTGATACATACATACATAACTTCACGCCAGTTCCCTTGCGGGGTAGGCACGAACAACAGAGTGCCATTTAGGCTTATTCTTACACACCTCACTTGCCTCTTTGACATTCATAGCTCTTGTCATGCACGCTCGTCTGTTCTTAAGGCTCCTGACATCACCTTCTGCTAGTACACGATCAATTTGATCATGGAAGGTGTGTCGTGGCCTTCCACGACTACTGCATCCATCCACTTTTGCATTGTATATCTGTTTAGTCATTCTTTCATCATGCATCTGTGATCTATACATATATCCATTATATTATTTTTTTCTTATTGCCAATAATAATTTATAATGTAAACGTTGATTATTATACCTATTTCTTTCATTTATTTTAAAAATTACCATTTTTCTTAGATGTACATTTATTTAAAATGGTGATAGGGATGCGTTAGTGTGTGCCCACGCTGTTGAATTGCAAGTAAAGTAGTGAATGTTCGATAAGGCAAAAGACATATAAATAGAACATAGTATTTAGTAGCAATGAGAGCATTGAGAAGTGTGTGAGGTATTTCTTTGAAAGATAGAGTGACGGTGGTGTAAAAGGATGATGTTAGTGAAAGCAAGAATTAAGAAATGTTTGCTAGAGTCGTTTGGGCGATACATCGACGTTAAAAAAAAGCGATATTTCATTTGCATCGCAGTAAGAACCGTCAAAAGTTTATGTAAATGGTGATAAAAAAACATCGTTCATAAACATCGATATTTTTAACATCGATGTTTCACTTTTGACAACATCGATGTTTTATATGAACGATGTTGCATCCCTAAATATGGAACACTACCTCTTTTTAACCCTTAAGACTGTACACCCTGTACCCCAAATAAGACGGTGGTTACCTCAAAGCGAGATCTTTATTAAGGAGCTAAGCTGTCCTCAATACAAGTGACGCACTTAAATCATAACGCGATGTAAATCGACGCTAACGCCATCTAGGGCTCGACAAAACAATAATCCATAACACACAATTGAACGCTACAAAGCCTCTGGTTGAATTCTTAACAAAGACCATTATGGATATAGCAAAAAACCGCAAGACTAGCACTATCACTATCTCGTAGTATACTGAGAAAATATACCCATTTCATACAAATCCTATATAAACAGAGTGAGACAACAACACAATGTGCTAATAGTGAGCTGAAGGGTTAATAATCGGCAAACAAACACACATAATGTATATCATCAAATTAAACAAGTTACGTTTGTGTTATGGGTAGTATACAATAAACTACTGTGAAGTCGACCTCAGACACCCAGACCATAGTGAACAACGTTTCCGAAATTTACTATGCTAGCAATCGAACCCGGAACCTCTGCGTCGCAGAGGTAGGCCGGCAAGGGCTTAGCTCGCTTAACTACAGAGTTCAACTCTGTCCTGTCAACATGCCAACAAGTCGTGCCAAGAGGCCGTGCCTCACCCGGTCGTAGTGGTGGTGCAGGATCCGGCTCTCGGCGCGGCTGGCCACGTCGGCCAGCACGCCCAGCAGCAGCGCGTCCACGGTGCGCGCCGACACCTGCGCGCGCGCACCCTCGCAGAACTGCTCCAGCGCCAGCGGCAGCGCGTCCGCGTCGTCGTCCATCTCGTCTTCGAACATCACGACAACTTTTTTTAATTACTCGATTAACATATCTGCATTGAGGGCCCATTCACGGTCCTGCATTGCAGTCCTGCGACGCATGACGCAGCTCACACACTGTCTTGCGTTGCAGTCTTGCGATGCAAGACGCAGCTCACACACTGTCTTGCGACGCAAGACACAGCTCACACACTGTGTTGCGTTGCAGTCTTGCGATGCAAGACGCAGCTCACACACTGTGTTGCGTTGCAGTCTTGCGATGCAAGACGCAGCTCACACACTGTGTTGCGTTGCAGTCTTGCGATGCAAGACGCAGCTCACACACTGTCTTGCGACGCAAGACACAGCTCACACACTGTGTTGCGTTGCAGTCTTGCGATGCAAGACACAGCTCACACACTGTGTTGCGTTGCAGTCTTGCGATGCAAGACGCAGCTCACACACTGTCTTGCGTTGCAGTCTTGCGATGCAAGACGCAGCTCACACACTGCCTTGCGATACAAAACGCAGCTCACACACTACCTTGCGATACAAGACGCAGCTCACACACTGTCTTGCGACGCAAGACACAGCTCACACACTGTGTTGCGTTGCAGTCTTGCGGTGCAAGACGCAGCTCACACACTGTCTTGCGTTGCAGTCTTGCGATGCAAGACGCAGCTCGCACACTGTCTTGCGTTGCAGTCTTGCGACGGATGACGCAGCTCACACACTGTCTTGCGTTGCAGTCTTGCGATGCAAGACGCAGCTCACACACTGCCTTGCGATACAAAACGCAGCTCACACACTACCTTGCGATACAAGACGCAGCTCACACACTGTCTTGCGACGCAAGACACAGCTCACACACTGTGTTGCGTTGCAGTCTTGCGATGCAAGACGCAGCTCACACACTGTCTTGCGTTGCAGTCTTGCGACGCAAGACGCAGCTCACACACTGCCTTGCGATACAAAACGCAGCTCACACACTACCTTGCGATAAAAGACGCAGCTCACACACTGTCTTGCGACGCAAGACACAGCTCACACACTGTGTTGCGTTGCAGTCTTGCGATGCAAGACGCAGCTCACACACTGTTTTGCATTGCAGCCTATCGTTAGCATTGGTTCGTTTCTCACTCGAATCGGTGTTCTTGCAATTATGGTTCTTACATTTTTAAGAAAAAAAAAGAAAATTGTTATTACGCTTTGTTTTTTTTTAAATTATTAAATATAAATAAAAAACGAACGATTTAGGAGAAGAAATTATTGAAAATTCACCGGAAGAAAATATGTAGTTGTGCCGTACACTCTGTACACTTGTTCTTGCATGTAGTTGTTGGTGGATGGATGTTAACAGTAGTTGGTGGAGTGCTGGTGCTTTCTTGTAGTAAAAAAATGTACTTTTAGTTGCTGGAATGGCTTTATTATAGAGGAGCAAGGTGGGGTACCTGGGCCGACGTCGGGGTCGACGATGACCTCCGCCCAGGCGTGGACGCGGGGCTTGAGGGCGGCCTTGACGCCGGCGAGCGCCAGGTCGTGCGCGGCGCGGAAGGCCGCGGCGGCCGCGCCCAGCCCGCTGGCGCACGAGTGCAGCTTCGCGCGCTCCGAGGCGCCGCGGCAGAGCGGCTCGGCCTCCGCGCACGCCTCGGCCGCCAGCCGCTCCGACCACTCGCCGCCGGCCTCCGCCTCGTTCATGTGCGCCTGCCGTTCACCACACACCCGAAACTCCATGTAACGCCAACGCCACTCGATTTAACGACAAACTCCCTTAAGCGTCCAAATCACTTGGCTTTAGCTGGTTTAGCTTGTCTTCCATACATTGATACACTCTATATAGCATTACCCCCACTCTCAATAACGACAACAATTAAGTAATAAAAAGTACGCTTTAAGGTCAAAATTAGTAAAAACTGCGCAGATGTGTACGTTCTTTTATCGCTTTATCATGCATGCCGAAATTACTAAGTACTTCCTTGATCACCAAGATACCTCAATATCTCAAGGTTTAAATAAAATAAGTAAAAAAATACAACAAAAATATTGGTGCAGCAAAAGACGTCCGACAAAAATAACAGACTTCTCTCCATATAACGACAACTCTCTATAACGCCACAAAATGCACAGTTCTTTCAGTGTCGTTATATAGGGTTTACACTGTATTTGGAACATACATAGTACACGTGTGAGGCAGTACATTTGTAGCTTAAAATTTAAATTTGTACTGCCTCAAACATTTTGTCCCGATACTATTCACACGTCAAATGTAAGAGGAAGCACGGAACGAGGACAACAGTACAATAACGTCTGTACGAATATTCACATGACAAAGAGGGACGACATGACATGTACGATTGCTAGTAAAATGAGGTGACCGAGGCCGCCGATCACATCCGATGTTTAACGAACATTTCCGAACTATAAATAAGTCGCGGGCACGGCTAAATCAAACATAAGATAACTTCGCTATAAACCGCTCCCGGAAAATATCCCGCAAAATATATATATAGTACCGCAGATTTTACGACAGACAATTTGCTATTCAGCGAAAATATTACATCGGATCGGAACCAAGCCACTTTAAACCGCTCCCAAGAAAATTCCCGTTGAATTCCCAGGATAAAATGTACCACCGACTTTAAGACCGGGAATTTGCTGTCGATCAGCGAAAACCGCATCAAAATCGGCTCAACAGTTTTTACTTCGACGCTGAACAAACAAACAAAATTTTTTTTTGAAATGCATCGCGTTCGCTATCCTTTATATAGTTTATTCCCGTTGTTATTTTTTAAATAGCTTCAATATATCGACACGGTAAAACTTTATAATTTAATTAAAATATATATAAAGAGACATTAGGCATAAGGACGATGACTGACCAGGAAGAGTTGCCTCTGCGCGTCCACGTCCCTGTTGAGCCTGTTGGCGAGCTCGCCGGCGGCGTCGAGCACCGTGAGCTGGGCGGCGCGCGGCGGCGGCAGCGGCAGCGGGTCGGGCGGCGGCGCGCGCAGCCAGCGGCGCAGCGCCGCGCACACGCTGCGCTCCACCACCGACGCCACCTCGTTCAGCACTGCGCACGCGCCGTCCACGCTGCCGCTAGATATACTGCGCCTGACCCGTCAGCAGAATTCCAAATTCAAATTCGACATTATTATAATTAGACTCCACATTGAGTTTTGAAAAGTTCCCGAATTTGATGACTTTTTTATACCAGAAGTAAGATAACATCTATATCATCATCATTGGATACATCATACAGCGCGTTGCATTAGTAGCTCACAACGCCCAAAATGCTCTGTTAGCCCTTCCACAAGGCGACCGCGGTCGTTGTGGCCGTGGCGAAAACGTCACTAATGACGACATCATTTTCGAGAGGTGGGTTGAATAACTGTTCCACTTGGGTTTACGATTGTAACGCCGGCAAGCAAGTACAACGGGAAAAATCGCGATCGTGAACGTGGTTGTTGTGAGTCTCTAGTGGAACGTAGCCTTAGTGTTTGGCTTGAACTTCTATATTGCAGTGACAACATTAAAATAAAACAAAAATCGTCTACTAAGTAAAACATAATTCACAATTTTTGAAGTTCATTAGTCCCCAAACTAGGTCGACCTGTATCTTGGGGACCTCCTTCCTAATTGGTACAATTCTGATCATGAGATTATTGTTTACGGTTACATTCTTTGTTTATATATCAATGTCCATATCAATGAAATATATAAGATTTCAGGTTCATCATTGTAAACCTAACCTCAAATTTTGACTCCCGACAATTTTTTTTGAAGAAAACGTACCCAATGTGGAACTTCTGATAATAAAGTTATTAATTTTTTTATGCCGGTCTTTGTGGTAGCGTGGACTGCCCATTGCCCCGGCCTAGGTCTCTGTACCACAGAGGCTCCGGACTAAATTCCTGGCATGGTGAATTTTATAAAATGCCCTCTCCGTTATTTACTATGGTTTGAGTATGTGGGATCAGCCCCAGACTCGTCTGTTGTATATTACCTATAACGCTAGTGTAAGTTGCTAGCTTCGTGATATACAATATGTGAAATTTATGTCTACGATGGAGCACCTATTCATAAGGGACTTGAAGATATCCTGGTTGTAGGTACCAGGAAAATCATATTCTGGCTGCAAGTTTCACTTTTTTCGGTTGCACATAAGGGGCTATCCACAAATCACGACACAGGTATTTCGTGACGTTTCGACCCCCTCCCTTGTCATAGCAGGTCACATCACATATGCATGCAACTTTACATCAAGAAATTATAAAATTAAGATAGCAGTTCCGTAATTATGTTGTTTAATTTCCATTTAAATTCCCCCCCCCCCCATTTAATATGTAACGTGACATATAGATGGTCCCTAAGAGTAAGTGAATGTGAAGCACTTCTTTCGTAGAAGTGGTATGTCCACCATATATGGTATTAATGTCACATACCAGTGCGTCTTTGTAGAGAACCAAGAGATACATAGGACGTATCCCAAAATAGATGAGAACAGAAAGACAATAGATTTTGTGCTAATCTTAAATGACTGGGAGAAGGTTAAAGAAAAGAAGAAGCACATATTCCACAAACTGAATGGTAAAATCAGTGGACAGTCGCAACACAGAAATCTGCTACAGAAGGCTGACCTTACCGTATAACCTTCCTGGCGATGAAGAAAACGTCGTCGACCAAACTGGAAGTGGTGGTTCCAGTTTGTGGGGTTGATAACTTCAAGGCCTTGTTCACACTTTCCTCCAAGAAATACCTAGAACATCATATTCATATCGAATTTATATTTGGTACTTTCTTTATTAATTCTACATTTGAGGAAAAACCACTTAATCTATCGATGAAGCATACTCTGGAGTTGCAAGTCAACATGCATCCGTGTCCAAAGATGCATATCCAGTTAAAGATAATAATCGGCAGACAAACACACACATTGTATATCCCCAAATTAAGCAAGTTACGCTTGTGTTATGGGTAATATACAACGGACTACCCTGGGGCCGATCCCAATCACCCAGACCA
The DNA here is from genome assembly GCA_019925095.2 of Dendrolimus kikuchii. Taxonomy (NCBI): domain Eukaryota; kingdom Metazoa; phylum Arthropoda; class Insecta; order Lepidoptera; family Lasiocampidae; genus Dendrolimus; species Dendrolimus kikuchii. The sequence goes on from CM034390.1 coordinate 1,295,627, forward strand.
TAGTAAATAACGGAGAAAGGACGTTTTCCGAAATTTTCTATACCAGGAATCGAACCCGGAGCCTCTGCGTTGCAGTGAGGTAGGCCGGCAAAGGCTTATCCCGCTCAACCACAGAGGCCGTCGAATGGATGCACCTGCAGATAAAGATGTATATCCATTTGCATTATATACAGTAAATAAAAATCACATTTTAAGACGCTTTTATTTAATCGTTGCCACTTTCGTTTATTCAGGCTCAGTTCTGTAAATAAACTATAAACTCTATATAACAAACTAAACCGACACTTAAGGGAGTTTGTCGTTAAATCAAGTGACGTTACATAGAGTTTACACTGTACTTGAATTAAATGACTAACATATAATAAGTAGGCTTAAAATTAACACAACATGAGAGATACAGGTAAGCGTGCTCCATCTTTTACGATCTTTAGATTTAACGATAAACTCCCTTAAGTGTCGAAATTACTTGGCTTTGGTTGGTTTAGCTTGTCTTCCATCCCCGGCAATGGAAGAGGCCTCGTGAGGGAGGCCCACGCCTGCCAGGGCATGCGGAGCCGGGAATCCCAATTACCCGTAGCCCTGGCATAAGGCGCAGGACGGAACACCCAGGGGTTTTAGTGGGTATCCCTAACTGGGGAGTGGCAATAGCGTGGCACCAGTTTTGACTGGGCGCGCTAGTGCCACCCCCGATCTGGCGAATCCCACACACGGGTCGCGAATTATTCCCCCAGGCTTCTGTGCCTGTCGCGGCTTAGTCCTCAAACGGATTTCCCCTGGCCAAAAAAAAAAAAGCTTGTCTTCCATACATTGATACATTCTATATAGCATTACACCCACTCTTAATATTTTTTTATTTTTTTATTGCAGGAGTTCAGCAGACAGGCAGACGGCCCACTTGGTGGAAAGCGGTTACCATCGCCTATGAACATTTGCAACACCAAAGGTATTACAAATGCGCTGCTGCTCTCTTAAGGGAGACTGGAACCTGGTCATTAATGCCGGAACACAACACAAGGTTGTTATGGCGGCATACTCTAGACCAGGGGTGGTCGCCATCCAGTCGAGCAAATACTCTACCACCTGGCTGGGGGTTGTTTAGTCGCCTCTTACGACAGGCCGCCGGGCCGCAGGAAATTGTATTCTTTCTCCGTTCCTGCACGGATAATAACGACAACAATTAAGTAATAAAAAATACCTATCATACCTATTATAAAAAATAATTGTACATACATACATATATACATACATAACTTCACGCCAGTTCCCTTGCGGGGTAGGCACGAACAACAGGGTGCCATTTAGGCTTATTCTTACACACCTCACTTGCCTCTTTGACATTCATAACTCTTGTCATGCAAGCTCGTCTGTTCTTAAGGCTCCTGACATCACCTTCTGCTAGTACACGATCAAACAATACAATGCAAAAGTGGATGGATGCAGAAGTCGTGGAAGGCCACGACACACCTTCCATGATCAAATTGATCGTGTACTAGCAAAATAATTGTAAGTCGCCAAAATTAGTAAAAGCTGCGCAGCTGTGTACATTAATTATGTTATCGCTTTATTATCCTAGCCCGTAATAAACTCGACTGTCGGCATCATGCATACCGAAATTTCTAAGTACTTCCTTTATCACCAAAATGCCTCGATATCGCAAGATATGAATAAAATAAGTAAACAAAATACAACAAAATTACTGGTGCAGCAAAAGACGTCAGACAAAAATAACAGACTTCTCTCCATTTAACGACATCTCTCTATAACGCCACAAAAGGCACAGTGCCTCCGGTGTCGTTATATAGAGTTTACACTGTATTTATAAAACTAAGCTTGGAGTAAACGAAAGTGACAGTGATTAAATAAAAGCGCCTGAAAATGTGATTTTTTGATAGAAAAACACTATATTTCATAAAAAAAAAATTTTTTTATCTGGAAACACTGGATGGCCACTGGACGGCGCGAATACGTGTACATGTCAGGTGGTAAACAGCTGAGGGAGGAGTCGGCTGCTGCTATAAAATCAAGGCCTGGGCCCAGCAGTGGGGTGTGTACTGACCTCTCGACTTCCAGATAATGCGCGAGAATGTCCTGTCCGGTTCGCATCAACTCGCATCCGGTTATTATCTTCTCCACGGCTTCGATGGAAGCCTTCTTCGCCGCCTCGGGCAGCGTTGACGCGTCGGCCTGGACATCATTAAATATATCTACAATATATCATCCCATAAGTCGTGGTAGCGTAATGGCTAGCGCACGCGTCCCAGACCCAAAGGGCGCGGGTTCGATCCTGGCCGGAACGCATGCACCGCTTAGGCAGTTTTCTGACCTAATGTGCATATTGTCACAATTATCACGTGCTAATAACGGTGAAGGAAAACATCGTGATGCAACCTGCACATCGAGATAACCCATGTGTCAAACCTGCCAAGTCGCCTCGGACAAGCGTGGCGGGTATACTGTCCATTGCCCTATAGTGGGAGGCCCGAGCCCAGCAGTGGGACATTTATGGGCAGTTATTATTATTATTATATCATCCCACCATTATGGAAGAATAATACTAGACAGAAACTCAATTAGATTACTATTTTATAATCATTTGATCATATGTGTGACTTTTGACCATAGACCAGGGGTCGACAACCTTTTAAGTCGGAAGAGTCAAAAATTACAATTTACTAAATTTCAAAGTTTTTAAAGAGTCACAATTTTTTTCTTGCCAAAAATAAATATTACTTGCATAAATTAAGTGTTTTGATAAAAACAAACAAATGTATTTATTCGTATACTAGCTTCTGCCCGCGGCCTCGTCTGCGTGGAATAGTTAAATAAACTCCTATTGATCTTAGCATGATGATATATAGCCTATAGCCTTCCTCGATGAATGGGCTATCCAACACTGAAAGAATTTTTCAAATCAGACCAGTAGTTCCTGAGATTAGCGCGTTCAAACAAACAAACAAACAAATTCTTCAGCTTTATATATTAATATAAGATATTTAAACCTAAAGTTATTGTTGCGGCAGCTACTATCAAAATCTACAACCTCTTTTTTCTTAAAACATGTTAAATATTTTTTACAATATGGGCCATGCTTAATTGTAGATAAATTAGGATATGCAGTGGTCTAGTTTTCATTATTGAAACAAGCACAAACAAGGATGTTAATATACTATAATATATTAGTAATACACATACATACATACATAACTTCACGCCAGTTCCCTTGCGGGGTAGGCACGAACAACAGAGCGCCATTCAAGCTTATTCTTACACACCTCACTTGCTTCTTTGACATTCATAACTCTTGTCATTAGTAATACACGAATGAAAGAAATTAAGAGGACAGAAGAATATATCAAAGAAAGAATGACTAAACAGATATACAATGCAAAAGTGGATGGATGCAGAAGTCGTGGAAGGCCACGACACACCTTCCATGATCAAATTGATCGTGTACTAGCAGAAGGTGATGTCAGGAGCCTTAAGAACAGACGAGCGTGCATGACAAGAGCTATGAATGTCAAAGAGGCAAGTGAGGTGTGTAAGAATAAGCCTAAATGGCACTCTGTTGTTCGTGCCTACCCCGCAAGGGAACTGGCGTGAATTTATGTATGTATGTATGTAAGAATATATCAAAGACATGGTGTAAAAAAATTCAAATGCAACATGACTTCTGAGGTGCCAGTGTCTCACCTCGGCCTTCCTCCTGAGGAATCCGAAGTAGAGCCTGACCCTGGAGTGCGCGAGCGCGAGCTCCGCGAGGATCGGCTCCGCGCTGAGCGGCGATCGCGAGGAGCGCCGCGGATCCAGATCCAGCCGGCGCGAGATCACCATATCCTTGTACACGCACCCGGCGCCCAGGCACACCTACAGAATTACACTCCTTAACCGACTTCCAAAAGGAGCAGGTTTCCAATTCTTCTGTATATTTTTGTACTAGAGTTTACCCCTAATGCGTATCTCTTGTTTAAAAAGCAGACGGTACAGGTCTTATTGTATTAAAATTTGATGTTTTTGCCCCCGGAAGATTAATTTCATTTTATATCGCAAACTATACCATCCCCCGTCTGTCTGTAAACTACATAAATCACAAAACTTGACAAAATAGATGACATGAACCAAGTGGACCCGGTAGACCAAGTGGACCCTGTTGATCAAGTGGACCAAGTTTTTTTTTTATTACAGGAGTGCACTGTGCAGCAGACAATATGGTACAAATGCGCTGCTGCTCTCTTAAGGGTCACTGGAACCTGGTCACTAATGCCGGAACACAACTCAAGGTTGTTATGGCGACATGCTTTAGACCAGGGGTGGTAGCCATCCAGTCGGGCAAATGCCCTACCACCTGGCTGTGGGTTGTTTAGTCGCCTCTTACGACAGGCCGCCCCGACGCAGGAAATTGTATTCTTTCTCCGTTCCTGCACGGATAAAAACGGTCCAAGTGGACCAAGTGGACGAAATGGTCAAAATCACAAAACCTATCCCAGTTTCCGGGATAAAAAGTATCCCTTGTCCACGCTCGGTATTAAAATTACATATGTACCGAGTTTCAGCCAAATCGGTCCAATAGTCTTTCCATAAAATGATAACAAACAGAGAGACAAATATATTTTTATCCCGGAAACTATCCCATTTTTTGAGATAAAAATTATTCTGTGTTTACCTTCGGCATCGAAAATATATATCGACGGGTGAAAGGCTATTTGTTTTAAGCGACATTTTGTGACAGAATTGACGATGATGATGATTGATGGTTTTCTTGCATCCTAATGTCTCAAACTTAAGGAATTATAATGAAACTGGTTTCCAACTAAAAAGTACAGATTTTTTCTTTTTTAAATATAGTATGTGGTTTACTAATTAAGCCTTTTTGTGGGTCATTGAAACTTCAAACTCCTCTATCGACACAATTTCGCAAATGCCGCTTAAAACAAATAACCTTGGACCCCTCGATATATACTAAGTTTCAGCCTAATCAGTCCAGTAGTTTTTCCGTGAAAACGGAACAGACAGACAGAGTTACTTTGGCATTACGATATTTATATGGATATGAATGTGTGTCACGCGATTACTCCATTCTTTTATTCTTGTTCGAAAGAGTAAGTATACCCGAGGTGATCCCATGGTCACCAAGTCAGGATCTGATGAGTGGATCGCAGGAAAATCGAGACCAATCCTTGTTGACGATTGAGATAGCAAAGTTGTATACGCATGCCAGTATCACAATTTCTACAGGCGCTTAATATATTATTTCTAAAGCTATTCAAGTATTTGCGCAACTAAAAAGTAAAATATATGGACATTTGCAACACCAAAGGGGTTACAAATAAATGCGCTGCTGCTCTCTTAAGGGATACTAGAACCTGGCAGTAATGCCGGAACACAACTCAAAGTTGTTATGGCGGCATACTCTAGACCAGGGGTGGTAGCCATCCAGACGGGCAAACACCCTACCACCTGGCTGTGGATTGTTTTGTCGCCTCTTCCGTTCCTGCACGTATAATGTCGGCACTTTTAACTGTTTCCATTAAAACAAAAGAACTTAAATAAAATTTTTCTTAATACTAGGTTTATTATGTTGTTACGAGTCGCGAGACTCGAATTAAAATGCCGTTGGAATTATTATACAGTTTATTAGAACTATACAAACACGTATAACACAGGTACAAATATAACCGAACACAACAAGTCCAAACGTAATGCAGAAGGTCGTAATTCAATAAAACGCGCAAAGTCCGTCACTATTAAATCCCCTATTGTAGTACACACGTCTCGCTTCGCTCGCGATTCTCGCTTGACTGCCTTCCTCTCTCCATCAGGCAGTCCTTTTATGCTCCACAAATGCCAATGCAAATGTATGTTCGCCCGGCAACGCCGCCACAGTTTCCTAGAATTAGCTTGTAACACCTGGCTAATGATGCTAATGAGCGAGTACAATAGGACAATGGTTCTTATGCCAATAAATAAGTAAACAAAAGAAGACGATCATGAAAGTATTACAAATAGTTCAAATACCGACAGGTAATAAAATTTGGTTCGTGGAATTTGTTTTTGTCGGGGGGGGGGGGGGGGGGCTAAGTTGTAACAATATTGTAAAGAGAATAGTTGAAACTCACCGCCGGCTGTATGGCCTTGATGGCCCTGTGCAGCAGGCCGGGGGCCACGACGGCGGCGGGCACCCGGGCCTTCTCGACGGCCGCCCCGCCCGCCTCCACCACCCTGGTCAGGGCGTCGGCGAACACGGCCGCCTCGGAGTGGGGCTCCGCCACCACGCACGCCCGGCGTATCGTCGCCTCGGCCTACCGCAATCAAATCAACTCGTCCTGATCGCCATTTCACTTAACTCCGAAATTAATAGAAATTGTCATTTAACTCCCATAATGGGACCGTCCATAAATTACGTAACACTCTTACGTACAAACTCACATACACGTAACCGCGAAAAAAAAGTATTAATATCCCCCCTACTGTATGCACTGTCCTCTCTCCTTGTCTGTTCTATCCGCCACAACACTCGCGCGAACGAGACGCACAATGGGAAGAAACAATTGTCTATGGCGCTGCGCTTCCGTATCTGTCAAAAATGACATGCAGTGTTGCAACGCTACCGCTTGAAGTACGTTGACGTGTGACGAAAAATACTAAATTCATAAACGAACCAGCAAACCCAGCAAACAAGTGAGTGTTTCATATTACTCCTATTATCCTATAACGCATCACCACCCGTCCTTGTCACGGCTCGTCACATTCGTGAGACTCCGCCCTCCCTAGTGTGACGTCACATGGTGATGCATTATAGGAGAATAGGTGTAAGGAACAGTCACTTGTTTGCTGGTTCGTATTTTTGTAATTTGTATTTTACACACGTTAAAGTACTTCAAGCGGTCGCGTAGTAAGACTGAATGATTTGACAGATACGACTTAGTCTTCCGTTCCGTTTCTGCGTCTCGTTCGCGCGAGTGTTGTGGCGGATAGGACAGAGAAGGAAAGGACTATGCTTACAAAGAAAGAGTTGAAAATATTTTGAAGATTTTTGTTAGTATGTCAAATTTCACGTTTATAGATTAAATATCGTCCGTGGACTTCTGATACCTCCTAACTAGCATTTTTGGGCAAAACTTCATTTTGATGCCGTCTTTTGGCAATGGTCAGAATAATTTGGTTTTATGTCCCTCCTGTAAAATTTTGTTTGTAGTCTATGTAGAAATGTGACGAAATTCACCCTTTGTCACAATTCGTCGACCCCTTCAACCCTCCCCCCCCCACCCCCCACCCCCAAGTGTGACGTAATCCATGGATGCCCCCTAAGGATATACAATGCAATTCAAAATTCAAAAAGGAAGTTATTATAAAACAGTTTAAAAGAAAATCATTTAATTTTTTTTTATTGCAGGAGATCAGCAGACAGGTAGGCCTACTTGATGGAAAGCGGTTACCATCGCCTATGGACAATTGCAACAGCAAAGTTGCTAGGAACGCGCTGCTGCTCTCTTAAGGGAAACTGGAACCTGGTCACTAATGTCGGAACACAACTCAAGGTTGTTATGGCGACATACTTTAGACCAGGGGTGGTAGCCATCCTGTCGGGCAAATGCCCTACCACCTGGCTGTGGGTTGTTAAGCCGCCTCTTACGACAGGCCGCCCCAACGCAGGAAATTGTATTCTTTCTCCGTTCCTGCACGGATAATTGTTGATCAATCATTCTAATTTAATCATATTTTTGATGGCGCGGTGTAAAGTTATGATGAAATCATTATTTTGTTAAGGCTAGGGCCAGCATAATCGGTGTCACACAACGCAAACACAAAATAATGGCATGGAGCAGTCTAATAAGTCCAATTGTGATAGTCCTAAAGGCTTGTAAAGAGTTGTCTTTATCCCTGATTTTGCATTACGCATTAAAAAACAATAAAAACAAAAGTCTTACTTGTTTAGCCAGATATTTAGCCAACAAATCGACTCCTTCCTCCGCGCGGCCTATTTGCGGGAATAATTTGAAAAGCCTCTCGACACTGGCCTCGTCCTCTTTACGTGCTGCCTCCTCAAACCTATCACAAATACGTTTAATATTAGGGCTGGCACGTGATTAAAGCAAAACTGATGCAAAGCAGCCCAACTCCAGTACGCCAGTAACTTCGAGACAGTGAGTACACTTAAAAAAAATAACTATGATAAACATTCAATAGTTTATGGACAATTTGAATTCGTAGGTTTTGTACCTTAAACACACTTTTAAACTAGAACAAACGAATGATATAAAAATTAAAAAAAAAATAGTATTTTGTTGAACTCTTCTTATATTTAAGATGACGTAATCTAAATGAAAATGAACGTATTTATTATTAACCGAATTTGAATTTTACAAATTACTTATTGCAAGTCATGATCTATCACCGCTTGCAAAGCAATTTTAATTACTGTTCAAGAAGATGCAACGCAACAAACTCCCCAGCGACTTATCTTTACTGCATTATTATTACGTTATAGGAGCTACATACGTCTTGTCATCGCAGTGGACAATGAACTACTGGTTAGCGCAACGCCGGAGCGCATATATTAATGGTTGCTCTATCTCGCTCGCACATAATCCGTCCCACTTACACATTGTGCTATATATTGTACTAGCTGTACGACTTGGTTAATATTTGTACTTAAGGTGACCGTTTCCAAAATAAATTAGTTCATTTCAGTTCACATCGACACTCGACAGTAATATTAAACACTACTCTCTGCCATCTGAGGTATCATTAGACCTCAACCTGTCGCTGCTACAACGTAAAATAATTAAAAATCCAATATCTATCAACATACAGCTTACCAAATAGTAATATGAAAGGAATACCCACTTGTGGACTAAATGTTCTCTCAATGTGTTTGCTGCTCTGGTCATAGCGTCGCGAGGGTCTGCAGCGCCGCGAGCCCTCGCCGCCGCGACTGAACCGGGATCCATACTGAGGAACCGGGATACGTGTGCAGCACCTACCATACACGTTTTCGAACAGAAAGTTGTCACACGGTTAATTGGGAAGCACCACAAATTTGTGGTCCAATACAGATAATTGAAATGAACGTTGAACTGATGCTTTCTCCCTCTAACTACATAGAATTTGTATTAAAATACAAGAGACGATATAATTCTCTTGGTTTTGGTACGTCAATTTATAGGCCAGCTTTTGAAAAAAAAACCTTTGGTCCCCATTTGAGGGTTAAAATATTGTTACAACCTAGGCTCCGACAAAGACAAATTACATGTACAGACTGTAAAAGCACATTTTATTACCTGTCGGCATTTGAACTGGTTGTAATCCTTTCATGATCGTCTTCTTTTGTTCACTTATTAATTGGCATAAGTTTCATAAGTGTGGAGAATAGCCTATTGTCCTATTGTACTCGCACATTAGCATCATTAGCCAGGTTTTGCGGATTCTTTTGCATTTGTGGAGTATAAAACGACGGCCTGATGTAGAGAGGGGGCAGTCAAGCTACGACTACGATACGGGCGTGACCTGTGTACATTCGGGAATCTAATAGTGACGGACTTTGCGCGTTTTATTGAACTACGACCTTCTGTATTACGTTTGGATTTGTTGTGTTCGGTTATATTTGTACCTGTGTTATACGTGTTTGTATAATACTAATAAAATCTAAAATAATACAAACTACATTTAATTCGAGCCCCGTTAAACTCATAACAATATTTTGGATGAAATTTTAGTTAAACTGTGCCTTTAGATGATAATTATAAGACATTTTTTACTGTAACATCTACCTTTAGATATAGGCTAAGTTGTTTAAGAGCTGATTGTTCAATCGTCAGATAAAAGTTATTCATCAAATAAAATACAACATGAATAAACTAAAATTTACAGTTGCGTGAGCGAAAGACCTCAATATTTTTGACATTTATATTCAGTCAGGTTATAATTTATTTGATAGATAACTGTTATCTGACGAATGCAAAATTGTCCCTGAGACTTTTGAACATCATTAAATAGTGTAATTGCAAAAATCTAATTGTAATGGATGAAAATTATCTTCTAGATTTTTGATTAAAGTAATAAAGAAATCTGTGTACAGCCATCTAAGGATTATCAGAGCTAAATTTCTACTGGGCTGTTGACATTGTTTTATGATGAAATTTGGACAATCGACATTTGTAGCTCAAGTCAAGACAAAAAAAAAAGCAGCAAAGTGTAAATGTCTGTCTTCCTATGTCACTAACCTGTCTCATAGTCATGTGCCTTTATTGCTGCTTCCACTCCAGCACTACATAACTGCAGATCTATTAAGTCATGTACTCTCCGTTGACACTCTGCCACTCTTGACTTGATAAAGAATATAAATATATTTTAGATATTAAAACAAAGGATATCAACATTTTTACTATAACCTTTCCAAGCATTTATTTTACTTTTGACAGCTCGATGACAGATCAATTAGTAATATATTACCAACAAGATTTATTATATAAATAGACTTCATTTATAAATAAGTTTAAACCAATTTAACTTATCTATTTGTCTCATGTGACCAAAAGACTGGTTTATACCTTGGGCAATGCTAGTGTTGCCATTCAGCAAAACAATGTGGCGACTGACAGCGGTCTTGTACTACATTTTATAGTTTAATTTTATATATAGTTTATTTTTAGTTTAATTTACTTATCTATACACTCGTATTTTTACTAAAAATACTATATCCTGTAATAAATGTACCAACATTTCAATTAACATGTTTTTACATATTATTAAATAAGCCATTTTTGTAATATAGTAATAAAATGTAGTAAAGTAGAACATTTTTTATTTTATAGTGTCCATGATTTAATAGTCTGCATTACATGACTCTCACAGAACATCACTATCACATCACCCACAACAAAGTCCGACAATTATGTCATTTATTTTATGTGGGCTTTACTATTTTAATTTTATTTTATTGCAGGAGTTCGGCAAACAGGCAGACAGCCCACTGGATGGAAAGTGGTTACCATCGCTTATGGACATTTGCAACACCAAAGGTGCTACAAATGCGCTGCTGCTCTCTTAAGGTAGACTGGAACCTGGTCACTAATGCCGGGACACAACTCAAGATTGTTATGGTGACATACTTTAAACCAGGGGTGGTAGCCATCCAGTCGGATAAATGCCCTACCACCTGGCTGTGGGTTGTTTTGTCGCCTCTTACGACAGGCCGCCCGGCCGCAGGAAGTTGTATTCTTTCTCTGTTCCTGCACGGATAATTACTAACAAGATATATGTAACTTAATAGAAGTGCTAATGGTAGAAGTAAAATAAACACTAGGAAACAGTATAATTCAATATTTAAAAAATGTATGACTCACTCTAGCCAGATCTAGCTGTCTGACTTTGGCACTGACATCTCTAGCTAATGCCGCAGTTTTATCAACCATATCGGCAGCTATCTGAGCATCTGCTTTCACTTCACCCAGCTTGTTGTATGCCTGGCTGGCTGTGCGAAGTCGCCCCTCCAAAGTGCAAGTACGAGAAAGTACACCTGCCAATGCTTCATCCACCTCTGACTAAAATTTAAAAATAGAGCAAAATCTATACTGCATTCCAGTCCTTTTAAGACTGGGAAGGTAGAGGTATATTGCGCGCATTCATTCTCTCTATTGCGTTGGATGTGAAGTTATTTTACTGAATTTTAGTAAGTTTAGACACCCAGCCATCAAATCACTTTTTTTTATTTTATGTTTTTTTTTTATTTTAATAATCGGCAAAAAAACACACATATTGTATATCCCCAAATTAAGCAAGTTACCCTTGTGTTATAGGTAATATACAAAGGACTACTCTGGGGCCGATCGCAGACACCCAGACCATAGTAAATACATACATAACTTCACGCCAGTTCCCTTGCGGGGTAGGCACAAAGAACAGTGCGCCATTCAGGCTTATTCTTACACACCTCACTTGCTTCTTTGACATTCATAACTCTTGTCATGCACGCTCATCTGTTTTTAAGGCTCCTGACATCACCTTCTGCTAATACACGATCAATTTGATCATGGAAGGTGTGTTGTGGCCTTCCACAACCTCTGCATTCATCCACTACCATAGTAAATAACGGAGAAAATATGTTTCCCAAATTTTTTATACCAAGAATCAAACCCGTAGCCTCTGCGTTGCAGTGAGGTAGGCCGGCAAAGGCTTAGCCCGCTCAACCACAGAGGTTTTCTTTAGTTGCCGTTATTTATTTTTTTGTCTTTTTATTTTATAGATATGGTTTAAGTTTGACTACTGTCTCACCTGATATTGAGTGATGATACAGTCTAGGATAGAGCACACTTACCTAGAAGATACCTAATCCCTTGTAACTTGAAGACTTCAAGATTGTATTTGTCAGGGAAAATAGACTGGGAAATTATTCCACTCTTTGGCAGTGTGCATCAGAAAAAAAAAAGAAAAAACCAGAAAAAAGTACTGGTAATATTATGGCTTTCCCCACTGTCACACTATTGGGGACCTCTTCGTTTACTAGACTCATCACTGGGCTGCAGATATAGAAAAGAAAGGGAAAGTAGTGGTAGGTAGCTTAGGTGTTGCAAATGCTCTCAAACAACTCTGACACAGAGCTCTTTTAGCAAATTGTTGTTGTTGTTCATAGTAGTAATAGTGTTGTATTAGTAGTAGTAGTAGTAGTATAGTATGGGTACCTAAAGGACTTTGCCCTGAGCTATCCAGCTTTCTTGATTACTCCAAACACAAATCTTATCAGTGCTTGTCTTTAAAGTATTAAATTTTGATATATAAATTTTACTTATATCTACGGTTTGATTTTAATTCAGCAAAAATAGAAGATTATAATATCTTTTTGTATTTTATAAGAAATAAGAGAGGTTTATAAAGGTAATAGTAAATTTATATTGTGCCTTATGGTCTATTTTAGCCAAAATATTAATATTTCAGTAAAAAAACAACATGAACATATTTTATTTAGGAATTTTATAAATATTTTGACATTTCGTAACGAAAACGCGTCAAGCTGTCATGGCGTCTCGCATGACGTCACGGTGTGCAAAACAAACATCTGTTTGGTTGAAGTGTTATCAAAAGTTTAAAAAATACATAATAATAAATGAATACTAATTATTACAAACACTGTACAGTACCGCAGTGTATCAGTACAACGATAAAAACACCACAGAAACTGTTTTTTTACGTGTCTAAGGGGTAAACAAATGAGGAGAAAGTGGCCACATTTTTGTGAAGATCATTTTGATGTAAGTGTTTATCAGCCCTATTTATAATTCTACGTTACCAAATGATATGGAAAATTACGTATAATATCAAATAATGGGATCTGTATCACACTTACGTTTGAAACCAAGCTGTTTACCTAGTAAATTTGATTGTAAGACAGATAGAAGAAAGCGAACTTGTAGCAGTCTAAATCGACCTTATAATTATATACAATAAAAAAGAAAAGATGATGCTATTAAGAAAGTGTGTAAATAAATCAGTTGAAAGTAGTACTGTATTAGCCAGTACCAGTGGTGCTAGTTTAATTCTTGAAAATACTTCTAACACAACCACAGGTTCTTACATTAATAGTATGTAGTCCTAATATTAATTTTCTTGAAACAATCTAATAATAATATTGTCAATTTATTTTCAGTTTTACCCCAGGAAGAAGGTTTACAAGGTCTTAGAACAGCAAATAAATCTGTTTAAGTACTGATGACACATAAATATAGAAGCTACTCAATCCAGTATTAAGCTAAGCCAGACTGTGGACCAGGCAGGATCACTAGTAGTCTTCACAAAAATCAGTTTCTTCATTTCCATTTTAAGTGAAATATTCTGTGAAATCATTAAGGCCATCTGGATCCAGTATAAGCAAAGTTTCAAAGAAATTAATAATGGAAGAAGTCACTGTGACACTCTGTCTTTATATACTTCATCCGTTACTCACACGAGTCCTCACTGTCACCATTCCACTCAACACATCTAGATCAAATCTTTCATACAAATAAAAAATATGTAAATAAATACTCTTTCCATGAACAATTTTACTTTATTCATGATAAGTCCACTAATGGCTGGTTCCTATATCTTATAGAGTTCATTTACCTTACCATAGCTTAAAATTTGACATAAGCTCCATACAAATAATGTCACAATTCAACTGACGGTTGGGTGAGTGAATAGTAAGATATAGGAACCGGCCTTAAGTAGTCATGAACTAATCTAGTTACCCTAGCCCTAGAGCATGGTAGTTTAGTTAATTTATAAGATTGCCTCATTAAATGAAACTCCAAAATCATTTTGTTTTATTTTATTATAAAATGATGAGATCAGAACCTACCTAGTGGTTACTTTATATGCTTTGATAAAGTAATGGATACACATGGCATTTCCAAAATGGTAACAAACTGTCAGTAATAAGATCATTAACATATTCATAACTGATTGCTACACAGAAAGTTTAAATTTTTTACTATTAGAAAAATCTAGATCCGCTACACAAAATATACATGTTTCCACAGCAGTCAAATACATTTATATTTGTAATTGAGCATATTTGTTTGTAGTCTTCCCATCTTTAATATAATTTGAATATGGTTTGTACTGTAGACACACTTAATTTCTACTATGCAATTTTCACATGTACCATCCGGTGAACCAGCAGTCATTGGATATTGTTGACTTAATATGAGACCACATTTCTTAATTTTTTTTATGAAGTTTCAGCTCCAAATTTTCTCTAACTGTGGGTCCTGCATCTACTTACTTCAAAAGCCTGTGATGCTGTTATCCATCCATATCTTAATTCATGCTAGACTGCTTTTAAATTGCTCCCTTGTTTCCACTTAAAGTTTTTAATGACAGCATCTGATATTACTGCATTTCTTAAAAATATCATTTTTCATTATATTTTAAAACAATTTGATATATTAAAGCGCTGGCTGTATCACTGAGAACAGAATTATGTTGATATTTAAACAATGCACAATCCTCAAGTTTCATTTTTTGTCCTTCTTCTAAAAACTTATGAGCACATTTGATGGTAAACTAGGGTTACTACTACATATTTTAAACTGGTTCACAGTTGTGATAGCTTCGATTTTTTCCAATAACAATCCGCAGAATTGCATACTGGTTCTTCACTCCTGCGATGACGATAATTTCGATAGCACTTTATGATCTGGGCATATTTTACACTTTACAATACAGGAGTTTGCCATCACGTTTCAATTGCACATAACTTATGGCGTCATCTCAATAACATACTGGCGATGATCTACAAAAGAAATTTCACCATTAGCATCAACATTTACGAATATTAAAATTATCATAACCTCAAAATTAATTATTAAAAAATAATACTTTGCCATATCTTAATCACAATTTTAACATTAGGTGCTATTGTTTAATGTTATATACTTACACAGAAGTTTTAATATGGAATTCTGCAAAGCACAAATTCGTGTTAGTTGCGAAAAAGGCACCCAGCATAACAACATCGATTTTTGGCAAATTATTGGCATTTGCTTTTATACAACTTGCCTTTATTATAACTGGTTGTTGTAGTCGTATGAACACAGTGTATAACAATGGAAATACTATTATTTTACAGCAAAATTACTGGAAAACGATGAATTTTCACTGAGAATTCATTATCAACTTGCTATGTTTTGCACACTATGACGTCACGCGCTCTGATTGGCGTTCATTGTCACGTGACTAATGGCTGCAATGTAACAATTTTATTTCTCAAAAATATAAATTAGTATTTATTATTTTAATTAAAACAATTTATTTATGACATGTTTAGATCGTAATCTACGATATATATAAAAATCTGCCTATATTTTTCATACTGTCAACTACCGGATTTTGTTTCGCCTCGTGCCCCATCTACATTGCACGCAAAAACACTACGTACTCATAATGGTGGTCGATTTTTAATAGCAAACTACTCCTCAGGAACAATACTTGGTTAAATTTTACATTAGTGGTCACTGAATTTTAAGTAGTGGGGGGCGGAGGGGTAAGGGGTAGAGGAGTACTTCTCCCTTCGGAACCCCCGTGTCTAGGAGTCATGTAGTTTTTGAGATATGATTTTTTGTAGACATACCTTTACTAATTTTTTCAAAATGGTGTATTTATTTTTTATGTCTAAAGATGAGAAATGCAAAAGAAAGGTAGTGGTAAATGTAAAAAACATTTAATACATTATAAAAACGCATACTAAAGCCCACAAGCCGAGCGAGCAAAGCGAGTGTGCCATGACAGCGGTCAGTAAATGTCACAACCGATTTGTAACCATCATTTAAATTATTGTCAATGAATAAATGGTGGTTCAGGTTCAGTTGGTTCTGGCACTCACCGGCCGCTTTCGCGGCACGCTTGCTTCGCTCGCTCGGCTCGTGCGCTTTGGTCTGAACACTAACCCAACCTAACCAACTCACCGCTAAGTCAGTGGTCGTGACTTTCGATCACCCCTCACAACTTTAGTGGCTATAAATAAGCTGTAAGGATATCCCTAAATCAAATCACCATTGATTTACCTCCCGTTTATCTATATCATACCCAAAAATTCAGATAGAGAATTTCGCCAAAATCCAAAGTTATGCAATGCAATGGAAGTCCAAGGAGAAAGCCAGTCAACGTAAAAATAATCAATATAACCGAAACAGTGCAAGATGTCGAAAAATCTATAATAAAACACAAAGTACATTCATACAACTAAAAGAGAAATGGAATAAAAAAGGCGTCAAATAGAGTATAGCAAATACAGTATACATCGTTTTTTTTTTAATAAAAATAAATCGTTTAAAAATATACTACTAATTCAAACTCGCAATGTATAAGCAAAAAAAAAAACAATTTTCTTATTTAGTAATGGATATTATTGACATATCGAATTGTTAACATATTTTTTCTTTCTTATACTTATTATCGTCGTAAAGTAAAAAAAAGTGACAATACTGTGATTTATTATTATGAACTTTAAAATTATAATAACTAATTCAAAACTCGTTTACTAAAATAAAAAATAGTTTCAGTGTTTATATATTAGGTGTAAGTGTATTCCTAAACACAAATCAAACTTTTTTTTCAACAAAAGTGACATGACGTTGTTTATCATACGTATTTTTGTTTTTCCCATTATTCATTCAAAACTTGTTGGTGGACCCTAAAAACATGTTTCCTAGCCCAAATAACGGGTCTAGTCTATATATAAGGCGTATGTATACCCCTGAACTTAATTTCCGTTAATCTGATGACACTCTCTGCAAAAATTTAGCCCAATACTTTTTTCTAGTTTAATGGTATCCTATGTATTTTTCTCTACTCTTGACGAAGTGTATTGTAAAGTATTATCAGTCAAGCCAGTCTTGAATCAAAGAATGACAAACAGACAAACAAAATTTTTGAATAAAGTAGATTATGGGTCAATTAATCACAATAGGAATATCTGTCACATAATTTGATAAAAATATTTAACATACAGACAATACTTACCAATTATTTAGTAGAAGAGATAAAATCTAGTGGTATGGGCAACTCTTCGAGTTATTTTTTGCACGT
Organism: Dendrolimus kikuchii; assembly: GCA_019925095.2. Lineage (NCBI taxonomy): Eukaryota > Metazoa > Arthropoda > Insecta > Lepidoptera > Lasiocampidae > Dendrolimus > Dendrolimus kikuchii. The sequence goes on from CM034390.1 coordinate 1,313,186, forward strand.
GCAATGCAGTTTTTGACAGTATTTTCAGTATTTCAGTAGGTTGAAGGTTGCAATCGAAAACCTATATAATTTCTTTCTCATATGTCCTAAAGTTTCAACTTTTAGACTTCGTTTGTGTAAAAACACTGTGTATCATTATCATACAACGTAAAATAAAATAAATTTGTAATTTAAATGAATATGAATTACAAATTTACTCGATGTTTTTTTTTATTTCGGTATAAATATGTATAATAAAGTCAAGTGACGGTTTTAAATAGAATTCCGATCGAACTTTCTAAAAAATTGACTGGTGTACAAAAGTATGATGCCTTTTCTACTTTCGTAAATATAAAAATTAGTAAAATTTGATAAATTGATGTTTTATTGACGGTATTGCATTTTTCGAGGCCTTTTTGTAACGTCTTCCGCTTCTTTGAGGCATTATTTTTTGGCGGAGTCGTAATAATCGTCAAAGGTAAGTACGGGCGAGGGCAGTCTATTGACATTGCATAAATTATGTTTTATTTCGAAATATTAGTTTTTGTGAAGTGTTGTGCATATTTGCTGGAAGGTGCGCTTCGTTCGTTGCAGATTGACTCCGTGTGGGGCTGGGCTTCGCCCCCGCTGCGGCTGCAGCTGGGAAACGGACGCGGCCATAAGAGGTGACTGAACTCAATAAATTCACTATCATAAAATATCTATTTGGCACCAATACCTATCACATCTTTGGTTTTTGTCTCATTTTTGTGTACTTGTTAGAAAGTCTTGACATCTTCTAATATGTGTTCATTGGAAAGCGCAAAATTATCGCAATCTTATACTAATATATAAAGCTGAAGACTTTTTTTGTTTGAACGCGCTAATCTCAGGAACTACTGGTCTGATTTGAAAAATTCTTTCAGTGTTAGATAGCCCATTTATCTAGGAAGGCTATATATATATATATATATTTTACAATTCCACACAGACGAAGTCGTGAGCAGAAGCTAGTTATGAATATAGACTGAAATGAAATATATTTCTGTTGTAACAATAACAATGCAACATGAATATACAGGACTGTTTAACTTCGAAAAGTTATTCATGCTTTATATAGAATGAACATATTTAGTGATTCTATCCGGTTTCATGGTGTTGAATTAGCGTACATTAAATTCCAACTGCTAGTCTTAGTGTGGCTTACACTTATATTTCAGTACAATGTACCTTACAAAAATCAGTTATAACTATCGTAACTCCACAGTAATATCCGTGGCTGGAGTGAATATGTTGTCATGTTCAAAATGTCAATTTTACAGGGGCGCAATTTTAAAGTTTGACTAGTAATGATAAATCGTAATGAAAAGTAATGACTAGTAATGAAAAATCTTAAAAAGTTATGAATATTTCAGACTGTCAATTTTTTTCCTATAAAAACACAGGCGTAGGAAGCATCTAAACGAATAAAAAACAAAGATGTATCTCGAGATATCAATGTATTCCCGCCAGCCACGGATATATTCTGTGTTGTTTATTTATTTATATAATTTAAAAGCATTCACAACTTTAATGCTTAACCCTTTCCAAATACTCTAATGATACCATTGTTATAATAGTAGGTTTCCTACAAAAATGATAACAGCTGTGTTATGATAACACTTATAGCAATATAAATCAGGGCTGTGATTTGTTGCACATATTTTGCTTTGTGTTTATCAAATATGTGACTCACAGAAGGTTTCCTTGGGTTTGAAAGTATTTAGGCTATAAGGAAGATTTCTTTAAAATTTCATTGAAAGGAATTCAAATTTTTCCCTACCTTTTCTATCTCAAGCTTAGTTTTCATGTTAGAGGCTGTAGGATCTAAGTGGGAATACACAATTAAGGCTGGTGTGCATAGACATTTAACCACCAGTTAAAATAAAATGGGTGGGGTATAGATATATGGCACCTTTATTTTAAGTAATTGGAGGGGCGGAGGGGGAGGGTAGGGAGGCATACTTACCCCTTCTGCAACCCCTATGTCAAGAAAATGTATAGTTCTTGAGATATTAATGTTTTTGTGCAGTGGTCAGAGAGTGTCGCAACCGATTTGCAACCATCATTTAAATAGTTATTAATAAATAAATGTTGACCAGTCTGTTCTGGCACTAGTTGCGACAAGTGACCAGAACGGTAAGTTCCGTTAGGATAGGTTAGTCTTTGGACCAAAGCTGCGGTAGAGGCCGGCGAGTGCCAGAACAGACTGGTACCATTTATTAATTAACAGCTATTTAAATGATGGCTACAAATAGGTTGTGACACTCACTGACCACTGCACAAAAACATTAATATTTATTTTATAGGTACACCAACAGCATTGTACACATTAATAAGACTATGACACATTAAACATAACAATTATATAAATGCATACATGCCAATAACAGGCGTACACAGCTTTATCTACAGTTTGTCAGTATTAAATTAGAACTTATATATTAATATCTCAAGAACTATACATTTTCTGGACGTAGAGGTTGCAGAAGGGATAAGTATGGCTCCCTACCCTAAAATAAAGGTGCCCTATTTCTATACCGCGCCTTAGTACTCTCCTATATGTTTTTCTCCATTTTAGCTAAACATGTTACTCTCATTATGAAGCACTAGAAAGTAAATGAATTATATACATACATACATACATAACTTCACGCCAGTTCCCTTGCGGGGTAGGCACGAACAACAGAGCGCCATTCAGGCTTATTCTTACACACCTCACTTGCTTCTTTAACATTCATAACTCTTGTCATGCACGCTCGTCTGTTCTTAAGGCTCCTGACATCACCTTCTGCTAGTACACAATCAATTTGATCATGGAAGGTGTGTCAGTCTAAAATCAATGTTAAGTGAAATTTTATTAATATTTGATTTATTAGCTCTTGAAGTTGTGTAGTCTAATTCTACTTAACTTACTGAAAAACAGAGAACCCAGTTTCCATTTCTGCAATAGTAAATGTCATAAAAAAAACCTTTGCGTCATATGCTCAGCCTCAGATTCGTCCATTGTATTCATAACACAAGTGTAACTTGTACAGCTTAGGCTGATATTGGACAGATCAACCAAATTGAATCAGTTTGATTGAAAGGTCATCACAGTATGTAAGACTTTCTTTTCGGGGAGTAAACTCATCATACCCTTTTTTATAGTAAAATGTGGGAGATGAGTTTACTCGTTCTGTTGGGCGAAGTGGAAAAGCACAGGAAACTTGTAAACAAGGGGCTCTAAACGGGTGGGGAGTCGGGGGGTCGTTTTTTTTTTTCTTTTGTTTTGAGGCGAGGGAAAATGCTTAACCGATTTACGCACAAACTGGGTCGTTGCTAGAGGAACGACACGCGTCGGTCGGGGGCGAAGAATAGTGTGGAAGACTCCGAGCGTTGCTGCACGAGCGAGCAACCCCAATACCCACTAAAAACCCCCTCCTCCCTGTCGACCCTGCGCTTTTGTTTGTGTTGGTAAGGCTGAGATTTAGAACATAGTTACGCCCAGTCGAGCAGGTCGTACATTATCTATTGCCAACGGTATCCACTGCATTTGTACTGAAAATCAGCATTGTGTCCGATATTACTCCGACACAGCAATATGCCGAGTGCAAACCTTGTTTGCTGAAAATGCGGCGTACAAATTCCCAAAATATGCTTTGTGTATAGAAATGTATAAGGAATGTAATTGCGTCGCAATTTCTTCAAATAAAGTTTTTCTTTCTTTCTTTACCCCATCTAGCTACCTGCCCGATACATTGAGTTTCAGGCTTTGAGATGAAGCAAGAAATAATAATGGTAAAAATAAACAGCCAGAATATTGAAATTATTTTATTACGTGATATAAAACATCCCACAGCCAGGTGGTAGGGTATTTGACTGCTTGGATGCCTACCACCCTTGAGTTGTGTTCCGGCATCAGTGTCCAGGTTCCAGTCTTCACTTTAGACAGCAGCAGAGCATTTGTAACGTCTTTCGTGTTGCAAATGTCCATAGGCGATGGTTCCACCAATGGGCTGTCTGCCTGTCTGCAGTTCTCATGCAATAAAAAAATATACCTGATAATTTTAAATACTGAAAGTGTATTAAAGAATACAATTTCCTACGGCCTGGCGGTCTGTCGTAAGAGGCGAGTTAACAACCCACAGCCAGGTGGTAGGGTATTTACCCGACTGGATGGCTACCACCTCTGGTCTAAAGTATGTCGCCATAACAACCTTGAGTTGTGTTCCGGCATTAGTGACCAGGTTCCAGTCTCCCTTAAGAGAGCGGCAGCGCATTTGTAGCAACTTTGGTGTTGCAAATGTCCATAGGCGATAGTAACCGCTTTCCATCAAGTGGGCCGTCTGCCTGTTTGCTGATCTCCTGCAATAAAAAAAAATTACGTAGTCTAATTTTGGCGCGAAAATTATAAAAAAAAACACCCGCGCTACGCCGCGATTTGGCGGGAAAATTAATAATAATAATAATCGGCAGACAAACACACACATTCTATATCCCCAAATTAAGCAAGTTACGCTTGTGTTATGGGTAATATACAACGGACTACTCTGGGGCCGATCCCAGACACCCAGACTATAGTAAATAACGGAGAAAATACGTTTTCCGAAATTTACTATACCAGGAATCGAACCCGGAACCTCTGCGTTGCAGTGAGGTACGCCGGCAAAGGCTTAGCCCGCTCAACCGCAGAGGCCGTCGAATTCCCGACTATATATAGTGTTAATAGCATTGATTAGTTGAGGTTTGTGTTTATATGGAACACTTTGGTTCATTCATCCAAATTGAAAGATATAAATTAACTAATGTGTGTTTGTCTGTTGACTATTATTGGCTAACATAGTATTCCTAACTCCAGTCGACTCGCTCTGCGACTTGGTCAAGGCCATGCTGCAGAGCAGCGACAATTGGGGGGCTGCGGTTACTTTTTGCGATACAGTAATGTCACTCAAGGAGGCCGCAGAACGAGACAGGGACAGAAGTCCTGCAGCGCGTGCCAATGCGTCTTCTCGAGGTCGCCGGCCTTCAGCTGGCACCCGGAGAGGCAGGTACGCGCATTACTTCCCTCCCTGAGTTAGGTTCCGTTTACCGCGGGGGGGGGGGCCTTTAGCTTGCTAGGAAGAGCAAAGGACCTTCTACCCCCGCACAACGAAGTGGGGTGTGTTCTCCCAGGGCACACTCCAGGCACTTTATTGCGCTGGATCGGCTGGGCGTAACTATGTTCTAAATCTCAGCCTTTCCAACACATTCAAAGCGCAGGGTCGTCAGGGAGGAGGGGGTTTTTAGTGGGTATTGAGGTTGCTCGCCCGTGCAGCAACGCTCGGAGTCTTCCACACTATTCTGTGACGTCGATCGCGGACGGAGCGCTGCCAAGAGCATACTATTGCTGCAGTGTTATCGCCCCCGACCGACGCGTGTCGTTCCCCTAGCAACGACCCAGTTTGTGCGTAAATCGGTTAAGCATTTTCCCTCGCCTCAAAACCAAAAAAAAAAAAACATAGTATTCCTAACACACTGTAAAGTTTCATTTTTTGATATACGACATTATTCTCATAAAGTGGTGTTGTGTATCAACATTTAAAGTATTTATAACAATGCAGTAATTTCAAATAGTTTGATGCAATACTTACATATATACAGTATGTAGTTTGACCCACATTAGAAGAGATTATTCATAACTTAAGTAATTAAATTTATGTATTGAGGAATGAGGAAGACGACTAACTGTTACTTGTGTTTAAAGGTCAAATGTCTGTTGTATCGTACCACAATTACAAGTGTATTATTTTATATCAGACATGCATGCATGCAGTAAAGTTGTATAAAGGATTTAATCAGTAATAAAAATGTAAAAATTGTCTAGATTTAAGTATTGAAAAGTTAGTATCGGTGTTATTTCAATTGGTGAATAATATTTAACTTTTTTTATAGTCAAAGTGGCGAAGTCTGTCAGTGTTTGAATAGTTAGGACGACAATAAATCAGTCAGTGAAGCTAAGACGTCATTTATAGAATTGTAGTTGGTGTTAAATTCTGTTTAAAATACTTAACGAGTGGTGTATGAACTTGCCTCACTGACGGACTTCTCCACCTTGACTATATGTAAAATCGGTGAAAACTGGTGAGATTTTAAATACTTTATTAAATAAATACAACTGAAAGACTACTAATAATTACATATTATACAATTCACGCCAGTTCTCTTGCGGGGTAGGGACGGACAACAGAGCGCCATTCAGGCTTATTCTTACACACCTCACTTGCTTCTTTGACATTCATAACTCTTGTCATGCACGCTCGTCTGTTTTTAAGGCTCCTACTAATAATTGAAGACATGAGTAGATGAAGGAGTTTTGTGACATTAAAAAAAATACGTTAAAGGAAAATGTAATGTGTAAAATATGTAATGTAAACAGGCAATTAAACCATATTAAAACTTAAAACGACGCTTTTTGAATTTGATTTTGAAAATGGTAAGTAATGAAGGAGTTATATGTGTAGTAAAGTGATAGCTTTGTAGGTCAATTTATCAATATTTACCTATTGTAACATATCCCTTTCATTCACTCATGTCTTCAATTACTTATAATAACAGCCCATAAATGTCTCACTGCTGGGTTCGGACCTCCTGTTACCGAAGGGGAACGGACAGTATACCCGTCACGCTTGTCCAAAGCGGCTTGGCAGGTTTGACACATCGGTTATCTCGATGTGCTGTTTGCATCACAATGTTTTCCTTCACCGTTGTTAGTACGTGGTAATTGTAACAATATGCACATTAGGTCAGAAAACAGCCTAAGTGGTGCATGCTTTCCGGCCAGGATCGAACCCGCGCCCTTTGAGTTCGGGACGCGTGCGCTACCCATTACGCTACCACGACTTTCAATAATTACTTGACAATTTAAAGAAGTTTATTACTAACTAGCTTCTGCCCGCGATTTAGGCCGCGTGGAATAGTTTTAAAAAAAGTAAATAAAAAAAACCCCGATTTTGAAACATTCTTCATTGGTGCTCCACTCCTATTGGTCTTAGCGTGATGATATATTGCCTATAGCCTTCCTCGATAAATGGACTATCCAACACTGAAATAATTTTTCAAATCAGACCAGTAGTTCCCAAGATTAGCGCGTTCAAACAAAAAAACTCTTCAGCTTTATATATAAGAAGATATATAAGAGTATAAGATTTGCTTAAATATTTCTTGACCTAGAAAGGTTTTTCAAAAACAAACTAAACAATGATCTAGAACTATACTTAGCCTGCAGCCTGCCAAAATTTTGTGAATTGCCTGCCTAGCATACTACATAGAAGTATAATATAGTGGATGTGCATTGGTAACACGTCTGGTGTTGCAAATGTCCATAGATGTCCTTTATCTGTGCAGGAACGGAGAAAGAATACAATTTTCTGCGGCCAGGCGGCCTGTCGTAAGAGGCGACAAAACAGCGGGCATTTGCCCGACTGGATGGCTACCACCCTTGGTCTATAGTATGTCGCCATAGCAACTTTGAGTTGCGTTCCGGCATTAGTGACCAGGTTCCAGTCTCCCTTAAGAGAGCAGCAGCGCATTTGTAGCACCTTTGGTGTTGTAAATGTCCATAGGCGATGGTAACCGCTTTCTATCAAGTGCGCCGTATGCCTGTCTGCTGAACTCCTGCAATAAAAAAAAAGATGTTGTAACCACTTTCTATCAGATGGCCTGTCAGTCTGTCTGCTGTGTAGTAAATATATCTAAATAATCTCCAAGGAAAACTACGCCTACTTATTTTTAGATATTTTCTGTTTTTAAGGGAAAATCACTGATTAATGTCTTAATATATTATGATTCTAAATTTACTTTAAAAAATGGAGGATCTAAAAACATTTAGTATCTCAATATTTTTTTATGACATTTTAGGAACATAATATTAAGACATTAATGAGTGCTTTTCCCTTAAAAACTGAAAATATAATAATAATAATAATAATCGGCAGACAAACACACACATTGTATATCCCCAAATTAAGCAAGTTACGCTTGTGTTATGGGTAATATACAACGGACTACTCTGGGGCCGATCCCAGACACCCAGACCATAGTAAATAACGGAGAAAATACGTTTCCGAAATTTACTATACCAGGAATCGAACCCGGAACCTCTGCGTTGCAGTGAGGTACGCCGGCAAAGGCTTAGCCCGCTCAACCACAGAGGCCGTCAATATCTAAAAATAAGTTGGCGTAGTTTTCCTTGGAGGTGTCGAAATGTAACATTACTATGTGGCCCCTGTAAAAAAAAGCTTGAGGATGGCTAATTTAGAACATTAATAACATATTATTGAATACCAAGCTGGGTCTTTAAAGTCTATTTTGAATAGGATGGTATGGCTGACACTTCCATAAAACATAAACTTGTAGCAGGGCTTGAAAACGTTATCAATTACCTTTAAAAAAAAATTCGAAAAAGATACTGCCATACCGGTATATTTTTTACCGTCACTTGGTAACTTTCTGATTTTACCGTTAAAAATCGTATGTATAAAGTTAACGATTTTAACGATTATTTTATTTTAACCAGTGTAATGTCTGTGCAAACTAGCCTTAATCCTGTTAGTATTTAATAATACGCATATATTTGGAATCACAATGTTTATTTCTATATCTATGTAATTGTAATTTCTCGAATGATTTGTTGTTTATTATGTTACAAAAGATTAATTAAATTAATTTTTTTGGATAAACATTACTTTAAAATATTTAATTTTGAAAGAGGTTAATTTATCGTTCAGTTTTATATACAGTGTAAACTCTATATAACGACACTGAAGGTACTGTACATTTTATGGCGTTATAGAGAGTTTTTGTTAAATGGAGAGGTCTGTTTGTCATTTTTGTTTGACGTCTTTTGCTGCACTAGTAATTTTGTTGTATTTTTTTACTTATTTTATTCATATCTTCAGAAAATGAGGCATCTTGGTGATAAAGGAAGTACTTAGAAATTTCGGAATTTAGAAATTTCTGTATGCATGATACCGACAATCGAGTTTATTACGGCCTAAGACAATAAAGCGATAAAGTAACGTACACAGCTCCGTAGCTTTTACTAATTTTGGCTTCTTAAAAGGTACTTTTTATTACTTAATTGTTATCGTTATTGAGAGTGGGTGTAATGCTATATAGAGTGTATCACTGTATGGAAGACAAGCTTTTTTTTGAGGGGAAATGCTATTTACACGCAATACTGGGTCCTTTACAAGGGATTAGACCATAGTTGATCATGAAGGCTTTCCCCTTTGATAAGGGGCAATCCGAACAATAATCAAGCCAGCTTGTGTGGAGACTCGGAGAAGTTGCACAGGCAACAACCACTACCCACTAAAACCACCCTCCTCCCATGTGCCCCGCGCTTTTTATGTAGGTAAGGCTGAGACTTAGAACGTAGTTACGCCCAGTCCGATCCAGCGCAAAAAGTGCCTGAATGTGCCCCGGGAATCGGAACACATTCACTTCGTCAGCAGCGGTGATGAATCCTTTGCTCCCTTGATAGCTAAAGGCTCCCCGAAGCGGTATTATATGGGAGACAAGCTAAAACAACCAAAGCCAAGTGATTTCGACGCTTAAAGGAGTTTGTCGTTAAATCGAGTGACGTTACATGGAGTTTACTCTGTGTTAGAATAAATCCAATATTTATATTATGATATAGTCTTAAATGAGGTCTAATTGTTATGACATACAGAATAACAATAGTGTAACACTTCAATATTAATTATCACAATTCTAATAGCACTAGCAGATTAATGGTAATGATAGTTAACAAGAATAATAAAAGCTAATTATTCATTATACAGTAATTAACACAGTTTTGAGTAAAACCGCCAGAAAGTTGCAAGAATATTTTTGTTATTTTCTTAAAAACAAATCCAACCTTTTTTGTAAATGCAAGTTTGTTCCAGTGAAGAAGTAGAAAGCAGACCCCGGTTTTCGAGGTGTATGGTTTGAACCCAATTTTTTTACCTTCCACCAGGATCATGTTTTTTTTTGGCCTTGTTTGCTACTGATTTTTTGGTCTCCTATCCTTTATTTACAACAGTTACAGTGGGTCCTTGGGCTATTTTTTTTTAATGCATTTGCGCATATCCTCAGGCTCCGGGGGATGCCACCAAGGGGTATGTGGGACTCCCGGCGGCTGGTGTTGCACATAAGTTTCAACGTTATAGCTTGCAAGCACCGGCCGCCAGACTACCCATTATACCTTCCAGCGTCCCTCCGCAACATAATGAGGCGGCACGGGACCGTAACCATGGGTATGACTGCCGTGACACCTCGATGCAAGCCGACAAGGAGGGGTGTCCCTGCGAATAGAACACCCCACGGCACTGGGTGTGGCTCGTCGGGAGGGCCCCCCGAACCCCCCGTCCCACTATGTTATAGGGAGGAGATGAGCAAAGCGCCGCCTCTGAACCCCTGTTCGCCGTCTGCAACAGGGGTTGGGTCCTTAGGCCTAATACAAAGTCCATCTTCTCTTTGTTAGCATTATTTCTCATATCTGTAACATTTATTTGTTTTAGTTACATTGTTATTGACTTTTTGATGTTTTAGTCTTATTGATTAATAATACCATAGATCATAGAAGAAGAGCTTTTTCCTAATAATTGTTTCTTTACACAGTATAAAACAGAGTCACATACTACAATTGTCTGTTTGTATATCCGCTAACTTCTCCTAAACTATGCAATGGATTTTTAAGCAGTTTATATCTATCTATATATATCTATACATATATACATACATAACTTCACGCCAGTTCCCTTGCGGGGTAGGCACGAACAACAAAGCGCCATTTAGGCTTATTCTTACACACCTCACTTGCGTCTTTGACATTCATATAACTCTTGTCATGCACGCTCGTCTGTTCTTAAGGCCCCTGTTATCACCTTCTGCTAGTACACGATCAATTTGATCATGGAAGGTGTGTCGTGGCCTTCCACGACTTCTGCATCCATCCACTTTTGCATTGTATATCTGTTTAGTCTATCTTTCCGCATGCCCGAACCACCCGAGCATTCCTTTCCTTACCTTCACCCCGACATATATATATATTAAACAAAGTCGTGTTAGTTACACCATTTATAACTCAAGAACGCCTGGAACAATTTTTGTGTTTTTGGAATTATCTTCGTCAGGAATAGGATAATAAGTATTAATATATGATATTCAACAATAAAAAAAAATTTCATTACAAAAACATCAGTCTAGCCATTCATTTGTTATGATCTTTCTCGGCCGTTTTCGGCAATGGTGAATGCATTTAAACTCATTTTCATATGTCTGATTTAGGTGAATTTTGTGTGTGTTCAAGTGGGTCCCGGGATGGTTTAGATTCAAATTTGAACTAGGTTGATGGCGCTGCAATCGGGTTCTAGGATTTGGGTGACATTATTTTTGTGGGTGTTCAAGTGGATTGCGGGATGGTTTAGATTCACGATTGGACCCGGTAGGTGGCGCCGCTGAACACCTCTTTAACGCTGGGACCGATTTTGATGAAATTTTTTGTGCTTTTTCCAAGCAGATTTGAGGATGCTTTAGATTAACAAATGGTTCTGGTTTATGGCGCTGCAATCGGTTTCTAGATTTTCATTTTTTAAGGGCTAAGTAGTAAGTAATGTCTGCCGGGTACAGCTAGTATATATATATATAAATATCCGTGCAGGAACGGAGAAAGAATACAATTTCCTGCGGCCGGGCGGCCTGTCGTAAGAGGTGACAAAACAACCCACAGCCAGGTGGTAGGGCATTTGCCCAACTGGATGGCTACCACCCCTGGTACTATGTCTAACTATGTCGCCATAACAACCTTGAGTTGTGTTCTAGCATTAGTGACCAGGTTCCAGTCTCCCTTAAGAGTAACCGCTTTTCATCAAGTGGGCCGTCTGCCTGTCTACTGAACTCCCGCAATAATATATATATATATAATATCTGATTAGTTTTTATGTAAGTAGAATAAAGCACTAGCACCCTAGGGTTTGACCCGCGGTCCAGCTGCGGAGAGAGCTCCAGTTATACTATGAACAGATGAACGAAAACTCTTTATTGTTCACCATAACTTAAACCTAGACAGTTTAATATGAATACATTCCCTTTAGAACAATGGTCGGCCTGATCGCTTATAGCGATCTCTTCCAGGTAACCCGGAATAAGGAACCCATATACTGGTTATACTAAAAAGTGTAACTATGTCAGCTGAATACACTATTTGCACACAACTGGGGGATAGGCAGTTTTACCATGTTGATTCTGTCTGTTTTCAGGATGGGCGAGGGAGGTTCTCCGGGCGGCGTGGGCGTGGGCGTGGGCGGAGTGAACGCCGCGCGGCTGTCGCACACGTCAGAGAAGCACCCGCGCGCCATCCTCGGGGAGCTCTCCGCGCTGAGGAGGCACCGGGAGCTCTGTGATGTCGTGCTAAATGTTGCCAGCAGAAAGTTATTTGCACACAGGTACTTACACGTATTTTTCTGTTGCCTTGAATATCTATTACAACAGTGACCTAATGTTAATATGGGGATTAGACAGAAGGAATGGAATAGGCGGAAGTAGGTCGTCACATCTGTCACTCATTGTATGAAACATCATTAGCTCAAGACCAATTTAGTAATGTATATATTAGCACAATTTAAAAAAAATTAACAAATGTCTAGGCATGCCACCTCCGCCAGGTCCCGGTCGAAGGGGTAGGCCCAAGGAATGTTGGCTTGACGTTGTGAAGGATGACATGCGTGCCAATGGTCTCAAAATAGGGGATGCTGAAGACCGCGCGAAGTGGAGTAGAATAAGTAGGAAAGCGGACCCTGGGCGTCGGAGTGAACGCTCCGAATGCAACTGGGAATTAACGCTCGGATGATGATGATGAATTTAGCACAATTAAAAACCATGGCAAATACATGAACGTGATGCTATACAGAAAATAGTTGTCGGTGTTAAAGCTGCCGATAAGATTGGGCATTTGTCTAGATCATCAAAAATGTCCAATCTCATAAACATGCAAATATAATATTTAATATTGATTAGAATACTGGTGGGTAGTATGGTATATATAGTCTAAGTTAAATTAGGAACAATAAAGAAATTAATATACTGCAAGAGTACAACAGCTCGTCGTCTTTGTACTCCCCTCTCGGGCGATTAAGCCATAGGCTCTTGCCTAGTGGTTTTTTTTTAAGGCGGGGGAAATGCTATTTATGCACAATACTGGGTCCTTTGCAAGGGATTAGACCATAGTTGATCATGAAGGCTTTCCCCTTTGACAAGGGGCAATCCGAACAATAATCAAGCCAGCTTGTGTGGAGACTCAGAGAAGTTGCACGGGCAACACCCACTAAAACCACCCTCCTCCCATGTGCCCCGCGCTTTTTATGAAGGAAAAGCTTAGACTTAGAACGTAGTTACGCCCAGTCCGATCCAGCGCAAAAAGTGCCTGAATGTGCCCCGGGAATCAGAACACATTCACTTCGTCAGCGGGGGTGGTGAATCCTTTGCTCCCTTGATAGCTAAAGGCCCCCCCGAAGCGGTATTATTCAGGGTGGGAAGTCATGTGCATACCTGCGTCTCCGGATGCCAGACAACCGCCGGCGTCCGTGTGGAATCGCATTAGTACGCGCAATAATACTCCTCTCCCTATATCTCTCGCCTAGTGGTGCTTCAGCAATATACAACAGAGGTCATCCACCACTGAAGCACTATACATAATCAACTCCTACAGGTTCTGTCACTTCGAAAATTCGAGTATGTATTTTTAAGTTAGTATTGTTACGAGTGTGGGACTCGAAAATGCCGTTGGAATTACTATAGAGTTTATTTGAACTGTACAAACACGTATAAAATAGGTACAAATATACTAGATACAACCAGTAACACTAGTTGTTACAATCTGCACGATCAATAACACGCGCAAAGTCCGTCACCATATCGCTTGTTGAATGTACACGTCTTGCTGGTATCGTAATCGTCGCTCGACTGACTCAGCCCTCCGTTCGGTCATTGTTTTATACCAAACTGTATAATAGAACAAAGGACCGTGTTCACCGAGTTAATCCGCACACCTGGCAAGCACGGATTAGTTCGACACTAATGACGGCCATAAAAGAAGTAGAAAAACAATAGCATGTTTTTCTGAACTACAAATTCTAAACACAAAGTAAACAAAATAATTCCTATATCCGGCGGCAATAAAACTGCGTTTTACGACCTGCAGGTGTGCGCATTTCTGTGTCGGTGTGTAACAGTATAGTAAAAATTTGCTTATCATGTTCATATAAGCCAGAAGCCAAGTCTGTGCATTCGTTTAATGATCTCATGAAACAACACTATCTTAAATGTGTAACTGAAAAATAATGTTATTTAGTTGTATGCTTTGGATGGTGTTGTTTGATGACACAATTTGTATATTTAGATAACTATGTATGTTTGTATTGTAATTTATGTAACATTTTCCTTTGTATTTACGTATATTTTGGTATTGTAGCAGCGATAGGTAGAGGTTAAATGATACTTCAGATGGCCGAGAGTAGCATTCACTGTCGAGTGTAGATGTGAACTTAAGTGAACTCATTTATGTTGGAACGGTAACCTTAACCCTTTATCTCACTATTAGTACATGTTTCCGCGATGACAGTGCTGATCTGCCTTTGTGCACGTGATCGTTTTTGTGTTGTTGTCTCACTCTTTTTATATAGGATTTGTATGAAATGGGTATATTTTCTTGGTATATTACGAGGAGAGAATGTGTGTAAGAATAAGCCTGAATGGCGCTCTGTTGTTCGTGCCTACCCCGCAAGGGAACTGGCGTGAAGTTATGTATGTAATTATGTATGTATATTACGAGATGGTGATAGTGTTAGTCTTGCGGCTATTGGAAGAGCTGAAGGGTTAAGTATAAATTCTAAGAAGTCGTACGAGCGGGACGGATGATGTGCGAGCGAGATGAGCAACTATTAATATGTGCGCCCCAGTGTTGCGCTAGCCAGTAGTTCGTTGTCCGCTGCGACGATAAGACGTATGCAGCTCTCATAGTATATTATATCTATTCCATATATACCCCCATCCATAACGAGTTTCTGGCCATCCAAAGGTTGTCTGGAAGAAATCGCTTTCAGCGATAAGACTGGCCGTTGTACTTATTATTACGATTGTATGTATGAATTTATTTTGTATCATTGTGTGCAATAAAGTATATTCTATTCTAGTCTATAATATGCCCACTGTCACTCCTTTCAACGGTTCATTGTTGTGAAGGAAAGAAACCCCTAAACCCTACTCTCGACTACCGTAAAAGTTGTGTGAGGGCAGAGTTAAATCAAAGAAGTTCTTAAATCAAACAATCCAGGGCAAGTATCCATTTACTACAAGTAAATTCGCTTTTTTCATTACATCATCCTTTATTTCACCTGCTTCTAGGCAGTAACTTAATCTTTGGATATAATTTTTCCAACACCCATGAGTTATATCGAGTTCATTGAATTTTATACCCACGATGTATGTAATTATTTTAATTCTATATAACGGAGGAGGGAGCTCCGTAGTGTTTATAAAAAGTGTGACGTCACGATTGTTGGCTTCTTGATGGCAACCCATATTTGAGTCCTCGAAATAAGATTTCAAGAGTACTCGGTATCGTTTATTCCAAGAGTGTTGCGACTTCCCAGAGAGGTTCGTCCTGTACGGCGACTCTAACAATAATGACCGAGTGTTTTCTTTTATTGAGCTGGACCCAGCTGAATAGCCGCAAATGGATGTTTCAGCGATACCGGACTTTGGGGGCTTCCCGACTCCGTGGGAGCGGAGGCGTTCAGCCCGGAAGCAGCGCGCTCGAAGAGGCACCTCCTGTGAGGTTCGACCTCGGCTCGACCGCTGCGGGGGATTGACTCTATATTGAGATTTAGCCGTAAAAGGCTGAATGAGCTAAGCCAACAGGCTGAAGTGATTATTTGGGGACTCGTTATCGACTCCACCAGCGGAGCCGATCCTAGTCTATCATTACTACCGATTCGCAACGTATTATAGCTGGAGGAGAAGAAGCGGCGGAAGAAACTCTCCAGCAATACGTCTAAGCTAATCTTGTATGGCTACTTGTGTCTGTAATGAGTGAGTGTGATTGGTGGGTCTTACCTTTGTGTAAGAGGATCCGAGCCGGGGGCTCTCCGGCGTCTGTTTTGTCTGCGTCTGTCGGGCTCGTCAATGAGTACATTGCGAGGGCGACGTTTTTTCGTGGGAGCGTTTGGAGTGGGTTTGTAGTTGACCGTTTCCGTCACCAGAGGGTTCGGGAGAGGGGGGGCACGGTCAAAGAATCTGCGCAATAGGGAGGTTATGTAATATTGTGTATTTGATGGAGGGAAGCTCCAGAACGCGAAGCAGGTCGGCGAGCCGCATATAGCGCGGGGCGTCGACTGCAGCACGCAAAAAGTGGTTCTGGATCCTTTGCAGTTTCCAGATGTTGACATCGCTGGCGTGGCCGAAGACCACACTCGCATAGGTCATGATGGGGCGGATTTAAGTTTTGTATAGAGTCACCTGATTTCTAAGGCTTATCTTACTCTTGTTGCATATCAACGGATAGAGTCGGCCTAGGATCCAGTATGCTCTGTTCCCGACCGCTCTGGTGTGCTTGTGGAAGTACAAGCCTCTATCGAGGGTTACATCAAGTTATTTGACTTCGTTGACCCATGGGATAACTCGGTTGAATAGCTCGATGGGCATAAGTTGGTTCTTGGGGCGAGTATTGGGTGAGAGAGTGCCACGAGTGAACATGATGGCTGCACTCGTGACCGTGCGGACGTATTTATAGGGATCGGTGCACGTAATCACAAATTTTTAGGTTAAGTATTGAAATTACAATAAAATCTTGTTGTTTTACATTATTTTCACATTACAATAAACTCATAGTAATTAAATAAATTATTATTGTTTTTTTTTAATACGTTAATTGTTGTTTTTGCTCCGACATATATAATATCACTTATTTTCACAATATCACTAATTATCCTCGTCGCCACTGTTATATATTACAAGTTTAAAAGCACTCACTGTTATATTGTTGGTTACTTGATCCAGACTGCTAAATTAAGAACTACCTTCATTATACATAAGAGCAGTGTTCGGCATGCACGTGTATGATGGTGCTTGCAGGGTGATCCTGTCCGCGTGCAGCCCGTACTTCCGCGCGATGTTCACGGGCGAGCTGGCGGAGTCGCGCGCGACGGAGGTCACGATCCGCGACGTGGACGAGCAGGCCATGGAGCAGCTCGTCGAGTTCTGCTACACTGCCCACATAGTCGTCGAGGAGAGCAACGTGCAGGTATGGAAAGAGCAGGAAGAAGAGAGTTGGTGTTGCTGGACCACAGACAAACACGCGCTATGTATATTCTCAAGCTAAACAAGATACTGTAGCAGCGAGAGGTAGAGGTTAAATGATACTTTAGATGGCAGAGATTCACTGTCGAGTGCTGATGTGAACTGATTTATTTTGGAAACTGTAGTCTAAATATAAATATTAACAAGTCGTACAGCTAGTACAGTATATAGTACAGTGTGTGAGCGGTACGGATGATGTGCGAGGGAGATAGAGCAACTATTAATATGTGCGCTCCCGCGTTGCGCCAGCTAGTAGTTCGCTGTCCGCTGCGATGACAAGACGTATGCAGCTCCCATAATACTTTTATGTCATGACTCTTGTTCTTATCCTATTTTGCGTGCGAGGGTGGACGAGGGGTTACTTCATCCAGCCCAGCTCCTACAGGAAGTCCACCAGTTTCTTGTGTTCGCTGAAGACTTCTCGGAGGTTACCTGGGGCGTCCAGATACTTCGCCCTGTATTGGATCACCTCTCCGCATTCAAGCAGGACATGGACGGCTGTTTCTCTTGTGTAATGCATAATATATGGAAGACAAAGCTGGAGCTGATGTTAGACATGCTGATATTGGACGTGGTAGAGTCTAGCTGGAATTATTATCATCTTGATATCACTTGATATTACATTCTCACAGAATATTGGTGTAAAATCAGTAGTCTTTACTTGTGTTTACGATGAGTGAGAGTTCTGAAGACCCACTCCTCTCAAACTCACCTTCCTTATTTCATCTTCTATAAAGATTTCTTCTTTCTTTTTTCTATAAATGATGTATTAGTGATACAACATTAAAATGACAATCTAATCTAGGAAATAAGACGAATGAGTAATTTAAATCTGACCTAAAATAACTAGATATAAGTTAAGCTAAGAATGTGTCCAATAACACGTTTCCTATTGTCTGTATTAAGGAGAAGACACGTTGTTAATGTGTTCTTTGTTAATGTTTAGCACATAGCACTACGCTTTATTATTATGAGAGTATTATAACACTAACTCAAATGGTTTTGTCCTGTTGAGTCTTCTTAATAAATCCTTATTATTAAGGAGCTGGATGTCCTCGACTTTTACATGGTGATGAAGCCGTTGCTGGTGGGCTTCAGCGTATTGTTTTAATTACGTTAATGACGAGGTCCACTTTTAAGTCTCGATGGAGATCTTATGTATCAAGGAGCATTGGCCATGTCTTTAAGTACTTTATTTTAGACTTCTTCATGAGACTTACTAGGTTTTAGAGTAGAGTGGAGTTGAGTTGAGCTTGCTATATTTTTTTATTTGGTTGAAGGCGTTGCTCCCCGCCGCGTGCCTACTCCAGCTTCAAGAAATCCAGGATGTCTGCTGCGAATTCTTGAAAAGACAACTGGACTGCTCCAATTGCCTCGGTATCCGTGCCTTCGCAGACACACATTCCTGTCGAGAATTGCTCAGAATCGCAGACAAATTCACACAACAAAATTTCCCCGAGGTAACGTGAAGCCAAATGCCGTCATACTCGTATTTCTTTCTTGGATTGCCCAACTGGCAAACAGGCAGCCGGCCCAGCTCATGGAAAGTGGTTACCGACGCCTATAGGTGCTTAACACCGAGAGCGAAGCGAACGTGTTGCTAGATTTTAAGATGGGATAAAGAGTAGAGATTATCTGATCAACCGTGTACCAGTGAAAAAATACAATTTCCTGCGTTGGGGTGGCCTGTCCTAAGAGGCGACGAAACAACCCACAGCCAAGGTGGTAGGGCATTTGCCCGTCTGGATGGCTACCACCCCTGGTCTACAGTATGCCGCCATAACAACCTTGAGTTGTGTTCCTGCATTAGTGGCCAGGCTCCAGATCTCCCTTTAGAGAACGGCAGCGCATTTGTAGCACCTATCGTGTTGCAAATGTCTATAGACGATGGTAACCGCTTTCCATATAAAAAAATCGTAAGAAGCGAGCTTGCGTAGGTGGCGCACGAGCCATCGGGCGGACTCGGTCGAATTCGGTTCTTTTCGTTCGTGAGTGAAGTTGGCAATTGTTTCGTTGACTTATTGAATTAATTACAATCACGATTGTTTGTGGTTATTAAAGTATGAGAGTTTACCCCGCCGCTGTGTCGCGGGTCGTGGTGAAAAGTATCTATGCCAGTTTTCGGTATTAATACCACATATGTACATCAAAGTGACCACACCGACCATACCCACCACACCGACCACATCGACCATACCCACCACACCCACCACACCGAACACATCGACCACATCGACCACACCGACCATACCGATCACACTGACCACATCGACCATACCGACCACACTGACCACATCGACCACATCGACCACATCGACCACATCGACCACATCGACCACATCGACCACATCGACCACATCGACCACATCGACCACATCGACCACATCGGCCACATCGACCACATCGACCACATCGACCACATCGACCACATCGACCACACCGACCACACCGACCACATCGACCACATCGACCACATCGACCACATCGACCACATCGACCACATCGACCACATCGACCACATCGACCATATCGACCACATCGACCACATCGACCATATCGACCACATCGACCACATCGATCACATCGACCACATCGACCACATCGACCACATCGACCACATCGACCACATCGACCACACCGACCACACCGACCACATCGACCACATCGACCACATTGACCACATCGACCACATTGACCATTTTGTCAACCTGGCATGGGGCCGCAGGTGATGGAGAGCGAGGAGTTCCTGCTGCTGCCGGCCGCGCAGCTGGTGGACATCGTGTCCTCGGACGAGCTGAACGTGCGCAGCGAGGAGCAGACCTTCCACGCCGTCATGTCCTGGGTCAAGTACAACGTCGCCGAGAGGCGGCAGCACCTCGCACAGGTAATATATAACATCACTAGGGTTCGCCCGCGACTTCGTCCACGTTGAATGCGTAGCAAATATCGCAGTTGTTTTAAACGGAGAATTTGAATTGCAGGTTTTGCAACATGTCCGCTTGCCATTGCTGAGTCCGAAGTTCCTGGTGGGCACGGTGTCCTCGGAACTGCTGATCCGGAGCGACGACGCGTGCCGGGACCTGCTGGACGAGGCCAAGAACTACCTGCTGCTGCCGCAGGAGAGGCCCCTCATGCAGGGCCCGAGGACCAGGCCCAGGAAGCCCACCAGAAGAGGTCAGATAACGTCGCGCTGCGTATTGACCATTCATGATTTTAAAGACCTATCACATATGTCTAGTTATTAACGGTCGGCCATTTCTAGAATATTCATCTGAAAGTTTGTCATGATTTACTTAATATTTTCTTAAGTTTTCGCGACTTGTATACATAATAAAAACTACGTTTTAACGGTTTTAAGCGCGGTAATTTTAAATAAAACTTTAACAATACTCGTTGACACTTGACACTTGACATCTTTGTCTTCCGTGATCACGGCCACTGAAAAGTGGCCGAAACGTCGGAAAAACCAAAATCAAATAAAATTACCGCGCTTAAAACCGTTAAAACGTAGTTTTGTTATGATTTACTTATTTATTTATTTAATTTGGGAAGCATACAATAATTAATATTTTTAAATATTAAAGACCAAATTAATACATATATCTATCAAGTTTCCACTAAAAAATAATTTATATAATAAAAATAAAAAATTGGCTCAAATAGTTAA
The DNA here is from genome assembly GCA_019925095.2 of Dendrolimus kikuchii. Lineage (NCBI taxonomy): Eukaryota > Metazoa > Arthropoda > Insecta > Lepidoptera > Lasiocampidae > Dendrolimus > Dendrolimus kikuchii. The sequence continues at coordinate 1,334,211 of CM034390.1, forward strand.
TTACAAAAAAAATAAAAAATACAATTATACGAAAAATTACATAAATAAAATGTCAATTTAATTTACATTAAGTCAATATTGAATAAAATTGAAAAAAAAATTGTCACCTTAATTACTAACAAAATAGAGATTTAAAAAAAAAAGTATTAAAAAAAAAAGTTTATGTCATTATTCTAAAAGTCATTGGGTCATTCAAAATTACAACATTTTTTAATTTGGTACAACTTGAACATTTTAGTGACTTGTTTTCCATATACAACAGGCAAGGACTTTTGAAAAGCTTTCCATTGCTGGACTTGGGCCTCCAATTTATAGGGGAACGGACAGTGTACTCGCCACGCTGGTCTGAGGCGGATTGGCGGGTTTGACACATAGGTTATCTCCTTCACGGAATAGAAAAATAATAGTATGACGCCATAACAACTTTGAGTTGCGTTCCGGCATTAGTGGCCAGGTTTCAGTTTCTCCTTTAAGGCTGGCAACGCATTGATAGCACCACTTGTATTGCTAATGTCCATAGGCGACGGTAACCACTTTCCATCACAGTTGGGCCGTCAGTCTAGCTGCTGCATGTGCTTCAATAATGAAATAAAAAAATGTACAGGTTTCATCATGTAGGTCTCTCTCTGTGTTGTACAGGCGAGGTGCTGTTCGCGGTTGGCGGCTGGTGCAGCGGCGACGCGATCGCGTCCGTGGAGCGCTTCGACCCGCAGACGGCCGAGTGGAAGATGGTGGCGCCCATGTCCAAGCGGCGCTGCGGCGTCGGCGTCGCGGTGCTGCACGACCTGCTCTACGCTGTCGGCGGCCACGACGGCCAGAGCTACCTCAACAGCATCGAGCGATACGACCCCCAGACCAACCAGGTCGGCCGGCTGACTCGCACCGATCTCGCGCTCGTCTCACTCTCACCTCACCTTTCACCTCACCTTCACTTCACTGTCACCTCACCTCACGCTCATCTCATTCTGATCTCTCATTTATCTCATCTCAGATAGATCAAAACATTAATACTGTGAAGTTTTAGAGCATTTGAAGTCATTAAATAACAATAGTAAAAAACTAAGTAGGATGTGTGTGGTGGTTGCAGTGGTGCGGCGCAGTGGCGCCCACGTCGTCGTGCCGCACGTCGGTCGGGGTGGCCGTGCTGGAGGGGGCGCTGTACGCGGTCGGGGGCCAGGACGGCGTGCAGTGCCTCAACCACGTCGAGAGGTACGACCCCAAGGAGAACAGGTGGACAAAGGTCAGTGTTCGAAGAGCCATTTAATATCGATAATCCATTTCTCAAGGCCTCATAGTGCGTGTGTCTATGTGACTGAGTGAGTAATTATGTGTGAGTGAGTGTATGTGTTAGTGAGTGAGTGAATGTTTGTGAGTAAGTGAGTGTATGTGTGAGTGAGTAGGTGTGAGTGAGTGAGTGAGTGAGTATGTGTTAGTTAGTGAGTGAGTGAGTGTATGTGTGAGTGAGTAAGTGTGTGTGAGTGAGTGAGTGAGTATGTGTTAGCTAGTGAGTGAGTGAATGAGTATGTGTTAGTGAGTGAGTATGTGCGAGTGAGTATGTGTTAGTGATTGAGTGAGTGTATGTGTGAGTATGTGTTAGCAAGTGAGTGTGTGTGAGTGAGTGAGTATGTGTTAGTGAGTGAGTGTGTATGCGTGAGTGAGTGAATGTCTCTACATGTGTGAGTGAGTGAGTGTCTACATGTGTGAGTGAGTGATTGAGTGGGTATGGGTGAGTGAGTGTCTCTATCTGAGTGAGTGAGTGGTTTGTGCAGGTGGCGGCGATGACGACGCGGCGGCTGGGCGTGGCGGTGGCGGTGCTGGGCGGGCAGCTGTACGCGGTGGGCGGGTCGGACGGGCAGGCGCCGCTGAACACGGTGGAGCGCTACGACCCGAAGGCCAACAAGTGGTCGCCGGTGGCGCCCATGTCCACGCGCCGCAAGCACCTCGGCTGCGCCGTCTTCGACAACCAGATCTACGCCGTCGGCGGCCGCGACGACTGCACCGAGCTCTCCTCGGCCGAGAGGTGAGACAACTTTACCAGCTTTACAGCCAATTCTTTGACGGGAATCACGCGGGAATTTTCCCGAGAGCCTTTTGGAGTTGTTTGGATACATAAAAATTAACTTATTCCGACACATTCTTTTTTTAAATGCTGTGATATTTTATGTTCCGGGGAACCCGCAGGAAATTCAAGTAAATCGTGGACTTAGTTGCGGGCATATCCTAGTATTACATATTTACTTTGCTAGAATCTTTTATCACATTCATGAGATATTGCTTAAAGATTTGCCGAAAAGGAATCTACTGACATGATGGTATTTTGGAGCTTGATAAGAAAAAAAAAGTTTTGCACAAAAAATATTGCGTTAGAAGCAAAATTTAAAAATAATAATATACGTTATAGCAAGAAATTAGAAGTAGACTTAAGTTCAACATGTGAAATTCTATATACAATATAAACTCTATATAACGACACTGAAAGGATTGTGCATTTTATGGCGTTATAGAGAGTTGTCTTTAAATGGAAAGATGTTTGTTTTTTGTTTGACGTCTTTTGCTGCAACAATAATTTTGTTGGTTTTTTTTTCTTGGTTTATTCATATCTTGCGATATTGATGCATCTTGGTGATAAAGGAAGTACTTAGAAATTTCGGTCATTCGGAATTTCTTAGAAATTTCGGCATGCATGATGCCGACAGTCGAGTTTATCACGGGCTAGGATATAAAGCGATAAGAGCGTGTACACAGCTGCGCAGCTTTTATTAATTTTAGCAACTTAAAACGTACTTTTTATTACTTGACTGTTATCGTTATTGAGAGTGGGTGTAACGCTATATAGAGTGTATCATTGTATGGAAGACAAGTTTTTTTTTTTGAGGACTAAGTCACGACAAGGGCAGACGCGACCCGTGTGTGGGATTCGCCAGATCGGGGGTGGCACTAGCATGCCCAGTCAGAACTGATACCAAAACCCCTGGGTGTTCCGTCCTTCGCTTTATGCTCCTGCTACGGGTATATGACCTAGCCTCTCCGCAGCCCTGATGGAAGACAAGCTAAAGCAACCAGAGCCAAGTGATTTCGTCGCTTAAGCAGCACCTTAACATCTTATACTAAATTAACGATTTTTTTTATATTGCCATGCTTGTAAGGAATTTGTGGAGACATATTGCACAGCATAACATTTTAGCACGTCATGTCATTATTATAACTATAACATTATTCTTCTTTCCTTTTATTGTCTTGGTCTTATTTTTTTAGTTGTAGCAAACAATGCATACTCAATGCATTGTTTGCTACAACTCCATTCATTCTTCAAAAAGTAATTCTGTAACATACTTCTGTACAAAACTTATAAAAAAAAAGAATTTGAGATATAAATAGAATATGAAATATAAAGAAAAACAATGTTTAGCTAGACGTGTTGCTGGGCAGTGTCTTGCTGCTTCTTCTCCTTTACAGCATTAACACGTTGCGAAGCGGTATACATAGAATAGGAAGTAAAAATTAAATGTTTAACTTACACGTATGACCTTCAAAAAGTGTTCTCCAGTGGAACTTATTTTGAATAAAAACTTTTGAATTTGCATTTTGAATAAGGGAGTTTTGTCGTTAAATGGAGCGACGTTACATGGAGCGACGTTACATAGAGTGACGTTACATGGAGTGACGTTACATGGAGTTTATCGGATGTCCGCGGTGTGCAGGTACGAGCCGAGCACGGACACGTGGTCGCCGGTGGTGGCGATGACGTCGCGGCGCAGCGGTGTGGGGCTCGCCGTCGTCAACGGGCAGCTGTACGCCGTCGGCGGCTTCGACGGCACCGCCTACCTCAAGTCGATAGAGGTACCGCACTGTTATCCGGGGTCTTTAAAACAACTTTTTAAAAAAGATTTTTATTTACACACGAAGAAAATACAAAATTGAAATTAATTAGAACTTAGAACTGAACTTAGAAAATAAGAAACAGCGATCCGGCAATTATGCGCGGCGGAGGAATGGAGACACGAGACTGACTGGGTGCAGGAACGGTAGGTGTATTAATAGACTATTGGATGCTGATACAGCAGAGCGGAAGGCAAAGGTAAGCAGGTCTGGAGGAAAGGGGCCTAGGTATAACAGCACCACTGTTGCCACCCGGCTCTGCTCGACGGCCACTTCGCACACATTTTCACTTTATCACTTTATCATTGATATTTTTTTTTTTTTTTTTTTTATTGCAGGAGACCAGCAGACAGGCAGACGGCCCTCTTCATGGTAAGCGGTTACCGTCGCCTATGGACATTTGCAACACCAAAGTTGCTACAAATGCGCTGCTGCTCTCTTAAGCGAAACTGGAACCTGGTCACTAATGCCGGAATACAACTCAAGGTTGTTATGGCGACATACTCTAGACCAGGGGTGGTAGCCATCCAGTCGGGCAAATGCCCTACCACCTGCGATATGGAGAGGAAACTCGTCAATTAAATGTATATACCTTTCATTGATGGCTTCTGTGGTTGAGCGGGCTAAGCCTTTGCCGGCCTACCTCACTGCAACGCAGAGGCTCCGGGTTCGATTCCTGGTATAGTAAATTTCGGAAACGTATTTTCTCCGTTATTTACTATGGTCTGGGTGTCTGGGATCGGCCCCAGAGTAGTCCGTTGTATATCACCCATAACACAAGCGTAACTTGCTTAATTTGGGCATATACAATATGTGTGTTTGTCTGCCGATTATTATTATTATTATTGTCCCTTTAAATCCAATTGCATATTATACATAATTTCTTTCGGCTATGTAAATGTTGTATACAGAGCTGACCCGCGCCCACTTCGCTGGGCATCAGAAAAAAAAATAAAAAATACTTATTAATACATACATACGTACATAACGTCACGCCAGTTCCCTTGCGGGGCAGGCACGAACAACAGAGCGCCATTCAGGTTTATTCTTACACACCTCACTTGCCTCTTTGATTATTATTATTAATCACAATCAAATATACCCTATGTCACTCAGGAATAGTGGAGCTTTCCACTGGCGAAAGAATTTTCAATATCGGTTTAGTATTTCCAGAGATTACCCCCTACAACGTCACAGACTCACAAACTTTACCTCTTTATAATATTAGTATAGACGCATTGTACCCACTGGACCCATTGAACACACTGGACCCACTGGACATTTTGGACTCACTGGACCCATTAGACATATGGAAGAAACTCTTTGGCACTACCCGTGATCAGAAGGCTGAAATAAGTATTGCCATACAGCGTGGCAATGCAGCCAGCCTTCTGGGTACGCTCCCCGTTGGCAGTGATCCGCTACAGAATATATTTTAGTTTCAATGTCTTTGTTTTTTTTATTTTATTAAATATATTGTAAGAAATATTACATCACCTAAGTATAGATAAAATTATATATTTTGCAAATGAACGGGTTTTTCATTCCTGCAACGACCCGTCAATAGTGGCCCAATTAATGCGCTGTTACTACTTAAATAAACGACTGTGAGTGCCATGAATGTAGGCATATTACCAAATGGAGTATAATGACGCTAAATTAGGATATGTCTCGCGGGTTCTAGGCCTCTTCCGCTCGACCCCCTGATACCACACCAACCGCGCCTCGACCTCCCGATCTGATCCCCAATTCAGTCCCACGCGGTTCAATGAGTCCAACGGTTCTAATGGGTGCAGTGAATCCAAAATATCCAGTGGGTCCAGTGAGTCCAATAAGTCCAGTGGGTATATTGCGTCTAATGAGTCTAAAATGTTGAGTGACTCCAGTGAGTCCAATGGGTCTAGTGAGTCCAAAATGTCCAGTGCGTCCAGTGAGTCCAATAGGTCCAGTGGGTACAAAGTGTCTAATGGGTCCAGTGAGCCCAAAATGTCCAGTGGGTTCAGTGAATCCAATGGATCCAATGAGTACAAGACGTCTAATGAGTCTAGTGAGTCCAAAATGTCCAATGGGTCTAGTGAGTCCAAAATGTCCAATGGGTCCAGTGAGTCCAATAGGTCCAGTGGGTACAAAGTGTGTAATGGGTCCAGTAAATCTAAAATGTCCAGTGGCTCCAAAATATCCAATGGGTCCAAAATGTTCAATGGATCCATTTGACATACAGACAGACGGAGTCACTTTCACACTTATAATTTTAACAGGGATTAATATACAACCAATATTAAAGTACAGTAGTATCATGGAGAAACCACAGGTGGCGTAAAGAGGCATACACTATACAGCGGTCAGCAGTTTTCTTTCGCTTCACATTTTTTCCGTCTAGCTCCTATCTGCCGAGTAACGTGCGAAAAACAATATACAGGCAAATTAAAGAACCTCTTCATTTTTAAAGTTGGTTAATTAATAATGTTTTTTTTTTGAAGTGGTAATTCATTTCAATTCAAGAGTCGTAAAAAGCTCAGATTTTTGTAAACATTTTATGATAGTATATTATCAAACATTAAGAGCTAATTTACTATATTTAGATAAACAACTATATTTAGATAAACGCTTTTAATTAAAATGAGGCTAAAATGTTGCTTGTCGTTTATAATTTTTTTAGGTTAGCAATGTAGTTTTTTTTTTTTTTTTTTTTTTTTTTATTTATTAAATGAAACAATTCTACGGACTCTAAAGTTCCGTACCTTTTTTAATTTGAAGTTTATTAGTTGTATTGGTTTGTGTCTTTTTATTGCGCTGATAACATTGTTCATTTTTTATTATTGTATTAAGTGCAATGTATAGTTTTGAGTCATTTGCTTTAACATTATAAACATCACCTTATTTGATTCAATATGGAAATGATGAAGATTATTCTTAGGCATCTATAAATTAATATTCGAAACGTACGTTATTTTACTCCAATCAATCGTTGATTGCGTTCAAATGAGGTACGGTCAGATGACCGGCGTAATTTGATGTTTAATTAATGTGTGGAGAATTGAATATTTTGTCCAAAAACAACGCTTTCCATTGGTTTGCCGTTTGACATTCCTTCACAGAAATTGATCGCTACAAGCTACTTTTTTTTATTTCAGTGTATTATTTCGAAATCAGCCGATTTGATTCCTGGCAAGGATAAATGATTTTTCAAAAATTAAATTACGCTACTTTAGTTTTCATCAAAATCGGTTTATGAGTTGGCCCTGAAGGCTCATTTGAAAAATTCATTCTGTATCAATGTGAATTATCGCCGATTGCAATTTTCTGAATTGGTTCCTAAAAATACAATGATCGATGTAAACTACGTTCCACTAGTGACTCACAACGACCGCGATTTTTCCCATTCCATTTGCTTGCGGGCGTTGCAATCATAAACCCAAGTGGAACGGTTATCCGACCCGCCTCTTGACACGGGTCGTTGTGAGCGTTGATCAAAAATCATGACGTCATTGGTGACGTTTTCGCCACGGCCACAACGACCGCGGTCGCCGTGGAGCGTGCTGGTCAGTGATACGGTACGTTGTTGTCGTCAGGTGTTCGACCCGGAGTCGAACCAGTGGCGGCTGTGCGGCGCCATGAACTACCGGCGCCTCGGCGGCGGCGTGGGCGTCATGCGGGCGCCGCACCACGACCACCACTACATATGGTGAGTGCACTCCCCACCACACCCAGACCCATTTAGCCATCAATTCTCATCTAGGAATGACCCTGACGGTTGGAGAAGCGAGTTGGATTGCTCATCCGTCTCAGAGGTATTACGCCTCGCAAGCCGAGGCCCATCAATTATTATTGTTGGCAATTTGTATATATATTCTTTGTACGTAACGGAACTACGTTTTAACGGTTTTCGGCTACTTTTGTTGGCCATAAACAAAATTAAAATTAACAAGTTTTTTTTTTTTTTATTGCAGGAGATCAGCAGACAGGCAGACGGCCCACTTGATGGAAAGCGGTTACCATCGCCTATGGACATTTGCAACACCAAAGGTGCTACAAATGTGCTGCTGCTCTCTTAAAGGGGACTGGAACCTGGTCACTAATGCCGGAACACAACACAAGGTTATTATGGCGACATACTCTAGACCGGGGGTGGTAGCCATCCAGTCTGGCATATGCCCTACCACCTGGCTGTGGGTTGTTTTGTCGCCTCTTACGACAGGCCGCCCCAACGCAGGAAATTGTATTCTTTCTCCGTTCCTGCACGGATAGAAATTGACGGCTATTGAAAAGTGGCCGAAACGTCGGAATAATAAAAATCGAATAAATTACCGCGCCCAAAACCGGTAGAACGTAGTTTTGCAACTAATAGCGGTGTGTAACTCCCGAGTGATTAACTCAAAAGATATATATCGGACGCGAAGAGTGATTAGATCTGTATATCACTTGCGTTCAAAGTGTGTCTTTATATCTTTAACTCTTTAGTTCATTCCTGTTCCACGCGATGACTATAGATCCGAATGAGAAGAAACTAGGAAGAAAAGAGAAAGAATGATTAGCCCGCGCACTGCGCATGCGTAGTAAGTGAACGAGGAGACCGAATATGATAGCAAGCCAAAAGAAATCGTAACACCATAGTTTTATGGTGTAATTTTGTTTTAATGTAATTAATTTTATTATATTTTTTTCAACACACTTGCTCATAAAGTGGCTCTATGGTCACCGCAATTAGGCACAGAATGACGCCCATAATCAAACTGTGACTAAAAAACATTATAACTCACTAGTGAGTTATAGTTTTTTTTTTAATTTTATTGGTTGAGTTGCTTTGTTCTTAAAAAAGTTTTTATTCAAAAAAAAAGATCGTGTTCTATAGAACAAATAAATTAATGTTCCTATTGCTTGCTCATTTCATGCAACTTCTTATTTAAATAGATAATTTTAACTCGTACGTGTTTAATAAATAAAACTTTCACTCATATATAACTTTTTTTATCAACTAAATAAAATGAGTTTTTGTTGTTATTTTATTCACAAGTGTGTTGAAAAACGTCGTATGATACACGTGTGTATTGATGATTACCGTCCTCGGCTCTCTTAAGACCCTCGCCTACGGCTCGAGTCTCAATGGCGCCTCGGCGGTAATCACCAATGTTACACACTAGTACCATAATCTACTATTACTCCATTTGTTTATATTTTTTTCATATCAGTATTCAGTATATCACTCACAGATAAGAACTCATCTTGTCTGCAATTGACACTGACCTGACACTATTCACTGTAAAGATAAACGAGTTAAAGATATAAAAGAGTGATATATATCTTTGTATCAAAAAGATATATATCACTCTTTTCTTCTTGGAGAGTGATTTTTCCCATGACTAGTAACCAATACACATAGTATTAGTTGCGTAAAATTTAAGAAAGTATTGTTTGTACGTGTCGGGAGTCGTTTGCGATCTCAATTATTGCACAGCGCCATCTATTGGCCTGTAAGTGTTCCAATACTCTTACATTTTTTTAAAAATATTTTATACTAAAACATCTCCGTGACTTAGTCCACGCTTGACTTGAAATTCCCGCGGGAATCCCGGGATATAAGGTATCACAGCATTTAAAAAATAATGCAAGCTATTGTATTAATGGTAACTGTGTCGGAATAAGCTAGTTTTATCCAGCTTTGAACCACTTCAAACTATTCCCGCGGGATTTCCGGGATAAAAAATATTACACATTTTATTACATAATTTTATCCGTGCAGGAACGGAGAAAGAAGAGGCGACAAAACAACCCACAGCCAGGTGGTAGGGCATTTGCCCGACTGGATGGCTACCACCCCTGGTCTAGAGCATGCCGCCATAACAACCTTGAGTTGTGTTCCGGCATTAGTGACCAGGTTCCAGGTTCTCCCTTAAGAGAGCAGCAGCGCATTTGTAGCAACTTTGCTGTTGCAAATGTTCATAGGCGATGGTAACCACTTTCCATCGAGTGGGCCGTCTGCCTGTCTGCTGAACTCCTGCAATAAAAAAATATTATAGATAAGTTTGGTCTATGGATTTGGCCCTGAAGGCCCACTTGAAATATTCAACTGCTTGATTTTTTTGAAAAGAAAGAAAACCTTTATTTGAAGAAATTGCGACGCAATTACATTCCTTATACATTTTCATACACAAAGCATATTTTGGGAATTTGTACGCCGCATTTTCAGCAAACAAGGTTTGCGCTCAGCATATTGCTGTGCCGGAATTATGTCCGACACAACGCTGATTTTCAGCACGAACCTTCCCTTTGGTGTTAGACCAAAACGACCCAATTTTACCAAATAGAGGGAACGGACAGTATACCCGCCACGCTTGTCCAAGGCGGCTTGGCAGGTTTGACACATGGGTTATCTCGATGTGCAGGTTGCATCGCGATGATTTCCTTCACCGTTGTTAGCACGTGGTAATTGCGACAATATGCACATTAGGTCAGAAAACTGCCTAAGTGGTGCATGCGTTCCGGCCAGGATCGAACCCGCGCCCTTTGAGTCTGGGACGCGTGCGCTAGCCATTACGCCACCATGACGTTTTTTTTACAATTCCGGCATTTTGTTAATCTGAATATATATAAATTACGTGTCAAGTTGTTTGTCCGAGATGGACTCCTAAACTACTTGACCGATTTTAATCAAATTTGCACACCGTGTGCAGTTTGATCCGACTTGATAGATAGGATGGCTTACAACCGTTGGAACCGGTGGGTGGCGCTGAGATCGGTTTCTAAATTTTATTTCTTCAGGGCAGAACAACGTCTGCCGGGACAGCTAGTTAATAGTAGTTTAATCCGTGCAGGAACGGAGAAAGAATACAATTTCCTGCGTTGGGGCGGCCTGTCATAAGAGGCGACTTAACAACCCACAGCCAGGTGGTAGGGCATTTGCCCGACTGGATGGCTACCACCCCTGGTCTAAAGCATGTCGACATAACAAGCTTGAGTTGTGTTTCGGCATTAGTGACCAGGTTCCAGTTTCACTTAAGAGAGCAGCAGCGCATTTGCAGCACCTTTGGTGTTGCAAATGTCCTGCTGATCTCCTGCAATAAAAAAAATAAAAAAAACAATAATAATAATTTGAGTGGTTGTTTGTTTCAGGAACCGCAAAGACTCTGTGGTGTGAGGGCAGCCTCCCCCCGCACCCCTCCCGCGCTGTAATATATCCCCCTTCCTACGATCGTATCAATTTAAGTGGTTATTCATTTTAATTTGTTTTATTGTTAAAGGTATATGATATTGACTAACTATTTATAAATAAATAAAAATACGAATTTTAAACATTTCTTTTATTTATTCTTTATACATACATACATACATAACTTCACGCCAGTTCCCTTACGGGGTAAGCACGAACACACGACTACACACCTCACTTGCTTCTTTGACATTCATAGCCCTTGTCATGCACGCTCGTCTGTTCTTAAGGCTCCTGACACCACCTTCTGCTAGTACACGATCAATTTGATCATGGAAGGTGTGTCGAACCACCGGAGCATTCCTTTCCTTACCTTGACCCCGACACTCTCTTTCAGACCAACTCTCTTTCTTAGTTCGGTATTACGAACGCGGTCCGCGAGCGTCACTCCGCAGATTTTGCGGTGCTCGCATCTCGACCGCGTTTACTCTACTTTCATGCTCTCTCTTCCATACCAAACTCTCGCTTCCATACGTGAGTGTAGGTACCAGCACCGCGTTGTGTACGGCGTGCTGGGCCTTCTGGCTGAGGTTCTTAGCGCCTAGAAGTTTACTTAAGTCATCTTTATATCTACATATTAATTAAGTAAGTAATTAATACGTGGAGCAAAAACTTTGTACCCCTTTTTACGAAAATTGCGCGGACGGAGGAGTATGAAATTTCGCACACTTATAAGTTATACTAATATATAAAGCTGAAGAGTTTGTTTGTTTGAACGCGCTAATCTCAGGAACTACTGATACTGATTTGAAAGATTCTTTCAGTGTCGGATAGCCCATTTATCGAGGAACGCTATAGGCTATATATCATCACGCTAAGACCGATAGGAGCGGAGCACCAATGAAGAATGTTTGAAAATCGGGGGGTTTTGAAAACAAATTCCACGCGGACGATGTCTCGGGCACAGCTAGTAGTTTATATAGAAGAATGCAGAATGGTAATATTTTTTTTTTTTAATTATACTTAAAAATACATTAAATCAATAAAAAAACATTACACACACTACCATGTATTTGACACACACACGCATATATACTCTTTTGTTTATTGTTCAAGTCAAATTAACAGTGTAGCCTTGGCGAAATCTGTGATTATAGAAGTATAGTCCTTGACAACAAATTATTCTGGTCGAATTTCGACCACGGGCGACCACTAATATATATAATTCTGTACGTGTGTATGTGACTGAACTCCTGAACTGTTGGACCGATTTTGATGAAATTTTTTGAACGTGTTCAAGTGTATTCGAGAATGGTGTAGATTTACAATTAGACCCGGTAGGTGGCGCTGCAATCGGGTTATAAATTATTTTCCAAGGCAGGACAACGTCTGCCAGGACCGCTACTTATATTATATTGTTAATAACATCGCATAGTATGTATGATAAGATAATAATTCAGTGAATTAAAAGAGTTGATACTTATTTGTATGATATTTTATAATTCGCGTCTAAGTATAACTACATACCACGTTTGTATTATGTGACATTTGTGGCGCCCCTTACTCGCCACTATATTCTTATATTTAGTGTGGCAACACTGTTTTTAATTATCTATGATCACATTAGTCATTAATACTCGTATATGAGAGTTTTTGGCGGGAACTGAAAGGGGATGTTCTGCTGTGCAGTTTTATTTTCTAAAAATGTGTAAAATTACTCTAAAATGAACAATAGTTGTAGGATATTGATAGTTTTTGAGTAGTAATTATGTGTTTTGTGAGAAATGTGAACTGTATAGTCAAATCTGGCCTTTCGAGTTTTCACAAGAACTCCGTTGAATGACGTCGATTGTAGCCTACAATACAACGGCGTCTGGCTTAAAGGCCTAGTTGCCAAGCCTTAAACATAAAAAAAATACTCGTACGATATTATAATGTCATGTTTTGTTACGCGCCCCTAAAAGTCAATATAGATGTTTAATTATTTACATACTGGTATTTCTTCGTCTCCAAACTCCTGTAGATCCGAAATTTATAATACAATAAAAGGAGATGCATCTTTACCACCAAAGTGGTGTACTATAATCTCCAAACATGCTTTCTCAAAATAAGCACATTTATTATTAAGATTTCAAAATTATAAGTGTAGTTACAAGACAGCAATTTACCAGTTAGTAACAAATTGTCAATTTGACCGGTCCTATTACCTTACTCTTCATTCACTTGTTATACCAACGGTAGAAATGTCACATTATAATATAGCATATTATATAGCAAATGAACGATTAGTAAGATGTAGAAACGGGCCATAAGTAGATGTTTGTCCAAATAACGACAATTTTCTTAAATTAACTCCCTTTTAATCTAATGCAAATGGAAATAGAGCTTTAAGTGGCTTGAACCTTGAAACATTGAACAAAGCTTGTAAATGACACTTTGGGCGCGTTCCTTTAGTATCTCACAACGCTCAAAATGTTCAGTCTGCGGTTCCACATGGTGACCACGTTATGGTCGTGGCTAAAACATTATTTTCGATCACAATGACCCATATCAAGAGGTGGGTCGAAATGGACGTTGACTACAGAGCATTAATTCTCTCTATCTATTTGTGTATTCCGTCGTTAATGACATCAACTCTCCATAATCCGTTCCACTAGAGTTTAGGATTGTAACGCTCGCAAGCAAGTGGAACGGGAAAAATCGCGGCCGTGAACGTTGTCGTTGTGAGTCTCTTGTGGAACGTAGCCGTTGTGTCATCTTCACGGTTATTTGGATATATGGTTAGTGTGGCGTCAGCGGTGGTGGGGAGGTGGCTTTATCCACTCCTTGCTCCGCCTCGTCTTCCTCTCCCTTGTCTTCTTCCTCTTCGTCACCCTCTGCATCCACATCGTTGTCTCCCTCCCCAATGACATCCCCGTCGTTGGTGCCCGCACTTGTTTGGACCATTTCTTCCGTAGACTCTTCTTTCGTCTCATGACGCTTGGTCTGCAATTTAGATATTAAATTATGAGATAAATTTTTGGGACAAAATATTTTAAGAAAGACAGATTAACAATTCAATATGTTAAACACTTCTTTAAATATTAATTTGTTGTGGACTGTTATTATTTTAATTATGGAAGAAAATTGCACGTGCCTAATATAATGACGATTTTTTTTATGTTTAAGGCTTGGCAACTAGGCCTTAAAGCCAGGCGCCATTGTATTGTAGGCTACAATCGACGTCATTCAACGGAGTTCTTGTGAAAACTTATTTAATTTTTCATTTTGTTTATGGTTATTATTTAATCTATGGGAGCCTAATCTAATTTACTACCGCTTCGCAACATGTTATGGCTTGAAGAGAAGAAGCGGCGCAAGAAACTCTTCAGCAAACATGCCTAGCTCTAATAATTTTATATAATATTAAAATGGGTGGAAGGAAAAATAAAAGTAATTATCAGTCAAGTTGGTTTGTGTTCCGTTGTACGCAGAAAGAGCTCACAGTGTCTTGAGGTCTGGCAGCTGGTTTTTGCTGGGTTTGGGTCTTAATAGTTTTGATAATTGGATCCCAAACAGGTGGTACTTGCCGACCGCTCAACTGAAGGTGGCTTGGGGCCTTTGTGACGTTGGTGTGGAGTCTTCAGCTGATTGCGTTGTAGAACTCGCTTGACATGCTGAAGCTCTCCAGCTATGTGGTTCTCATCACAAATTTTCCGTGCTCTCTGAAACAAAGATTTGCCCACGGTAGCTAACTGACTAGGATGGTGGTGAGACGAACCATTAAGGTATTTATCTGTATGGGTAGGTTTCCTATACACCGTATGACCAAGAGTATTGTCAGGGTTCCTTAGGATGAGCACATCCAGAAAAGCTAATTTATTATTTGCCTCTAGTTCCATAGTAAATTTAATATTACTGCTAATGGAATTGAGATGATCTAGAAATGCAGAGACTTTATCGTTTGGGAGGACGGCAAAAGTATCGTCTACGTACCTTTTATACATCTTCGGCTTAGCCGGAGCGGTATCCAGTGCCTTCTGCTCGAAGTCTTCCATAAAAATGTCAGCTACGACAGGAGACACCGGTGAGCCCATGGCTACACCGTTGGCGCAAGGGGATGTTGTTTTTGTGAATTTTAGGTAACCCATACAGTTTAGGCGCTTTGGCGCAAGATGGTGTGAGTGCGGATACGTCTAAGCTTAATTTTTCGGAGTGTTTTTTCATAACCGCGATTGTTTGTTTGGTTACTTTATCCGTGGGGTCAGTTTTGACCTTTTTATAAGTGCTTTCGTCCGATAAAAGATCTTGTATTTTACTATTGTAATCAGACGTATCCATGACGACAGTCGCGTTACCTTTATCTGCACGGAGCACGGTTATTTCTGGTTTATTGCGAATGTTTTTTAAGGCAATATATTCAGCACGAGTGAGATTCGGTTTGGGTAGACGACTACGGCGTAAAACCGATGAGATATCTTGTCGTATAGCTTCCGCATCCTCTTTCTGCATGCTGTTCCTTACCAGACATTCCTCTACGTTGCAGATTATGTTTTCAAAAGGTATTTTTCGCGGGGTTATTGCGTAATTAAGGCCTTTTTCTAATACCGAAACGGTGTTTTTATCGAATGTTTGTTTTGACAGGTTAACCACCGACAGTGACATATGATTAGTGGTCGCGTTTCCGTGCACATCAACAATTGCTTCACAATGGAGCTCAGGTATATTTTTTTGCGCGTTCCTTGTACCAAGATGTTTGTTTTGGTTTGTTAGCATTTGGTTGTATTTTGAAATTTGGCGGTTTTTTAGTTGTTCATATTTGACCTTTGCTCTCTTGTTAACAATATCAATGTAGTTTTGGAAATCTTCTGTCGATAGTATTACCTGTATTTCATTGTTTTGCGTCTCGATAGCTCTATCTACGTGGTTCAAATTTAAACGGTGTTGGCGGATAAGGCATCTTAATAACTTTAAACTAGCCTGGCGTAGAATGCTGGCGCTTCCCGATATGTCTTTTTTAGATGTTAATTTTACACATACCGGTATAATATTATTATCGCGACACCTTTTTAAGAAATTTAACGATGTCACTAAACGCGCATGTTTTGTTTTTAGGCACTCACACCGCCGAATTTTATTTGCGATTTCCAGACCGTACTGGTTCACATAATATTTTCTTACGCAACATGTTATGGCTTGAAGAGAAGAAGCGGCGCAAGAAACTCTTCAGCAAACATGCCTAGCTCTAATAATTTTATATAATATTAAAATGGGTGGAAGGAAAAATAAAAGTAATTATCAGTCAAGTTGGTTTGTGTTCCGTTGTACGCAGAAAGAGCTCACAGTGTCTTGAGGTCTGGCAGCTGGTTTTTGCTGGGTTTGGGTCTTAATAGTTTTGATAATTGGATCCCAAACAGGTGGTACTTGCCAACCATCTTCTCTATTGAAATTTGGGTGTTTTTTGATTTCAATAGCCTCACGCATCATTCTAGGTATGAAACGATTCTCTTTCGCGAGGATTTGTGGGTTATCGAATCTGATGTAGTGGTTGGGTTTATCCAGCGTGTGTTCACTGATCGCAGACTTCGTAGACCTTGTGTGTTTCATGTCAGCAATGTGTTCTTTTACTCGTGTCTTATGCTCCTCTTTGTTTGCCCAATGTATGAAACCCACCACTACAATCAAGCTTGCCCACATCCTCGCGAAAAGAATCATTTCATACCTAGAATGATGCGTGAGGCTATTGAAATCAAAAAACTCTGAAATTTCAATAGAGAAGATGGTTGGCAAGTACCACCTTGTTTGGGATTAAGAAAATATTATGTGAACCAGTACGGTCTGGAAATCGCAAATAAAATTCGGCGGTGTGAGTGCCTAAAAACAAAACATGCGCGTTTAGTGACATCGTTAAATTTCTTAAAAAGGTGTCGCGATAATAATATTATACCGGTATGTGTAAAATTAACATCTAAAAAAGATATATCGGGAAGCGCCAGCATTCTACGCCAGGCTAGTTTAAAGTTATTAAGATGCCTTATCCGCCAACACCGTTTAAATTTGAACCACGTAGATAGAGCTATCGAGACGCAAAACAATGAAATACAGGTAATACTATCGACAGAAGATTTCCAAAACTACATTGATATTGTTAACAAGAGAGCAAAGGTCAAATATGAACAACTAAAAAACCGCCAAATTTCAAAATACAACCAAATGCTAACAAACCAAAACAAACATCTTGGTACAAGGAACGCGCAAAAAAATATACCTGAGCTCCATTGTGAAGCAATTGTTGATGTGCACGGAAACGCGACCACTAATCATATGTCACTGTCGGTGGTTAACCTGTCAAAACAAACATTCGATAAAAACACCGTTTCGGTATTAGAAAAAGGCCTTAATTACGCAATAACCCCGCGAAAAATACCTTTTGAAAACATAATCTGCAACGTAGAGGAATGTCTGGTAAGGAACAGCATGCAGAAAGAGGATGCGGAAGCTATACGACAAGATATCTCATCGGTTTTACGCCGTAGTCGTCTACCCAAACCGAATCTCACTCGTGCTGAATATATTGCCTTAAAAAACATTCGCAATAAACCAGAAATAACCGTGCTCCGTGCAGATAAAGGTAACGCGACTGTCGTCATGGATACGTCTGATTACAATAGTAAAATACAAGATCTTTTATCGGACGAAAGCACTTATAAAAAGGTCAAAACTGACCCCACGGATAAAGTAACCAAACAAACAATCGCGGTTATGAAAAAACACTCCGAAAAATTAAGCTTAGACGTATCCGCACTCACACCATCTTGCGCCAAAGCGCCTAAACTGTATGGGTTACCTAAAATTCACAAAAACAACATCTACCCTACATCAAGGGGGTCACAGACAGAATTGGTCACATCCTCAGGCGAGCTTCAATCAAAACATATTTCAAGCCGCAGAAAAAGATTACCCAATTTCTGAGACCTGTGAAATGCAATATCCCACTCCAGGATGCAGGGGTTTACAAGCTTGATTGTGAGTGTGGATTGTCATACATTGGGCAAACAAAGAGGAGCATAAAAACACGAGTAAAAGAACACATTGCTGACATGAAACACACAAGGTCTACGAAGTCTGCGATCAGTGAACACACGCTGGATAAACCCAACCACTACATCAGATTCGATAACCCACAAATCCTCGCGAAAGAGAATCGTTTCATACCTAGAATGATGCGTGAGGCTATTGAAATCAAAAAACACCCAAATTTCAATAGAGAAGATGGTTGGCAAGTACCACCTGTTTGGGATCCAATTATCAAAACTATTAAGACCCAAACCCAGCAAAAACCAGCTGCCAGACCTCAAGACACTGTGAGCTCTTTCTGCGTACAACGGAACACAAACCAACTTGACTGATAATTACTTTTATTTTTCCTTCCACCCATTTTAATATTATATAAAATTATTAGAGCTAGGCATGTTTGCTGAAGAGTTTCTTGCGCCGCTTCTTCTCTTCAAGCCATAACATGTTGCGAAGCGGTAGTAAATTAGATTAGGCTCCCATAGATTAAATAATAACCATAAACAAAATGAAAAATTAAATAATTAAAATTAATAAGTTGGCGGTAGGCTAAATAAAACTTTAACAATACTCGTTGACACTTGACATCTTTGTCTTCCGTGATCACGGCCACTGAAAAGTGGCCGAAACGTCGGAAAAACCAAAATCAAATAAAATTACCGCGCTTAAAACCGTTAAAACGTAGTTTTATTACATAATTACTACTCAAAAACTATCAATATCTTACAACTATTATTCATTTTAGAGCAATTTGACACATTTTTATAAAATAAAACTGCACAGCACAACGTCTCCTTTCAGTTCGCGCCAAAAACTCTGACGATTTTAATGGGGGGAAAATATACAGATAAAAACAAAAGAACAACTGTTCCAAATTCAAACATTTAGTATATATGGTGGCCAGTATTACGCCGAACCAAATAAATAAAAACTATTGGAGTTTTTGGCGGGAACTGAAAGAAGATGTTGTGCTGTGCAGTTTTATTTTCTAAAAATGTGTAAAATTACTCTAAAATGAACAATAGTTGTAGGATTTTGATAGTTTTTAAGTAGTAATTATGTGTTTTTGTGAGAAACGTGAACTGTATAGTCAAATGTGGCCTTTCGAGTTGTCACAAGAACTCCGTAGAATGGCTTTAGTTGATAACCTACAATTCAGCTGAGGTATACATAGGCATAAGAAAATGAAGAAACTATATTGTAATCTAAGATCTGGCTTAAAGGCCTAGTTGCCAAGCCATAAACTTAAAGAAATAAATAATAAAAATTATTTGTTGGAGATTCCAACACAATATTTCTATCTTGTTAAGTGACAAAAAACATTATTTTTTTATATTTTGGATGAGATATGCTTAACATTTATTGAGGCTTTAATGACGCTTTATACCTAAAATAATAAGATTAAAATGAATTTTAACAAAGATTTCGTCGGACGTGATCCTCGTTCATTTGCCTTACGATTGGTCAAAATTCAACCTATGGTAGTGTAAGTGAATTAATAGTAAGCTACAGGAACTGGCTATAAGTGAAGTTATATTACATTATAGCTTAGCGTTTTATAGTATGTAAGCATATATTTGTATTGTTCATTGTAAGCAGGACAATTAAGTATTTGCACACTCCGCATAAAATGTATATAAAGTCTTAATTTTGTTAATCGCGGACAAAATAGACATCAATCACATTGGGACAATGTAGTTTTAATACTTCAACAACCGAAAAACTACGAACAACGCGCGCTTACTAAAGTTCAACAATAACACTATCACCGTTTAATAATGTCATTACTCAAAATAATTGTCAAGATCAAATATAATCCTAACAAGATTTTTTTGTTTGTTACATCTCCATTAATTCTTTGAAAGTAATTGTAATACAGCTTCTATGGACGCGTGCCTTTAGTATCTCACAACGCCCAAAATGCTCCGTCTGCTATTCCACAAGGCGACTGCGGTCGTTATGGTCGTGGCGAAAACTTCACTAATGACGTCATAATTTCGATCACACAGCGCTCACAATGACCCATGTAAAGAGGTGGGTCGAAGTGGTCGACAGAGTATTAATTCTCTCTATCGATTGACATTGAATAAGGCGCGATTTTCAAATCAACCAATGACATTTATATATTTCGTCGTTTATGACATCAATGCGCCATAATCCGTTCCACTAGAGTTTACGATTGTAACGTTCGCAAGCAAGTGGAACGGGAAAAATAGCGGTGGTGAACGTGGTCGTTGTGAGCCTCTTGTGGAACGTAGCCAATGTCATTTCTCAAAATAATTGTCAAGATCAAATATAAATCTCCTAACATGGAGTCGCTTTTTAAACATTTTTTAATAGAACCTATGCTTTAATTTCTATTAATAGTTAATTAGGGATCATGTGAAGACTTACCTTCTTCTTCTTCTTGGCCTTAGGCTTGGGCTTAGGTTCAGGCTCGCTGTAGCCTGGTGGAAAGAACCTGGCGCACTCTTCGCCGCCCACTACGGCGTCGTCACTCACGTGCAACGGGCCCAGGCTGAGTAGTTCTGCAGGGGGCCCGGGGGGAGGAATGTCCTTAGGGTCCGCGAGCAGTGGTTCAGCTGGCCCCACGGCCACCATTAGGACTATTGTCTCGCAGCTAGGGGGAATTGAGTCTTTTGAATATCTCTATCTCTGTGGTTGAGTAGTTAGTAGGCAATTATGTGCAGAAGAATATTATAGACTTCTTCTTTCAAGTGTGCAAATTATGTAATGTTAGTAACTCCCAACATGTACATTTGTATGGACATATCACATATTTATGTCTTGTCTCGCTTGTCTATGCGTACTTTTCCAAAATTAATGAAAGAAACTTTTAGTAATCACCACATAGTAATTTTTCATGTCACAACAACTAAACAATAGATTATAACACCACACAAAGTCACAAACACATAACTAACAATAAAACTTATACACATACTTAAACCTACGCGCACTACCATCGCGTTGCATTACACGCACACTCCACAAACAAACCAAGACACACAAAGAGCCTAAAAATTAATAACCCAGGCACAGAAAAGAAAAAAAACAACACACATGGCACTAGATAGGACTATATATAAGTATAGATATAAGGCCAACACTGCACATGCACTTCCTCACAACACCAGCATGTAACAGATACACTCTACATTAGTATAAGTTTAGTATTAAAATTAGAATAAATTAATATAATAAGTGATTCGTAAGGTACACCAGAACACAAATATCATTAAATAAATGTCACACACAAAAACAAAAACAAACAATAAGCGTGTACAGAGTCTCAAATTTTTCATAGAAATTAAGTATTAAAAAAGGGTACGGAACTCGAGTCCGTAGACATATATATAATAATAATAATAAAAAAAAAGTAATCACCACAATACGGACGTCTTGATAATCCTTAAAAGGCCTTGTTTTTGCCGGTCCGGATTATCTATGAGTTTCTGTACTTACATAGTACGGGTGTGAGTGTTCCTACATGGAGGATATATACCTCCCAAAGCTTGAAAAAAGAGTGTCCCTATATAGAGGATATATACTTCTTAAAGCTTGACGAAGGAGTGCCCCTACATGGAGGATATATACCTCCTAAATCTTCGCGAAGGAGCGTCGCTACGGAGGTTATATACCTCCTAAAGCTTGACGAAGCTTATTTTGATAATTATTACTTACAATTCTTTGTCAGGCCTCAGTTCGTACTGCTCAATGGTTTTGCAAAGCAGCTTCGGCTCCTTGATATTACCATCAGCAAAGAAGCCATACTTCAGCAGCCTCGGAGCGGCGTTGGGGGAAGCAGCCGCCCCGAGAACTGCGCGTCGCTGCCACGCGCCGAACATTATCGCAATGTGCGGAGGCTCTGCTGGGGTGGGGGGCTCGATTGATGTTGCCACCATCTAAAGACAGTTAGTGTTTTATTTTTAGCTTTTTTATAATAAAAAGCTTCGCATCTGACTACGATGATGCGATTTCTAGATAATACCTGTGGAGGTAGAAGTATGTGGTGTGTCGATGATAGTTACCCCGTTGGATGGGTTAACAGCGAGACAACAGACAAAAAGCGTTTTATGATCGATTTGTCAGCCGTTGTTACAATAATTATACACACTTTAATGCGGTGAAAAAAATATATGTCAATCTTGATCATATTTATGACGGCTTTTTTGTATTCAAAACGCATTTTCGATAAATTTTCTCGATAGAAAATAATTGCAAAGTGACATGTAAACGTGTTCTTCAATCTTTAATATTATGATTACTGTTAATCGTACATCGCTAAAATAAATAACAGTAACGTATCATATTATAAGAAATTGAACCATTGTAGTTCTTTTATTCGGTTACTTAGAGAATTTGGAAGTAATTAATTATTTTATTATAAATGACTTCAAAAACCACGCTTGCCGGTCACAATGTATGAAATTTTCATTCCGCCCGAGGGCTTGGAGGTGTGAACACGCGTCATTTTGCTCGAGCTTGCTATTCGAAATTAAATTTTAAATAAATGAAGGAGCAATAATACCTATAATTTTGGCTCCAGTACCATATACGTATTTAGCGTATACGGTAGGGGACTGGTCTAACTCACAGTCCCTTTGGGTTCAAACCCCACTAGCTTCACTTTATCTAGTAGAGCTTTTTATTTTTATATCAAAGTTGATAAAATGGTCTTTTTCGCTTCTCTGCACTACTGGCGGGAGCCCGAGAGGGGACTACAAAATAAGACGACGAGTGTAGTACTCTAGATGATTATTGATTAATTAATTTAACATTTGTAGTGTAGGTTAGCGTTTGACCACAATGTTGCCATATGTGGGGCGAAGATATGGTCTAGGATGGAGCACGCTTGCCTAGAAGGTACCTATTCACACGTGACTTGAAGACACCCAGGTTATATGTATCCGGAAAGACAGACTCCGGCAATGAGTTCCACTCCTTTGCGGCGCGTATGATGAAGCTAGATGCAAAGCGCTTCGTTCTAATAGGTGGAATATCCACCATATATCGATGCCGCATGCCGGTTCGTCTGGTTGTCCGATGATGGAAGGGAGATGGCGGGATCAGATTGAAGAGCTCAGCTGCACACTCTCCAAAGTCCCAGTCGGAGACTGCCTTTAAAGTTACATTCAATCGCTCTACCATTGCCTCCCTAAGTGTATGGATTTCGACTCTCTCAGCTCGCGCGGTGGATGTGTATCTCTCTACACACGAAATTTTACGACATAACGCAAAAATATGTCATGACCTTAAACCACATTCAATTTCAAAACTATTTATTAAGCTTATTGGGAGTAATACCATATTTTGATACAGTTTTCACAATTTTTGGGAATTAGAATAAATCACATAATAAAACTACGTTGTAACGTTTTTAAGCGCGCTATTTTATTAGATTTTTATTTCGACATTTCGGCCACTTTTCAGTAGCCGTGATCACGGAAGACGAAGATGTCAAGTGTCAATGAGATATATTAAAGGTTTTATTTAGTATTTAATTTAAATAATCTGCGGAGTGACGCTCGCGGACCGCTTTCGTAATACCGAAGTAAGAAAGAGAGTTGGTCTGAAAGAGAGTGTCGGGGTGAAGGTAAGGAAAGGAATGCTCCGGTGGTTCGGGCATGTGGAAAGTATGCATGATGAAAGAATGACTAAACAGATATACAATGCAAAAGTGGATGGATGCAGAAGTCGTGGAAGGCCACGACACACCTTCCATGATCAAATTGATCGTGTACTAACGGAGGGTGATGTCAGGAGCTCTAAGAACAGACGAGTGTGCATGACAAGAGTTATGAATGTCAAAGAAGCAAGTGAGGTGTGTAAGAATGGACCTAAATGGCGCTCTGTTGTTCGTGCCTACCCCGCAAGGGAACTGGCGTGAAGTTATGTATGTATGTAATTTAAATAATTGAAATGGAAAAATTGGCGGTAGGCTAAATAAAAATTATGACATTACTCATTGACACTTGACATCTTTGTCTTCCGTGATCACGGCTACTGAAAAGTGGCCGAAACGTCGGAATGAAAATCAATAACAAAAATTGGTGCATAGGCCGTGATAATAGGCCTGATGTAGACTTTCAGTTATGCTTCATCTAAATGCTTTTAATATTTTTTTCGTACATGTATATCTCTTTGAGGTGCTTTATAGTATATCCTTATCTTTTGTTAAGAATGGTCGTTGGTTTCGCTATATGCCAACCTACCAACAATAAATAGTACGAGCAAAATGCGTGCTTGAAGTTTGTACATGTTATTGCGCAGAATTTTTTATGGTTTATATTCAAAGCTTAGAAGAGAGTATTGTGCTCTCGCTCTGCCGTTATGCGGACTCGCATGTCATCTCTTTCGTACCACACACTATGGCTACGTTCCACAAGAGACTCACAACGACCACGTTCACGACCGCTATTTTTCCCGTTCCACTTGCTTGCGGACGTTATAATCATAAACTCTAGTGGAACGGATTATAGGGCTTTGATATCATAAACTACGATACACCAATGTCATTGGTTGATTTGAAAATCACGCCTTTTTTAATGTCAAGAGATAGAGAGAATTAATGCTCTGTGCTCAACACCACTTCGACCCACCTCTTGACGTGGGTCGTTGTGAGCACCGTGTGATCAAAAATGACAATGTCATTAGTGACGTTTTCGCCACGACCATTACGACCGCGGTTGCCTTGTGAAACGGCAGACGGAGAATTTTGGGCGTTGTGAGCTACTAACGGGACGCCTCCTATCAGGTATAATACAGAGCGTTCCATTTGTAGCTCACAACGCCCAAAATGCTCCGTTAGCCGTTCCACTAGGCGACCGCAGTCGTTGTGGTCGTGGCGAAAACGTCACTAATGACGTCATGATTTTCGATCACACAACGCTCACAACGACCCATGTCAAGAGGTGGGTCGAATAGCCGTTCCACTTGGGCTTACGATTGTAACGCCGGCAAGCAAGTGGAACCGGATTAATCCTGGTCGTGAACGTGGTCTTTGTCAGTTCCAAATGGAACGTAGCCAGAGACGTTAAAATTTGACTGGACCTGCGCAAACTCACAGAACTAACTTCAAGGTTAAATTTGAAAATAATTACGTAGAAGTAATTGAATAGGTAGTACCTTGGGGAACAGCAAATCGAGCACAGCAGCCCTTTCATGCCTGTCAGCGGGGACGTGGATGCCGGGGATGCCGTCAGCCTTCAGTTCTACAGCAGGCACCTTCTTCGGGAGCTCTCCGTTTTCTGTCTCCAACCCATCACCACATAGGGCTCGACGGCTTAACTCTGTAAGTTTTCCCCCAATTATTTGAATCAGAAAAAATCAGAACAATGCACTCTGCAATACAAAATTGGGTCGCTTTGGTCTTACGCCAAATGGGAGGTTTGCACTGAAAATCAGCGTTGTGTCGGATATAATTCCGGCACAGCAATATGCTGAGCGCAACCCTTGTTTGCTGAAAATGCTGCGTACAAATTCTCAAAATATGCTCTGTGTATAAAAATATATAAGGAATGTAATTACGTCGCTATTTCTTCAAATAAAGTTTTTTCTTTCTTTCTTTCTTTACAGCAATTTAATTGACACAACTTCCTAACTCTCCTCTCTTCTAATGACGGCTTAGTGTTGGAATCAATCTCTTTAGCTAATTTAGTTTTTTTATAGTAGTAGTAGTTGTATTCGCCACAAAGGCAGGCAAAGGAATCTAGTCCATACAGCCAATTCTGATGTTTAAGTCTTCGTATAATAGTCGCGCAGTTGTACTGTAGGCTACAACTAACGCCATTTAACGGAGTTCTTGTGAAAACTCAAAAGGCCACATTTGACTATACAGTTCACATTTCTCACAAAACACATAATTACTACTCATAAACTATCAATATCCTACAACTATTGTTCATTTTAGAGTAATTTTACACATTTTTAGAAAATAAAACTGCACAGCACAACGTCTCCTTTCAGTTCCCGCCAAAAACTCTTTAGTTTTTTTTTTATATTTTGACACTGTCAACATTCTTTTTTTTTCTTTTTACTGTCTCTATATTCATCTTTGCATTGTACCATGTCGTTGTATAATAAATATTAATATTATAAGAAAATTATCGTATTACTTCACGTTCAGCAATTGTGTATACTGTCTACATGCTCTTCACACTTAGCTCACTGGAATACAGCGACTCTGCGTTCGATTCCTGGCTTGATAAATTTCGAAATGAACTTGCTGTTATTTACGGCCGTATTTATGGTCTGGGTGTCTAGCATCTTATCCAGAGTAGTCCGGTGTATATTAGCCACAGCGCCACTTGCTAGCCTGGGAATATATAATGTGTTTGACTGCCGATTATTGTATTATTTATCTATACTATTCATTTAATTCAAATGCGTTTTTTTTTGAGTTTTTGGCGGGAATTGAAAGGGGACGTTGTGCTGTGTAGTTTTATGTTCTAAAAATGTGTAAAATCTCTCTAAAATGAACAATAGTTCTAGGATATTGGTAGCTTTTGAGTATTAAACATGTGTTTTTGTGAGAAATGTGATCTGTATAGTCAAATGTGGCCTTTCGAGTTTTCACAAGAACTCCGTTGTACGGCGTCGATTGCAGCCTACAATACAATTGCGCCTGACTTAAAGGCCTAGTTGCCAAGCCATAAACACAAAAACAAATCAATTGCATTTTATATTAAGTTTGATTTTATGAATACTTTGTCATGTGATTATTGATTATTTGAATAAAGATTTGCAGTTGAACGGGCACCGGTATTATTCCAAATTAAAATGGCGACTTTTTTTTCAACTTCAAATCTTTTTGCCGATTTGCCGATGACTACTTACTATTATTGTATTGTATTACTTACTAGTATTGTACATACTTATGTGAAGTATATGCAATAATAAATTAAAATAATAATAAAATCCCTAATAACATTTAAGAACTTAGTCAGGAAATTCTATATGCAATATAATGATATGTAATTTTATATAATTAGTAGATATTATATTGCATATAGTTATTATTGCCTATGTTTATTATGTTTACTGTCAGGCGAGAGGCTTACATTTGAATGCGAAGAAAACAAAGGTTATGGTGTTTGAAAGAGAAGAAACCAGAACGAATGCAAGGATAATGGTCGATGATGTTATGCTAGAGCAAGTGAATGAGTTTGTATATCTTGGATGTGCTTTCAGCAGGGATGGAAGGTACACCGCTGATATAGAAAGAAGAGTGAATTTGGGGAATAGTGCGAATGGAGCGTTAGGTAAACTTCTAGGCGCTAAGAACCTCAGCCAGAAGGCCCAGCTCGCCATACACAACGCGGTGCTGGTACCTACGCTCACGTATGGAAGCGAGAGTTGGGTATGGGAGAGAGCATGAAAGTAGAGTAAACGCGGTCGAGATGCGAGCACTGCGCAAAATCTGCGGAGTGACGCTCGCGGACCGCGTTCGTAATACCGAAGTAAGAAAGAGAGTTGGTCTGAAAGAGAGTGTCGGGGTGAAGGTAAGGAAAGGAATGCTCCGGTGGTTCGGGCATGTGGAAAGAATGCATGATGAAAGAAGGACTAAACAGATATACAATGCAAAAGTGGATGGATGCAGAAGTCGTGGAACTACTACTACTACCAGAAAGTGATGTCAGGAGCCTTAAGAACAGACGAGTGTGCATGACAAGAGTTATGAATGTCAAAGAAGCAAGTGAGGTGTGTAAGAATGGGCCTAAATGGCGCTCTGTTGTTCGCGCCTACCCCGCAAGGGAACTGGCGTGAAGTTATGTATGTATGTATGTATATATTTATTATTAATATGTAAGTAATCGTACAATAATTATGTATACTACCGTCGCCATTCCTAATCAGAATATTCTTGTCACGGGTTGTCTGGACGCTTTTTAGCGATAAGACCGCCCTTTGTACCCAACTAGACTAATACAGGTCGTAAGCTTTTTCTGTAATGGTCTACAATAAAGTGTTATCTCTCTATCTATCTAATAAATTTATTACAACAACTATTTATGTAAGCTTTTTGTCAACCCTACTGGTCATCGACGCGTGACATCATGAGGCTATCGGCCAACCTTCTGCGCACGGGTAGTATAGTCTTAATTTTGCTGTAGAGAGCGATAATGGGAATTGTATTTATTATACCTATAACATCTCCATCTTTATCAGGCAGCTTCTTCAGCAATAGAGCGAGGGAAGGCCGTTCCACCAGCGCTGCCGCCGTCGCCGGCTGAGCAAGCTCTGGCTCCTCTACTGCCAGGACCCTAGCCTCGTCTTTGCCCAGGAGGATCGGGCACTTGTCTGCCACTATTACACCTAAAAGCAATGCGCAGTGTTTACGTATTTGATAACAAATAGTTCTACCCTTTATATTTAAACAATAAAGTCTCAAATAAAAATGTAAATGGATGCATTTATTACAAAACCGAATCTTAAACAGATTACTTGTTGAAAGTTGTGTCTACCATTGCTTCCATTTTTTATTTTATTTAAGTTTATGGCTTGGCAGGTAGGCCTTTAAGCCAGATCTTAGTTTACAATATAGTTTCTTCATTTTCTTAAGCCTATATGTAGCACAGCTGAACTGTAGGTTATCAGCTAGTGCCATTCAACGGAGTTCTTGTGACAACTCAAAAGGCCACATTTGACTATACAGTTCATATTTCTCACAAAATACATAATTACTACTCAACAACTATCAATATCCTACAACTATTGTTCATTTTAGAGTAATTTTACACATTTTTAGAAAATAAAACTACACAGCACAGCGTCTCCTTTCAGTTCCCGCCAAAAACTCTCCCATCGCTTCCAAAGCAATTTCTGGTACAGATAATGACAACATAAAAAGAGATGCTGAAGGCTACGTTCCATTATGGACTCACAACGACCACGTTCACGACCGCGATTTTTACCGTTCCATTTGCTTGCCGGCGTTACAATCGTAAACTCTAGTGGAACGGTTATTCGTCCCACCTCTTGACATGGGTACGTTGTGAGCGTTGTGTGATCGAAAATGATGACGTCATTAGTGACATTTTCGCCACGACCACAACGACTGCGGTCGCCTAGTGGAACAGCTAACGGAGCATTTTGGGCGTTGTGAGCTACTAATGGAACGCGCTGTATATGATACATGCATTTTTTCCTTTGACATTTACTACTATTAATTTGCAAGAAACTTTTTGATGCTACACGTACACATGATCAGCAGGCTGGTTCATATTTCGCGAAAAGCATTGCTATACAGCGTGGCAATGCAGCCATCCTCCCTCTGGTAGCAATTTGTTATATAATTTATATTAACTTATAACTCAGTTAAACTATGCAATAAATAAAACTATACTTAGAAAATAGCATAAATCTATAAGTAAAAAATTGACTCCAAATCGCCGTCGGCGGAGAGCGTAGGTACCCAAAATACTGACCGCATTTCCACGTTGGAAACGTTACGTGTAAAATGTGAAAATTCGTTTCTTTTTAGTATTTTGTAGCATAGCAGCGAGAGGTGGAGGTTAATGATATTTCAGATAGCAAAGAGACTTATCCGTGCAGCAACGGAGAAATAATACAATTTCTAGCAGGCGGGCGGCCTGTAGTAAGAGGCGACAAAACAATCCGCAGCCAGGTGTTAGGGCATTTGCCCGTCTGGATGGCTACCACCCCTGGTATGGAGTATGTCGCCATAACAACCTTGAGTTGTGTTCCGGCATTAGTGACCAGGTTTCAGTCTCCCTTAATAGAGCAACAACGCATTTGTAGCACCTTTGGTGTTACAAATGTCCATAGGCGATGGTAACCGCTTTCCATCAAGTGGGCCGTCTGCCTGTCTGCTGAACTCGTGTAATAAAATATAAAAAGAGTAGTATTGACTGTCGAGTGCTGATGTGAACTAATTTATTTTGGAAACAGGAACCTTAACTACTAATAGTAACAAGTCATACAGCTAGTAGAATATATAGCACAATGTGAGAGCAGGACGGATGATGTGCGATCGAGATAGAGCAACTATTAATATGTGCACTCCCGCGTTGCGCTAGCGAGTAGTTCGCTGTCCGCTGCGATGACTAGACGTATGCAGCTCCCATAATTTAATTGTATTTTTTTTAGTTAGTTTAATATCGAACAAAAAAACGATTATGTTTTAGTAATAGAGTAGAATTTAATCTGGGTGTGTATTATTGAACTAACTACAAATATATATAGAGTTGGTCTGAAAGAGAGTGTCGGGGTGAAGGTAAGGAAAGGAATGCTCCAGTGGTTCGGGCATGTGGAAAGAATGCATGATGAAAGACTGACTAAACAGATATACAATGCAAAAGTGGATG
Source organism: Dendrolimus kikuchii (assembly GCA_019925095.2). Taxonomy (NCBI): domain Eukaryota; kingdom Metazoa; phylum Arthropoda; class Insecta; order Lepidoptera; family Lasiocampidae; genus Dendrolimus; species Dendrolimus kikuchii. The sequence goes on from CM034390.1 coordinate 1,364,619, forward strand.
GATGCAGAAGTCGTGGAAGGCCACGACACACCTTCCATGATCAAATTGATCGTGTACTTTTTAGAAGGTGATGTCAGGAGCCTTAAGAACAGAATTTGGAATAAGTGATATTTAACTCTGGGTGTGTATTATTGAACTAACTACAAATATATATATATATATATATATATATATATATATATATATATATATATATATATATATATATACATATATACATGTTTGTGGAACTAACCATAAGGTTCCAGTGCATCCGATATCTTCCTCAAATGCTTCTGGGCGTGAGGCATCATCAGCGCTGGGCACACGTCCGCGAAGTGCGACTCCAACCGCTTAGCTCTTGCTTCTCTGCGAGCTAGCCTAGCTGCTTCCACTGCAGCCGCCTCCTTCTGCCTTCTTTCTTCTTGCAACTTCTCTTGAGCCGTCGCCACTTCCTGAAATAAAGATTATAAACAACATAAATGGTTTGGCTATGAGATGTAATATAAAATTCTAGGTAATTGAAATCTGGCAAACTTCTGTCTATATGTCTGTTCTGAAAGGGCAGGAATTGCACCCCGAAAAATATTGAATGTATTATTTATATACTTACATATAATCGAATACAATGCAAGAAAACTTAACCTATTTGTATTGTATTCTACTCATAGTCTCTCAAGACTATAAGTAGAATACTGAGCCTAGATCACCCTCTTCAATGGGTAAGGTGCCCAGAAGGCTGGCTACGTTTCCTCGCTGGATCGTCATACTGATCCGTTGGCCGAGCTGATCACCTGAAGAGTCAATGAGACGTTTCGATAAATTTTGGTAGAGGCTCATGGCCTCAGGAACCCACGGTCCAAGCGTCTCGACAGCAAACGGCACAAACATATAACTCTCACTGAGGGTTGCATATTTGCGCCGCTTGAGTGCTTCGGCTGTTTCCGGACGTGTTTGGTAAATGGGATGCGGCCAACGTGTCTACGCAAGTCGCATCCCACACCAAAGGTTTGCCACGCTGCCAGGGAATTAGAGTCATTCAGTAGAGACGCCTACCATCGTCACGTGCAATACCGTTCGTCTCCAATAAAGCCGGCACGTTAGATATTTATTTAATTTATTAAATTTGCACCATTTAGGGCCGCTTGCATAAGGTTGCTTAAATTTATTTAAGAAACACAAAACGTATTTAACACCCTTAAATAAAATTAGTGTCTTGCACAACGCAAAATATGTCGCTAAATACGTTTAAAGAACTGTCAATACGTTTTGTGTAAAACGTATTTAGGCAGCTTAATATGATTAACTAATTTTATTTAAAGGTGGTCGTTATGCAAGCGGCCCTAAATGTTAGAAGGAAAATAGTATGTGACAAAGTCAAATTTGTTGGTGTTGCCAACAGTTGTTATAAAGCAATTACCTGCTCTGGAGGTGTCAGCTCATGCGGCGCTCTCTTTGGTCTCTCCAGCTCTCCTTTCTTGACCAGCTCCTCATTTTGCAACTCCTGGATTATGGTTCTCGTGAGGCGAGGGGCGTCCGCGCCGAAGACCACGTTTATGAGTTGCCCAGACTGGAATTGACACAGAAAATCTCCATTATTTTCAGATGTTTGGACTACAGCAAACAGGCTGATGGCCCAACTGTCATGGAAAGTGGTTACCATCGCCTATGGATGTGGAGTTGATATTGGTAGACCGCGACGTACTTACCACAATCAAATCGCTGATGTTTTTTAAAATTTGGTCGGGCCAAAAGCATCTATAATAAACCTGCAAGGTGAAAAAATTCAGGAAAGTTCATACATACGTAACTTCACGCCAGTTCCCTTGCGGGGTAGGCACGACCAACAGAGCGCCATTCAGGCTTATTCTTACACACCTCACCTCAGGAAAGTTCATGAAGCCCAATATCTAAAGATCGTAGCAAGTGGAAATCCACCATCTGCGCCTATTCCTATGGGAAATGGCGTAATAATAACGTATATAGGTACATTATAAACAGACAAATGATTAGTTGGCAATACTGTCGTAAGAGGTTTCAAAACAACCCCCAGCTAGGTGGTAGGGTATTTGCCCATCTGGATGGCTACCACCCCTGGTTTAGAGCGTGCCGCCATAACAACCTTGAGTTGTGTTCCGACATTAGAGACCAGGTTCCAGTTTCCCTTTAGGGAGCAGCGCATTCATAGCACCTTTGGTGTTAGAAATGTTTATACGCTGTCTCCAAGTCTGCAGAACTCAAGCAAGAAAAAAGAACTTAAAAAATACCGTGAAAATGCATTCAGCCTTCTATGCACGGTTTCTTCTGGCAGCGATTTGTTACCTTATATAATATTTTCTTAAGTTTTCGCGACTATGTTTTATCGGTTTTAAGCGTGGTAATTTTATTTAGTGATTTTGCGTGGTCATTTATAATTGCATTATGGGTGATACGGGGATCACTCTGGGATCGATCTCAGACACCCAGAACGTGAATGACGGAAAATTTGTTTACGAAATTTACTTTAGCAGGAATCGAATTCGCAGCCTCTGATTTGAAGTGAGGTGGGCCGGCAAAGTCTTAGCTCGCTCAACCACAGAGGCAGTCGAGTTTAAAATCCAACCAAAACATCTGTACCGGCAATATATCATTATATTAATACGTGGAGCAAAAACTTTGTACCCCTTTTAGGGTTTCGTGCATACACCTCTTGTAGGTGAAGACGCGTCCCCTTTTATAATGTTCGCATCTACAGGAGTTGGGAAACGAAGGAACACGACTATTTAAATATTGAACATCTATATTTTGAGTTTTTAAAGCGCGTAACAAAATATAACATAGTCTCATGTGAAGTAATAATCGAGAGAGAGAACATTGGTCATAGATAATGCAAATCTTAAAAACTAGTGTTGCCACACTAAACACAAAAAATATAGTGGCGAGTAAGGGCGCCACACCCTTTTTACGAAAATTGCGCGGACGGAGGAATATGAAATTTCTCACACTTAATAGTTTATTTTTTTTTATTGCAGGAGATCAGCAGACAGGCAGACGGCCCACTTGATGGAAAGCGGTTACCATCGCCTATGGACATTTGCAACACCAAAGTTGCTACAAATGCGCTGCTGCTCTCTTAAGGGAGACTGGAACCTGGTCACTAATGCCGGAACACAACTCAAGGTTGTTATAGCGACATACTTTAGACCAGGGGTGGTAGCCATCCAGTCGGGCAAATGCCCTACCACCTGGCAATTTATATAGAGAAGCAGTGCAAAATGCTAATATTTTTTTAAATTATGCATAAAAAATACATAAAATCAATAAAAAAAAAGATTACACACACTACCTTGTATTTGACACACACACGCATATATACTCTCTTGTTTATTGTTAAAGTCAAATTAACAGCGTAGCCTTGGCGAAATCTGTGATTATAAAAATATTGTCTTTGACAACAGAGCCTTAATAATGTTCAAACTTATAATTTAAATTAATTATGATCGAATTCCGACCACTAGTGTCTTTAATTATGCAACACTAAAAGTATTCTGGTACGCAGTTAGTCTGCCTAGTCTAGGAACATTAGCATATTTTTCTAAAGTATTCGACCTACAAAGTGTAGGACGAAGTATTCTTGAAGGAAAGTAAACTCTTGCTATTCGAAAAGTTCTACAAACGTTCACGTTATTTTTATTACCTGCTTTATTAGGGTTGCCATAATATTTCCTTTTGAAATGTTAGAATTCCAGTGAACGGTGTACATGTCGCTATAGAGGTTCATGTCTATTTTGCAAATGTATAAGGTCGGCCCTTTGAGACAGAGTTAGTTGAGTCCCAATTGCGATCAAGACGTTATTAAATGTCCATTCGGAACGGGAATCTTTCTTCAACAGACTTTGTTTAGTTTTATGTTATTTTTTCCTTACCGTTTGGATTTGTTGTATTCGGTTGTATTTGTAAGAACTGTGAATTACGTATGGGTACTTCCAATAGTTTCTAATAATTCCAACAGCGTGTGTATTCGGTTGTATTTTTAAGAACTAGAAGAACGAGAGGGCCCTATGAACATCTTGGGGGGGCTCGGGTACGCTTCCCTCTGGCAGCGATTTGTTACCTTATATAATATTTTCTTAATTTCCGTGACTAGTATACATAATAAAACTACATTTTAACAGTTTTTAGCGCGGTTATTTTATTTGATTTTTATTTTAAAACATCGGAACACATTGTATATCCCAAGCTAAGCTAATTATGGGTGATATACAACGGATCACTCTAGGATCGATACTAGACACCCAGAACGCATATGAAAAAATTAGTTTACGAAATTTACTATACCAGGAATCGACCCTACAACCTTTGTTTTGTAGTGAGGTGGGCCGGTAAAGGCTTAGCTCGCTCAACTACAAAGGCAGTCGAGTTTAAAATCCAACCAAAACATCTGTACCGGCAATATATCATTATATTAATACGTGAAGCAAAAACTTTGTACCCCTTTTTACGAAAATTGCGCGGACGGAGGAGTATGAAATTTCTCACACTTAATAGTTTATATAGAGAAGCAGTGCAGAATGATAATATATTTTTTTAATTATGCATGAAGAATACATTAGATCAATAAAAAAAACATTACACACACTAACATGTATTTGACACACACACGCATATATACTCTCTTGTTTATTGTTAAAGTCAAATTAACAGTGTAGCCTTGGCGAAATCTGTGATTATAAAAATATAGTCTTTGACAACAGAGCCTTAATAATGTTCAAACTTATAATTTAAATTAATTATGGTCGAATTCCGACCACTAGTGTCTTTAATTATGCAACATTAAAAGTTTTCTGGTATGCAGTTAGTCTGCCTAGTCTAGGAACATTAGCATATTTTTCTAAAGTATTCGACCTACAAAGTGTAGGACGAAGTATTCTTGAAGGAAAGTAAACTCTTGCTGTTCGAAAAGTTCTACAAACGATCACGTTATTTTTATTGCCTGCTTTATTAGGGTTGCCAAAATATTTCCTTTTGAAATGTTAGAATTCCAGTGAACGGTGTACACGTCGCTATGGAGGTTCATGTCTATTTTGCGTATGTATAAGGTCGGCCCTTTGAGACAGAGTTAGTTGCGTCTCAATTGCGATTAAGTTATTAAATGTCCATTCGGAACGGGAATCTTTCTTCAACAGACTTTGTTTAGTTTTATGTTATTTTTTCCTTACCGTTTGGATTTGTTGTATTCGGTTGTATTTGTAAGAACTGTGAATTACGTATGGGTACTTCCTATAGTTTCTAATAATTCCAACAGCGTGTTGTATTCGGTTGTATTTGTAAGAACTGTGAATTACGTATGGGTACTTCCTATAGTTTCTAATAATTCCAACAGCGTGTTGTATTCGGTTGTATTTGTAAGAACTGTGAATTACGTATGGGTACTTCCAATAAAGTTCCTAATAATTCCAACGGCGTGTTGCATTTGGTTGTATTTGTAAGAACTGTGAATTACGTATGGGTACTTCCAATAAAGTTCCTAATAATTCCAACAGCGTGTTGTATTCGGTTGTATTTGTAAGAACTGTGAATTACGTAAGGGTACTTCCAATAGTTTCTAATAATTCCAACAGCGTGTTGTATTCGGTTGTATTTGTAAGAACTGTGAATTACGTATGGGTACTTCCAATAAAGTTCCTAATAATTCCAACGGCGTGTTGCATTTGGTTGTATTTGTAAGAACTGTGAATTACGTATGGGTACTTTCAATAAAGTTCCTAATCATTCCAACGGCGTGTTGCATTCGGTTGTATTTGTAAGAACTGTGAATTACGTATGGGTACTTCCAATAGTTCCTAATAATTCCAACGGCGTGTTGCATTCGGTTGTATTTGTAAGAACTGTGAATTACGTATGGGTACTTCCAATAGTTTCTAATAATTCCAACAGCGTTTGAAATTCTTGTCATACAAAATCGTAACAATATGTAATTCCCGTGTTACGTTACAGCCCTACATGTCGTAGTAGACACGTGTATAAGTTTTTTTTTTGCGAATAGTTTGGTCGATAACGTCGGTAGCGGTGCCATTCCGACACAAAACAACACATATGAGGCCAACTACTATCTACATTCATATGACTATGCTTACCTATGTTACAGTCAATATAATCTCACCTATGACAATGCTTACTACACACTGATTTGAAGATCTTCATCCTGATCGATTCACGAGAAATATAGAGCCTTTTCTGGAAGAATATCGTAAGCGACATATACAAAAATTTACAGGAATCTTCAATTTTACAAGCTTTTTATTAACTTGCAATGGATGTACCTATGTATGTGTGTAAGTTCAGGTGGAATCTTGCAAGTTAAATTTGACCAACTTCCCGGTTTCCGATTGAGCTGAAATTTTGCACGCATATGTATATTGCGTGACAATGCAATATGGTACCATGGAGCTGATCTGATGATGGAGTCGGAAGGTGCCCATAGGAACTCCTGTACTAAACAAGATAGATCCGTCGTGTTTGGGCTCGTTTTACTTGTCTTGGCTAGCACTCTGCTGCTACAAGATATCCAGGATCTCAAAAGCTTATATTTAGAAACCTTTTTACTATAGTTACATAAATTCGAAATTTTGGCATTATCGCAGATATGAGCCTAAGAATGTTTGTATTAGGATCAAAATTATTTTAGTTATATCGTAATAAATAAAAGTTAAATATGTGAATTCTTTTTTTTATCTTGTATTGCGTAAGTTCAGCAGACAGACAGACGGCCCACTCGATGGAAAACGGTTACCATCGCCTACGGACATTTGGAACACCAAAGGTGCTACAAATGCGCTACAGCTCTCTTAAAGGAGACTGGAACCTGGTCACTAATGCCGGAACACAACTCAAGGTTGTTATGGTGGCATACTCTAGACCGGTGGTTGCCATCCAGTCGGGCAAATACTCTACCACCTGGCTATGGGTTGTTTTGTCGCCTCTTACGACAAGCCGCCCGGCCGCAGGAAATTGTATTCTTGCTCCGTTCCTGCACGGATGGAGTAGAGAGAGTAGAGTGTTGGACCCATATTATCAATAAGTTACTCAGAAGTCAGACCACTGTATATAAACGATAAATTCGTAAATTAAATAAGGCTTCGGGAATCCTGGGATTAGTTCATTATCAACATAGTGCTCAGAAGAAAAAGAAAGAAAATTAAACACAGAACATAGCTGCACGCTCCAGCCTTTTATACTATCTTCTCTATACATACATACACAACTTCACGCCAGTTCCCTTGCGGGGTAGGCACGAAGAACAGAGCGCCATTCAGGCTTATTCTTACACACCTCACTTGCTTCTTTGACATTCATAACTCTTGTCATGCACGCTCGTCTGTTCTTAAGGCTCCTGACATCACCTTCTGCTAGTACACGATCAATTTGATCATGAAAGGTGTGTCGTGGCCTTCCACGACTTCTGCATCCATCCACTTTTGCATTGTATATCTGTTCAGTCATTCTTTCATCTTGCATTCTTTCCACATGCCCGAACCACCGGAGCATTCCTTTCCTTACCTTCACCCCGACACTCTATTTCTTCTCTATAATGTTTATATTTTGCATAACATCTGATAGAACCTATGGAGATTTGTCGCAGTATAAATTGAAGACATGAGTGAATGAAAGGGATATGTTACAAATATAAAGCTCTTTTACTATCACTTTGCTACACATATAACTCCTTCAATACTTACTATTTTCGAAATCAAATTCAAAAAGCGTTGTTTTAAGTTCGAATATGATTTCCTTGCCTGTTTACATTACATTTTCTTTTATAGTACATTATGGTACTAGTGTGTAACATTGGTGATTACCGCCGAGGCGCCATTGAGATTCGAGCCGTAGGCGAGGGTCTTAAGAGAGCCGAGGACGGTAATCATCAATACACACGTGTATCATACGACGTTTTTCAACACACTTGTGAATAAAATAACAACAAAAACTAATTTTATTTAGTTGATAAAAAAAGTTATATATGAGTGAAAGTTTTATTTATTAAACACGTACGAGTTAAAATTATCTATTTAAATAAGAAGTTGCATGAAATGAGCAAGCAATAGGAACATTAATTTATTTGTTCTATAGAACACGATCTTTTTTTTTAAATAAAACCTTTTTTAAGAACAAAGCAACTCAACCGATAAAATTAAAAAAAAAATCTATTAGTCACAGTTTGATTATGGGTGTCATTCTGTGCCTAATTGCGGTGACCATAGAGCCACTTTATGAGCAAGTGTGTTGAAAAGGTATTTTTTTAATGTCACAAAACTCCTTCATCTACTCATGTCTACAATTCTTAATATATCATTATTGCGACGGCGACAATATTTTGTTTGTTACAACTCCATTTATTCTTTGAAAAGTTATTGTAATACAATTTTTATATTTATTTATTTTTTCGGCGTATTCTGCTGAGTAACGCTCGCGGACAGTGTTCGTAATACCGAAGTAAGAGAGAGAGTTGGTCTGAAAGAGAGTGTCGGGGTGAAGCTAAGGAAAGGAATGCTCCGGTGGTTCGGGCATGTGGAAATAATGACTAAACAGATATACAATGCAAAAGTGGATGGATGCAGAAGTCGTGGAAGACCACGACACACCTTCTATGATCAAATTGATCGTGTACTAGCAGAAGGTGATGTCAGGAGCCTTAAGAACAGACGAGCGTGCATGACAAGAGTTATGAATGTCAAAGAAGCAAGTGAGGTGTGTAAGAATAAGTCTGAATGGCGCTCTGTTGTTCGTGCCTACCCCGCAAGGAAACTGGCGTGAAGTTTCTTGCCGCTTCTTCTCCTTTGAACAGAGGTAGCATATTGCGAAGTGGTGTACATAGAAGTAGATTTAAATTTTGACTTACATGTAATAACACCTTCAAAAAGTGTTCTCCAGTGGAACCTACTTTGAATAAAAAAAAATGAATTTTGAAACATATGTAAAAACTTACTGCTATAAACATCCAGGTCGGTTCGCTTCGTTTTCTAAACCTTTTCAGGCATTCAATTGTGTCAGATTTAGCCTGTGAACAAAAGAACATATTTTACATTAGGAAACTAGCTGCTATCAGCTTCTTTGAGCATTAAGGTGCTAAGAGACAGATTAAAAGAAGGCTCAAGATTCATCATTATCATTATACGATCTTTAAATCTCGATTGTTTTTTTTATTATATTAACAACTCTACGGACTCGAGTTTCGTACCCTTTTTTACAACTTAATTTGCTAGATTTAATTTTTCGAAATTAACACGCTTGTTATTTATTTTGGTTCTTGTGTGTGTGACATTAATTTATTGATTTTTGTGTTGAGGTGTATGTATCTTACGAATAACTTATTATATTAATTTATTCTAGTTTTTTTTCTATTGCGGGAGCTCAGCAGACAGGCAGACGGCCCAATTGATGAAAAGCGGTTACCATCACCTATGGACATTTGCAACACCAATGGTGCTGCAAATGCGCTGCTGCTCTCTTAAGGAAGACTGGAACCTGGTCACTGATGCCGGAACACAACTCAAAGTTGTTAGTCATCCAGTCCAGCAAATGCCCTACCACCTAACTGTGGGTTGTTTAGTCGCCTCTCACGACAGGCCGCCCGACCGCAGGGAATTGTATTCTTTAAGATAAGAATACTAAATACTAAACTTATACTAATGTAGAGTGTATCTGTTACATGCTGGTGTTGTGAGGAAGTGCATGTGCAGTGTGGGCCTTATATCTATACTTATATATATTGTCCTATCCAACAAAGCGGACGAAATGCTATGCTTCCATTTTTATGATACCCACCGCTGAAGAGTGGAACTCTACTGTCGTCTGTTTTTCCTGAAGAATACATAAAGCTGAAGAGTTTGTTTGTTTGTTTAAACGCGCTAATCTCAGGAACCGCTGGTCCGATTTGAAAAATTCTTTCAGTGTTAAATACTGAATTTATCGAGGAAGGCTATAGGCTATATTATATTTTCAAAAAAATTAGGGATTCTTACTAAAAGTCCAATAATGTAACCCAAGGTGTAAAAAAATGACCCGAAAAAACCCTTACACGGCGTGCGCTGCGAAAACTATTGATTGTAGAACAAAACAATGTACTACCACTTTGCAGAACATATAATTGTCTACAAAAAATATCGCCTAACCACATGTCTAACTATTGTAGTTATATCACAATAAGTGTTTTCTTTTATTTTTTTAAATAATTAAAATGCCTTTGTTTCAAAAACTCTTCATTTTGTACCTTGGTATTAATCCTTATCAAAATAAATTACTCCATATTCAAGACGAATTCAATACCTTTCTAGAACTTTTTGAATTATTCATTTCGGACGTTTCATTCAAAAGATATCGCGATATTTAAAATGTAAGTATTAGTGTTGTAGCCAAATATACTAATATTGTTTGATTGAACGCCCTAATCTCAGGAACTACTTGGTCTGATTTGAAAAATTCTTTCAATGTTGGATAGCCCATTTATCGAGGAAGACTATAGGCTATAGATCATCACGCTAAGATCAATAGGAGCGGAGCACCAATGAAGAATGTTTCAAAATCGGAGGGTTTTGAAAGTAAATTCCACGCGGACGACGTCGCGGGCACAGCTAGTTCATTATAAAAAAAAGACTGCTCAAGACTATCTCTACAAAAATAAACCGCAGGATGTGTGAATGATCTCACCACAGCCAAGTGCAAGTTGTCTCCGCCGATTTCGACCTTGATCTTCTTCAGGTTGCCCACCATCCCGATGCAGGGTCCGCACCATTCCGAGTATACGTCCACCACTAAGACAAATTGAAACGATAAACCTTAGATAAGAGAGAACGAAAGAAAAAGAAATGTTTGTTTAGGACAAGATACAAAAAGACAAAATAGTAAAATAACAACATGGCCTCCTAAAAAGGCCCATGTTCAGCATAATGCTGGTTTCACAACCCGTGTAAGTAATGCCACGGCTTAGCTCTACAAAGCAATCTAATGACATATACGGCCTTACTTATAATAATTACGCTAAGAAACGATTAGCCATCTCTTAAATAAGAAAATCAGAATCAGTCCCTAATAATGAATATCTTATTTTTTCAGTTATAAACGTGTATTACCTGTTGTTTAGCTAAGAGGAGCACAGATAAACGCAATTTGAATGATTATAGTAGGTTGTATCCAAAATATTCGACTAAAGAGGAGTTTATGGGTAAGATTTTCACTAATCAGTTGCTGAGCAGTTTCTTAAAATTTAACAAACGTTTATAAGTAAAGCCCATAATGTGTACTTGAAACTGCGCTAATTTTTATCCGTGCCGGACAAAGGACAAAGAACACAATTTCCTGCAGCCTTCCAGGATTGCCTGTTGTAAGAGGCGACCAAACAATCAAGATGGCTTCCACCCCTGGTCTGGAGTATGCCGCCAAGTGGCCAGGTTCCAATCTCCCTTTAGAAAGCGGCAGCACATTGGTAGCAGCTTTCTATCTCTTACATTTTCCAAGACGATAACTTAATAAAATTTAGCATCAAATTCGGCTCAGTAAATTAGGGTTAGGCACCGTGTTACTATTTGTATTTTTAGTTTTTAAAGTCGTCCGCTCTGTTATAATTAATAATGGTTTTTATCAATATATGTTTAATTGGTTAGAATAATAACCAAGTCTATTGTAACGGGTTTTAAATTTTATATAAATTAGATTATTCAAATAAGTACATTTTACTGGCTATTCCCATAATAAATTATGTAAAGTCAACATTTATCTATTTATTCATAATACATATACGAGGTGTATAGGCTTGTTGAATTAAAAAAAAGTGTTATTTATAATACCTTCCTTAATATATAATAATACCTTGTTTATTGATATCTATCTATAATCGAATAATTAACGCGTTTATGAATAACCTTTTAACGAGCCTATAGACCTCGAATATCTTATGCATCAGCTACCATTTACGATGCTATTTGTGTAAAGTTCCAAAATCTTCTTTAAGAGAACTTGATTTATGAAACTAAATACGAATTCAAGAAGAGACGTACCCAGTAAGCCATCCCTCATGAGGAACTTGTTCCACTCGTCGTCGGTGTTGAGCTCAGCCTGCAACTGGACTTGGGCGGCCTTCTTGCCTGCCCCAGCGGCGGCCGCGGCGGCAGCGGCGTTCACGACCGCGCTCGTCAGCGCCATGGCGGCGTGTGACCGCCACCGCCGCCGGGGGCATGGTGCTAGCCTTACGCATGGCTATGCAAGCCTACATTGGACTAAGCGTGACTAAAATGGCCAAAGCAGCCTACAAGCCTTATTTTTTGTCTGTCACGAAAAAGCGTTACGGCCGCGTGGAGGGAGTAGAAGATATATCGCGTGCTGAGAGACGGCATAATTTTAGAGTAGACTATGGATGCGTTTTTTGGTTCCGAGTCGAAATCACATTTTTTGTTAGATAAAATAAAATATATCAAAAAAAATGCATTCATTAAAATGTACCTAACCTAACCAAATGATAATTTGCAGTAAACCTGCGAAAAATTGAAATGTGTGCTGGGATACATAGTAAAAGTTTTATCCGTGCAGGAACGGAGAAAGAATACAAATTCCTGCGGACGGGCGGCCTGTAGTAAGAAGCGACTTAACAACCCACAGCCAGGTGGTAGGGCATTTGCCCGACTGGATGGCTACCACCCCTGGTCTAAAGTATGTCGCCATAACAACCTTGAGTTGTGTTCCGGCATTAGTGACCAGGTTCCAGTTTCCCTTAAGAGAGCAGGAGCGCATTTTTAGCAACTTTGGTGTTGCAAATGTCCATAGGCGATGGTAACCGCTTTCCATCAAGTGGGCCGTCTGCCTGTCTGCTGATCTCCTGCAATAAAAAAGAAAAGTGAAACTTCAACGGACAAGTGGAAAAATAAATGGCACGTGACAAGTAAAACATCAAATTAAAATTTTGTTACGATTCGTTTTGACATTTGTCAGTTGTCATTCGTTTTTCCACTTGTCCGTTGAAGTTTCACATCTACTATGTGTCTCAGCACACATTCTGTTTTTTTTTGTTGAAGCAGGCATACATTTCGTACAATACCGGGCCCTTTGTGGGGGTTACTACTACTACTCCACTAAACTTGAACCTGCCTCCAATGTGCCTGTAATTGATTTGGAAAAAAATGAGTTTTAGAACGTAGTTACACTCATGTTCATCCGCGCATTAAGGCCTGAATTACACCGGGAAGCAGAGTAATAGCCTACAAGCCTTGTCAGTATAGCAGTAAGCAGTTAGTTGGCGATGCAAAGTATAAAAAAAAACAATATACAGATACATGAGTAAATAGACATACATGATATGTAGCATTAATTTGTATGTAAGGTACCATGACGACAAGACGTTTATCCGATCTAAGGGGTTACGTAGGCCGAACCCGCTTGCAATTACATCGTTCCAGAAATCCAGACTCTAGACCAAAATACAAATTGCGACTCCTTTACAAAACTCTTGGAAGCGACGGTGTAAATATTTTTGAATTTTAGACAGTTTATTACGTCTGCGTGCGGCAGAGCTGTGCAATTCAGTACTAGAGTCCTTATTTCCTGAAAAGTACAATCCGGATGTCTTTATGTCTTGGGTAAATAGGTATAAGGCTGTCTTTCCATTGAAGCAGAGCAATGTTAACCAATAGGATTGCATAAAAATTTCGTCAATGGACAAGCAGCCAATGCTATTGTTTAATATTTCTCTGATTATCCGCTCCGCAGCCTCGCTTCACTTAAATGGACAGGTAATCTTTTGTAGATAAACGTGTGTAGCGGCATTATGTGCACAGCACTAGTTGCGCGTCACATCACTAACCAAAAAGAAAAAAAAATGCTATCATATTCAGGGACGTTCCATTTGTAGCTCACAACGGCCATGATGCTCAGTTAGCTGTTCCACAAGGCGACCGCGGTCGTTGTGGTCGTGGCGAAAACGTCACTAATGACTTCATTATTTTCGATCACACAACGCTCACAATGACCCATGTCAATAGGCGGGTCGAATAGCCGTTCCACTTGGGTTTACGATTGTAACGCCGGCAAGCAAGTGGAACGGGACAAATGGCGGTCGTGAACGTGGTCGTTGTGAGTCCCTAATGGAGCGTAGCAATTATGACTTCAATAAAAGAACTTTCTTTCCGGCATAAACTGTTGTAAACAATTAATACCTATTATTAAATAGATCAATGTGTTTTTTGTGACGTTACGCCTCTGGGAATAAATAAGTATTAACTATCCATGGGCTCCGGCTTTTTATTTATCCAAAACTGACGGCCCGGAGGTGTCTAAAACCTCCACACGTGTTTCATCTTCGACCGCATCGTCGTCTAACAATAAGTCTGTCAAACGCAAACATATATGTATATATATTATGAACTACGTCTATGCTATGCTCTGTACAATTCAATAAGTTGTAAATAATTTTGTCTTGTTAAATAAAATAAAAAATAACAAAAAAACATAATACATGTAATGTAATAACCCCTGTAGTTAGTAAAGCGTAAGTAACCTTTTGTGAGTAGAGATAATTATAAAGAAAATAAAATAATATACTAGATATATAAAAATGGGCTAAATAACATATAATGGAGGGGCGAGATGGAATGCTCCTCCGTCTCAAAGGAAGATCTTCCAGGGAGGTTAATGTCGTTTCTCGCAGGGCTAGGCCCTATTAATTGAAATTTTTGTATATATTGTTTGTATATTTCGGAAAACGTTTGTGACATGAATTATTACACAGCGCCATCTATTGGCTTGTAAGTGTTCCACTACACATATAAACAAATAGTATTAATCAGTGATGTACCAGTTACAAGTAGGTATATTGTATAAAGGAAAGTAAACAAAGAAAAGATACGCATACCTCTGCCTTGACCTAAGACAGAGGAGGATGGAATTATTATGAAAAAACAACCCCATGAATTTGTTATTGAATCATACATTGGATAGGTATTGTAATTTTCTATTGACTGGATACGAATGATATAGTGGACACAGACATACAACACAGTAAGTATTAAATAACAAAAAACTATGCTCTTAGAAATAAGATACAATAATAATAAGTATAGGCAAAACAAAAAAGCGGTCTTATCGCTGAAAATGATATCTGGGTACGCAACACAAAACAGACCATTATTTTTTTCTCACATTTGTAGCCAAAATAATCACATCTTGGTCCTTTGAACTAATGATTATGGCCGAGTGCAACATAGGTTAGTACGTAAAAGTGACATCTTGTGGAATATTATGTCAAACTCTAGCATGAGATTTTCTAGCTCATTTATGTAGATAGAGGTTCATAGAGGTTACGCCACTTGCCACAAGATGGCGTTAACTCGTAACCACGTACAGTTATTTGTAGATGGCGTTGTACGTTTACGCCACGCTTTGGTCAGTATTAAACGACAATTTTGGCGCTAAATCTAAATATAAATTATAGCACTTACAATCTTTAAGTTTTTCAAATTTCACTCAAATTAGTTGTGCAACACACCATCACATGTAATTGTATAGTGTTATAGAAGGAAAACTCCAAGGAATGACAATTATGTAATAAAAAAGGTAACTTGCAACACACTCTTCCGCCACAAATGGCACTAATAGCATCTTTTCGGTTTTATAGAAAATCTTAAGCTCTCAACATTTAAAATATATTTTCAAACTTAAATCAGATACAAAATACAAGGCTAAGGCTTGTGTTTTTCTTCAATTGCGTAAATTTTGTGAAATTGAAAAAGAGCTAATTAGAGACTCTTAATTTACAACTGATTTAAGGGCCTCTTGCAAAACGTTGCTTTTTATTTAAGAAACACAAAACGTATTTAACACTTTTAAATACAATTAGCGTCTTGCACAACGTAAAATTTGCCGCGAAATAATGTTTAAAGAACTGTCAATACGTTTTGTGTAAAACGTATTTAGGCAGTTTAATATGATTAACTAATTTTATTTAAATTCGGTCGTTATGCAAGTGGGCCTTAAACTTTAAAATATATTAGAAACACTTATATTTAATCTGTGTGTATAGATACATGTACGTATATGTATGTGTGTATGTATATTTATATAATAATATTAATATATAATATGTAACATTTTTAAAAATATTGTGCAGCGAACCCTGCCCTAGCTTTTGTGCCATATTTCTCTCTCCATCCCAAGGTTGTCTGGAAGAGATCGCTGTCAGCGGTAAGACCGCCATTTATACCTAATTCTAAGCTGTTTTTGTGTATTATTTCATTAATTTTATTGTACAATAAAGTATATTCTATTCTATTCTAAAGATACCAGACTTTGATTGTGAGTTATAGTGAAATTTTTCTATAAACAAGAACATTTTTTGGTAAGGACTGGTGTCCTAGGCGAACATGATTCCCCGGGTCAGCAGGTTGTGATTGATTGGAGCATGAGTTATAGTTGTCAGCACGATTCTTAAGGGGTCACTTTTTTCTACGAACAGTGATATTTCGATCCTTTTTCGATGTATGAGGTATTTATTGGCCATTTCGAATAAAAACAAAAACATAATATTATCAATATGTCTATAAACGTTGCATTGGCTACGGTCAAAGCGCAAAATGATTCCTATTGTTACGTCGACCACTCAATATTCATGCCGGCAAGTATTTGGATTCTTTTTCCATATCTCCCTGCTGCATCAGGGGCCCAATTCTGCTATTTCAATAAGATATTGAGATATTGAATATCTTCGCAACACCAAGAGGTGTTGCGAAGATATTCAAAGTATGATCCCATTGCGATGTTGTTAAAAATTCGTATTCTACTAAACCCACAATTTCTTCTTGATATCGTCGCGATGAAATAATAATACAAAAAATGGAAATATTATCAGCAGAAATGGCGTTACCCGAAATTAAGATTGAAAAGCTATCAAAATTTTAAGCAATTTTTTCGAGAAATTTCGCAATAATCATAAAGTAGAGTGCCCGTGACATGCGATTTTGATGAGCTAGTAATAGCAGAATTGGCCCCGTCCCAGTGGATCTCCCCTACATACATACATACATAACTTCACGCCAGTTCCCTTGCGGGGTAGGCACGCACAACAGAGCGTCATTCGGGCTTATTCTTACACACCTCACTTGCTTCTTTGACATTCATAACTCTTGTCATGCACGCTTGTCTGTTCTTAAGGCTCCTGACATCACCTTCTGCTAGTACACGATCAATTTGATCATGGAAGGTGTGTCGTGGCCTTCCACGACTTCTGCATCCATCCACTTTTGTATTGTATATCTGTTTAGTCATAATCGTAAAATAAAAAAATGTATGTAAACTAGTGCCATAAAGTGGTCCAGTAATATCAAAAATTATAATTAGTTTCCATTTATTCCACTTAACGGCGCTGTGCAATATCGTTGAATAAATACATCGAGCTGAGGAGATCTTAAGAGCATAAATGATACCACAAGTTATGGTTATATTTGGTGAATCTCGCACACTTACACATGAGGTTTTATACAATACAATACAATATCTTTATTACATAGCCAACAACAACATTATTGTGTTACATACAAGTAAAAAGTACAAAAAGACAGAATTGTCCAAAGAAACGCAAGCTGTGAAGTCAGGTGGTTGCCAAGACCCCGGACTAGGAACAAACCTGTGTTACAGTTAGCATTGGCAGCCATCCGACTGCAAGAAATTTCTTGTATTTAAAGGCTAATTTGTCACATACAGAGAAAATTCTGAATCCTAAACTAGTAAAACTGTAAAATATTAGGATTCAGATGAAATTATATTTATATTTTGTTATTTATTTAAGTGTCTGCATAGTATAGGGTGTGTGTACGTGTGGGGTATGTGTGCCTGTATGTGTGTGGGTGTGTGTGTACACATGGGTGTGAGTGTGTTACGATAATTACAGAGTGTATGGTACCAAGAGTAGAGACCGCCAATCTAATCAAACAAGTAGTGGGTACACGTATATTAAATATTAAATAAATACTTGCATCAAAATTGCTCATTCAGTAATAAGCCGTTCTGTATTGTCATAACTAAGGGAGTGGAACCATTTAATTAATTTATTCTTTACTTCATACCTTTTGAGCGAATATATTTTTAAATGTCTGTTAATATTATTGTAGAGATAGCCGTGTAAGAACTTGAAGTGGCGTTTAGCAAATGATGTCCTACAGGATACTGTAGGACATCATTTTATGTGAACCATATTTTACTTTTGTCATAAATTATAATGTTATGTATAAGTTTTTTTTATTCTGTCTTTCCCTTTATTCCAATTTAGAACAAGTTATAACTTATTAGTACCATCTCGACGCCCGGTTTGCGCCACCGTTACATGATGGAAATACCTGCAGTCAGAACCAAGCGTTTCGCTTTATCTTTTTTGGTGCGTACTGCCATAGAGTAGAATAATTTGCCGGAGTCTGTTTTTCCTAACAAATACAATCTTGAAGTCTCCAAGTCACTAGCTAAGTGTGCTCCATCCTAGACTGCGTCATCACTCAACATCAGGTGAGAAAGTGGTCAAACGCAAACGTATACTTACATAAAAAATATCTAGTGGAATTTATAGAATTATCGATTGTAGCGCCATCTATCGGTCAGGGTATATGATATTTGATATTTTATGCCAGAGAAGCTCATCCGTTTTATATATAGTGTATTATATATAATTGGCCCTCTTGGATAATGTCATGCAGATGAAATCAAGGGCTATATTTTGAGCGTCATTATTAATGCCATTTACGTTACGTATGTGTACATTAATATAGCTAATTATTACCAGAGTTATTTTTTAACGTTATAAACAAGATTGGCCACAGTCATTAGCACTAACGCAGGTGGAGCAGAGGCATATACTAAGTATTATTAATAACTGGTGAGAACATATACATTTCATCCAGGATAGTGAAGTTCACTCGACGTCGAGTGGAGCAACTTGGAAGTCTTAGTTATTTATAAACGTATGAATCATTCGTAACTGAAAGTAATACAGTTTCAAAACAATTAAGTATGTTTTGACATAAAATTTACCATTTCTATTTTCTGCTAAGTTATTACCGCAACGCAAATATCTACGTAATAGTATTATACGAGTTAGAAGTTTTTGCCTAACTGTCTATTTTAGGACATGAAATGCTTGCATTGCATGATCGCTGTGACTTTTTCCGATGTTTAAATTGTTTTTATGATTTTACTAGAAATGCTAAATTATGAATAATGTGATTGATAACATTTTGCCTGTCTGTCAATGTGTCAACGGATTTTAACAGGATGTTAGTACAATTATGTATAGTTCCACGCACGGATCTTGAGCGGTCGGCGGAATAGTAGAAATCGCTTTACGCATTGAACGATGCCATTGTGACGCCATATATCGACATATCGATAATATGTTTTTGTCCCTTTACTCATATTGCGGAAAAGAACCTTAATAGCACTGTGTAGGCCAAGGTGACCGCTCAAGATCCGTGCCGTGAACTATAAATATGTGTAACGGCCTAATCTATAATTAATACGTGAAGCAAAAACTTTGTACCCCTTTTTACGAAAATTGCGCGGGCAGAGGAGTATGAAATGTCGCACACTTATAGTTTATATAGAGAAGGAGTGCAGAATGCTAATATATTGTTTAAATGATGCATAAAAATACAATAAGGGCCGCTTGCATAACGATCGCCTTTAAATAGAATTAGTTAATAAACTGCCTAAATACGTTTTACACAAAACGTGTTGACACTTCTTTAAACGTATATTTTGCGTTGTGCAAGACGCTAATTGTATTTAAGGGTGTTAAATACGTTTAGTGTTTCTTAAATAAATTTAAGCAACCTTATGCAAGCGGCACTCAATCAATAAAAAAAACATTACACACACTACCATGTATTTGACACACACATGCATTTATACTCTTTTGTTTATTCTTCAAGTCAAATTAACAGCGTAGCCTTGGCGAAATCTGTGATTATAGAAGTATAGTCTTTGACAATAGAACTTTAATAATGTTCAAACTTATAATTTAAATTAATTATTATGGTAGAATTTCGACCACGGGCGACCATTATATAGTATTAATGAATATATAATCCACTGCAAGCAATCTCTATTAAAAGATGGTAGCTTACATACGTTTCTTTTTTACTCGAAAATATAGTCAATCGATTAAAGAAATCTTATCTTAAATTTAGGATACGATATTTCATTTCGATATCTTGCAGTGTACAGAAGATATAGTTCTCGGAATACGAGAAGGCGAGTGGGCTTTAGTTGTAGTGGAATGTATACATGCACAGGGCGATAGTGTGCGTGCCTTTTTACAATTTAACTTGCAATGGATGTACTTATGTATGTATGAATCTTGCAAATTAAATTTGACCAAATTCCCGGTTTCCGATTGAGCTGAAATTTTGCACACATATGTATATCGCGTGTCAATGCAAGAATATGGTACCATGGAGCTGATCTGATGATGGAGTCGGAAGATAGACCTGTCGTGCTTGGGCTCGTTTTACTTGTCTTGGCTAGCACTCTGCAGCTACATGATATCCAGGATCTCAAAAGCTTGTGTTTATTACTAACGAGACGACATCCTATTGAAAACACTAACACCCCCGCAGAAGTACTTTAGCCACCCAAGTCTGGGATACTCAACAAAACCCCTCGTTTTTCGGTCCTTTGCCTTAGGGCATCGGGTGCATAGCCTCATCACGCCGGAAGGCCCTGGCAAGTGATAGGCCATCGGCCAAATCTATTGTCGGAGGGAACCAAGTCCCCGGCGTCTTAATCTCTCTAAGCGTGAGGTGTTATCTAACACGCCCTACGGGAGAAGAGGTGGATGGGCATCCTTGCTCAGTGAAGCCTACAGCGGCCGAAGATCTAATGACGTGCTACAACGCCGGAGCGTAGCGTGCCGTTCAAGCATACCCGCTGTTGGTCTCTTTCAGACTGACACGGGTTCACCACAGGTGAAATCGTCGCGCCTTCGTGAATTGCAAGAACTATGAATGTGGCCACAGCTAGTCCTGTAACTATATGTAAGTATACGTATCAGTGGCGCGGGATGGAAATTCGGGCACGGTAAGCTGGTTGAAAAAATGTACCCTATGATGCAAGCGCTGAGTACGCCGCTGTTGAAAAAACGTCTAACTCGCTAACTAAATGTATTCTCTTTTTACAATTTGTATTTTTAATTTTGGAATCTTACTGCATATTTTAAAACCAAAGCCGGTGCCCGATCGG
This sequence comes from Dendrolimus kikuchii, assembly GCA_019925095.2. Taxonomy (NCBI): domain Eukaryota; kingdom Metazoa; phylum Arthropoda; class Insecta; order Lepidoptera; family Lasiocampidae; genus Dendrolimus; species Dendrolimus kikuchii. Next base: position 1,385,838 of record CM034390.1, read on the forward strand.
GTTATGAGTTGCTATTTCATACAATATATGTACACCACCGAGCGTAAGAGATAGTAATATAGTAGTAATCTAGGCACGAATAAAAAACGTAATAATGTAAATGCCAATAAATTCACGGCGCTTTCGGCCTTTTGTCCGTTAGTCGCTAAGTACGCTATGGGAAATCCTCAAGTGGGCTAAATTCTAAACTAGACTTAATAGCGAAAAACACTCAAAGGGGTCTCGAGACCGATTTTGATGAAAACTACAACGATATCATTAGATTTTTGAAAAACCAATTGCCTCGGTCGGGAATCGAATAGGCTGGTTTTGAAAAATAAAATAACATCTGTATTTTTTTTTTTTGTTTTGAGGCGAGGGAAAATGCTTAACCGATTTACGCACAAACTGGGTCGTTGCTAGGGGACCGACACGCGTCGGTCGGGGGCGATAACACTGCAGCAATAGTATGCTCTTGGCAGCGCTCCGTCCGCGATCGACGTCACAGAATAGTGTGGAAGACTCCGAGCGTTGCTGCACGGGCGAGCAACCCCAATACCCACTAAAAACCCCCTCCTCCCTGACAACCCTGCGCTTTGTATGTTTTGGAAAGGCTGAGATTTAGAACATAGTTACGCCCAGACGAAAATAACATCTGTATTAATGCAACAGTAGGTAAATTAGCTTATAACGATCAACATCTGTGAAGCAATGTCAAACGACAAACTAACGGACTAGGTTAATTTTTTTAGTTACTCAATTCACTTTGTATAATAACTAGTAAACTATGTACCTAATGAACTTCGTAAAGTTTTTATTAGCGATACGATGGGTAACCAACGGAAATTCCTTCCTCACAACACCAGCATGTAACAGATACACTCTACATTAGTATAAGTTTCGTATTAAAATTTGAATAAATCAATATAATAAGTTATTCTTAAGGTACACCGCAACATAAAAATCACTAAATTAATGTCACACACAGTAACAAATATAAACAATAAGCGTGTATGGACTCTAAAATTTTTCATAGAAATTAAGTAGTAGAAAAGGGTACGGAACTCGAGTCTGTAGAGATGTTAATAATAATTTAAAAAAAAAACCAATGGAAATTTCTAATACAGCCATTTGGCTAGTGATTGATCGATAGCCGGCTAGAAAACTGGTTGATGGCTATTTGGCTAATGGGTGTATGACTCGCTAACCGTAAGCTGCTGCTCGCTCTTGTACGCAACGGTTCTCTAGAAAGTTTCTCTTGCGAACCGTGGGGATTTGGAATGAGCTCCCAGTCGTGGTTTTCCCACAGCGCTACAAAATGTGGTTTTTTAAAAAGGATGTCATAAAATTTCTTTGAGGCCGGCAGCGCGTTAGTGACACCTCTTGTGTTACAAACGTCCATAAGCGACGCTTTCCATCAGATAGACCGTCTGTCTGTCTGCTGTACTCCAGCTATCTTGTCAGTTATTAGTTTTATTCGGCAACAAAATGCCAGCTGTCGAGTTGACGAGCAAATTAGTCGCGGCTATTTTATGAACAACCGCTAGTAACATCGTTTTTACAATAGCTACCCATCTGTAGGTTTTATTCAGCACTGATTTCATTGGAAGGAGTTTTTGGCGGGAACTGAAAGGAGATGTTGTGCTGTGCAGTTTTATTTTCTAAAAATGTGTAAAATTACTCTAAAATGAACAATAGTTGTAGGATATTGATAGTTTTGTTTGTTATCTGTGCAGGAACGGAGAAAGAATACAATTTCCTGCGGCCGGGCGGCCTGTCGTGGTTGGGCATTTGCTTGACTGGATAGCTACCACCCCTGGTCTAAATTATGTCGCCATAACAACCTTGAGTTGTGTTCCGGCATTAGTGACCAGGTTCCAGTCTCCCTTAAGAGAGCAGCAGCGCATTTGTAGCACCTTTGATGTTGCAAATGTCCATAGGCGATGGTAACCGCTTTCCATCAAGTGTGCCGTCTGCCTGTCTGCTGAACTCCTGCAATAAAAAAAAAAAAAAAAAAAAAAAAAAAAAAAGTTTTTGAGTAGTAATTATGTGTTTTGTGAGAAATGTGAACTGTATAGACAAATGTGGCCTTTTGAGTTGTCACAAGAACTCCGTTGAATGGCACTACCTGATTACCTACAGTTCAGCTGTGCTAGTCTACACATAGGCTTAAGAAAATGAAGAAACTATATTGTAAACTAAGATCTGGCTTAAAGGCCTAGCTGCCAAGCCATAAACTTAAATAAAAAAGAAAAAAATTTCATTGGAAAGTACGAAATACGAGCGTCGCATGTCGTATACCGACAAAGGATGCCTGCGACCCCATAGTTTGTCATTTTATTGTATAACTGGAATTAATGAACAAAATCAAATATTATTATTGCATTTGGACAAATTCCTCCTTATTTTGTAGCAGTTAAGGTTTTGAAATATTAATGCCAACGAAATGATTTTTGTGCACTACTATTGGTTTTAGTAACAAACAGTATTCTGTGCGATTTATTTGTGAATAGAGAATTCTCGATTCTAAATTGAACATATTTTGAAGGGAGGTCAGGTAAAAATCAGTTTAAATAGGCGTGTATGTATGATCAAATTGATCGTGTACTAGCTGAAGGTGATGTCAGTTAGGAACAGACGAGCGTGCATGACAAGAGCTATGAATGTCAAAGAAGCAAGTGAGGTGTGTAAGAATAAGCCTGAATGGCGCTCTGTTGTTCGTGCTTACTCCGCAAGGGCACTGGCGTGAAGTTATGTATGTATGAAAAGATTAATGAAAGTTGATGAAGAGAAAAGTGTTTGTCAGGATCGTAACAGGTAGCAAACCATCGTCTCTGCCTACCCCAATGGGAAACAGGCGTGACAATATGTATTTATATACATATTATAATGCAAAGAGTGGGATGTTTTGCAACGTGCTTATTATATCAAAATTATATTTCATAATATCGATTAGACTGTTATTTGTTAATTTTTTTGCGCCATAGAAATATGAAAATGAATGCCTTTTTCGTCTATTTTATTACTATAAAAATATAAAACATAAATATTAGTTATAATATTTTTGTTGTATTTATGTCTCTGCGTATTTTTGGGATTATGTTAAACTGGATTCTTGATCCAGGAAACCTGCATGTCTGCAAAAATTAAAAAAAAACTATATAATACAAAAAAAAAGTTAGAAGCAACTAACATGTCGTTCTAAAATATACGCGTTTAGCGTCAATGCGAGTGTCAGTATAATCGTTATGTTTTAAATTAAATAATAACATTCACTATTAGAAATCCAATTCACCGGTCGTTTAATCACTTGAGATCTAGAGAAATCGAACTCTTAGAGGACAAATACGAAAATGGAGAAATAAATCTCACCAAATTAGGATCGAGTGATATATTTTCATTGGGATCACGTAGTAGTCCCCCTGTTTACCGATTACAGAGGACGAAGTTAATTTTATGTAAATATTTTGCATTTAATAGGGGTGCGCACGCGATGTACCACGTGACTCGTTTATTTGCTGTCTTATAAACATGCTGAGATTCTAATGGCCGGTTCCTATATCATACTATTCATTCACCTGCCCGGCTATCGATTGAATTTTGACATTATTTGTATGGAGCTTATGCCAAACTTTTATATTGTTACGAGTTAGCGGGACTCGAATTAAAATGCCCTTAGAATTATTATAGAGTTTATTAAAACTATACAAACACGGAATGGAATGCTCCGGTGGTTCGGGCGTGTGGAAAGAATGCATGATGAAAGAATGACTAAACAGATATACAATGCAAAAGTGGATGGATGCAGAAGTCGTGCAAGGCCACGACACACCTTCCATGATCAAATTGATCGTGTACTAGCAGAAGGTGATGTTAGGAGCCTTAAGAACAGACGAGCGTGCACGACAAGGGCTATGAATGTCAAAGAAGCAAGTGAGGTGTGTAAGAATAAGCCTGAATGGCGCTCTGTTGTCCGTGCCTACCCCGCAAGGGAACTGGCGTGAAGTTATGTATGTATTTATGTATACAAACACGTATGACACAGGTACAAAAATAACCGAACACAACAAATCCAAACGTAATGCAGAAGGTCGTAATTCAATAAAACGCGCAAAGTCCGTCTTTATTAGATTCCCGAATGTACACACGTCACGCCCACGTATCGTAGCCGTAGCTCAACTGCCTCCTCTCTCCATCACATCGTCGTTTTATACTCCACAAATGCAAAAGAATCCGCAACACCTGGCTAATGATACTAACGAGCGAGTACAATAGGACCATAGGCTATTCTCCACAATAATTAGAAACGTATTATAATTAACAAAGGAAAGCGTTGCCTGCGTTCAAGCCTAACTGCCTTATGAACAGACGAGCGTGCATGACAAGAGCTATGAATGTCAAAGAAGCAAGTAAGGTGTGTAAGAATAAGCCTAAATGGCGTTCGAACTGGCGTGAAGTTATCTATGTATGTACTATTAAAAACTGAGGCGTTCGTACCTACGATACAAACGCCGTACGCTGCGTCCAGAGTGACGCTGTACGCGACCGAAAAATGTTTATTGTGAAAATGCACTATTATAGCGGCGTCTCTCAGAGTTCATATCTCGTACGCATACGCCACGTCCGTAATTATTCCAGCTTAAAGCGTAGTGTTTTTCCTTTGTCCATTGATACAGAGAGATGACGGCTTCTGTGATTGAGCGAGCTTAGTCTTAGCTGGCGGGATTCGCTGGAACGCAGAGGCTCCGGGTTCGATTCCTGGCATGGTAAATTTCGAAAACTAAATTTCTGTTATTTACTACGGGTGTCTGGGATTGGCCTGAGAGTGGTCCATTGTATATTACCAATAACACAAGCATAACTTGCTTAGCTTGGGATTATATAACGTGTATGTTTGTCTACCAATCTCTTTGAAGACCACGGGTCATAAAAATGGCCCAGACTCTTGGAGAGCTTGCGTGGAGGCCATAGGAAGGCCAACCCGTAAAGGCCCCTTGACAAATTTAATGTAAATGTGGCGTGACACTGACCGGCGCTTATCCCTGTCTACTTCATATAATAATGCACCAAAGGACAAGCCCCGGTCAGTGCAGAACTATTGTGGGAATTGAGGACAAAAGTTTTTTTTTTTATTTTTTTTTTATTGTAGGAGTTCAGCAGACAGGCAGATGGCCCACTTGATGGAAAGCGGTTACCATCATCTATTGACATTTGCAACACCAAAGGTGGTACAAATGCGCTGCTGCTCTCTTAAGGGTTACTGGAACCTGGTCACTAATGCCGGAACACAACTCAAGGCTGTTATGGCGACATACTTTAGACCAGGGGTGGTAGCCATCCAGTCGGGCAAATGCCCTACCACCTGGCTGTGGGTTGTTTTGTCGCCTCTTACAACAGGCCGCCCGGCCGCAGGAATTTGTATTCTTTCTCCATTCTTACATGGATAAAATTTATATTAAAAAAAAATCGGCAGACAAACACACATACTATATATCCCCAAATAAAGCAAGTTACGCTTGTGTTATGGGTAATATAGAATGGACCACTCTGGGGCTGATCCCAGATACCCAGACCATAGTAAATAACGAAGAATATTCGTTTCCGAAATTTATCATACCAGGACTCGAACCCGGAGCCTCTGCGTTGCAGTGAGGTAAGCTGGCAAAGGCTTAGCCCGCTCAAGCACAGAGGCCGTCAAATATGGAGAAGTGTAGAAAGATAAAATTTAAGGTAAGGTAATTTAAGGTTTTTAGCCGCACACGGGTAAATGTATTTACTACACAGCCGTGTGCGAAGAGGACGCCACCGCCACCTTCGTCCTTAAAGCGGAGAAAGCCACAGCCGATGAGATCAGGGATTATAATATAAATGGCGATACGCATGAGAGACAAGACGGTGGTCCAACACCTAATGGAGGGCCAATAATCCCCCTCCTAAACCATCCATCATCATCAACACCAACTGAAAATTTTTCATGTCACAACAATTAAACAATAAATTATAACACCACACAAAGTCACAAATACATAAAATTAAATCTAGAAATTAAGTTGTAAAAAAGGGTACGGAACTCGAGTCCGTAGAGTTGTTAATAATAATTTAAAAAAAAAACATCTCTGACAGACTGTGCAATAGAGATATAATGCTCCTACAATAGTACTTTCCAAAGATTAAATACCCAAGAGAGTTCATTACAAAAATAGCAACTAAACACATCTCAACAAAACAGTTATAATTAATGCATACAAAGGGGCTCCAAATTCGTACAAATAAACTCCTGTATCCAAAAGCAAAAAATACGCACCGCATTAGGTGGCTTCAAGTCCGATTTAGATGTTTACGATTATAAACTAAAAGTCGTGACGGCAAGGAAGACGGCTAAAGACTGACGTTAATCACACAAAGTCACAAACTTCACATATTTCATCCGTGCAGGAACGGAGAAAGAATATAATTTCCTGCGGCCAGGCGGCCTGTCGTAAGAGGCGACAAAACAACCCACAGCCAGGTGGTAGGGTATTTGCTCGACTGGATGGCGACCACCCCTGGTCTAGAGTATGCCGCCATAACAACCTTGTGTTGTGTTCCGGCATTAGTGGCAAGGTTCCAAACTCCCTCAAGAGAGTAGCAGCGCATTTGTAATGGCTTTGGTGTTGCAAATGTCCACAGGCGATAGTAACCGTTTAGCATTAGGTGGGCCGTCTGCCTGTTTGCTGAAATCGTGTAATAAAAAAATGAAAATAAAAACCCGCGTGTATATACACACAGGCACACATACCCCATACATACATTTTTTTTTTCATTATTATTATTATTATTATTTTTTGGTTCACTTCACATGTTTCTCTTGTATGCCTGGGTTTGTGTATGTCACGAATGGCCCTAGCGGAAGATCAGCGCTGGTTATATTAACCGGCAGTTTTGCTGAGCTAAGGCCAATTTAGGACTACATTTATTTATTGTTTTTTATTTTTAATAGTTTAAGTCAGTTTTAATGTAGTTCTAAATAAATCTTTTTCTTTCTTTCTTTCTTTCTATACATATACGTATATACTATGTATGTACTCTTCATGTAACAAATTTGTTGTTTTTTTTATTGCAGGAGTTCAGCAGACAGGCATACGGCCCACTTGATGGAAAGTGGTTACTATCGCCTAGAGACATTTGCAACACCAAAGGTGCTACAAATGCGCTGCTGCTCTCTAAAGGGAGACTGGAACCTGGTCACTAATGCCGGAACACAACTCAAGGTTGTTATGGCGGCATACTTTAGACCAGGGGTGGTAGCCATCCAGTCGGGCAAATGCCCTACCACCTGGCTGTGGGTTGTTTTGTCGCTTCTTACGACAGGCCGCCCGGCCGCAGGAATATGTATTCTTTCTCCGTTCCTGCACGGATAGATCCTGTTGTCTAATCATAAAGAAAAATATAATAATTTTCAACATTTCCACATTCAATAAATGGTCTAGTGGTCATCCGTGGTCGAAATTCGACCATAATAATTAATGTCAAAGACTATACTGTTATAATCACAGTTTTTTTTTTGTTTTGAGGCGAGGGAAAATGCTTAACCGATTTACGCACAAACTGGGTCGTTGCTAGGAGAACGACACGCGTCGGTCGGGGGCGATAACACTGCAGCAATAGTATGCTCTTGGCAGCGCTCCGTCCGCGATCGACGTCACAGAATAGTGTGGAAGACTCCGAACGTTCCTACACGAGCGAGCAACCCCAATACCCACTAAAAACCCCCTCCTCCCTGACGACCCTGCGCTTTGTATGTGTTGGAAAGGCTGAGATTTAGAACATAGTTACGCCCAGCCGATCCAGCGCAATAAAGTGCCTGGAGTGTGCCCTGGGAGAACACACCCCACTTCGTTGTGCGGGGGTAGAAGGTCCTTTGCTCTCCTAGCAAGCTAAAGGCCCCCCGCGGTAGTTATAATCACAGATTACGCCAAGGCTACACTGTCAATTTTACTTGAACAATAAACAAAAGAGTATATATGCGTGTGTGTGTCAAATACATGGTAGTGTATGTATTTTTTTTTTATTGATTTAAAGTATTTTTTATGCATAATAAAATTTTTTTTTTTGCATATTTCGCTTCTTCTCTATATAAACTATAAGTGTGCGAAATTTCATACTCCTCCGTCCGCGCAATATTCGTAAAAAGGGGTACAAAGTTTTTGCTCCACGTATTAATATAATGACGAGGCGAGGTTTACACTGCAACTCCGTGTGGGAATCAGATCCCGCAAGTCGTATCATAAATACCGAAATACAGCGACGATCATTTATCGTGAGGTTCTAAATCGTGCACTGAATGGAATATTACCATATTAATACAACGTGAACCCGGAACTCTGCTTCATACATAATTAAAACACGCATTAGCTTTAGCAAGTGAGTGACGACCGTTTACAATTTGCCGGGATTTGTCGGCAATTTGCAAGATTATAATAATGAATGAAAATGGCATATGAAATGTCTTCTTCGCATGGTATAGAATCATTTCTTAAGATTGAGTACTGTTTTGAGAGTAGTTTAAAAATAGTGTTATGAGTGCGGGACTCGAACTAAAATGCCGTTGGAATTACTATAGAATTTAATAAAACTATACAAACACCTTTATATCCGTGCAGGAACGGAGAAAGAATACAATTTACTGCGGCCTGGCGGCCTCTCGTAAGAGGCGACTAAACAACTCACAGCCAGGTGGTAGGGTATTTGCTCGACTGGATGGCGACCACCCCTGGTCTAGAGTATGTCGCCATAACAACCTTGAGTTGTGTTCCGGCATTAGTGACCAGGTTCCAGTCTCATTTAAGAGAGCAGCAGCGCATTTGTAGCACCTTTGGTATTGCAAATGTTCATAGGCGATGGTAACCGCTTTCCATCAAGTGGGTCGTCTGCATGTCTGCTGAACTTCTGCAATTAAAAAAAACACGTATAGCACAGGTACAAATATAACTGGACACAACCAGTACATACTGCACGATTCTCTAACACGCGCAAAGTCCGTCACTATATAGCTTATAGAATGTACACGTCTTGCTCGTATCGTAATCCTCGCTTGACTGACTCACCCAGTTCGGGCATTGTTTTATACTTAGCTTTACAATACAACAATCGACCGCGTGGACTGACTTTTCCGAGAAAACGTAATCTGCGGCCATAAACGAATACAATAACAATAGGATATTTTTCTTACTTACAAATTTTAAACACAAAGCAAACAAAAGAAGTCCAAATGCGGGAAAGGTAATGAACCGCAGGTGTGCATTCTTTGTCGGCACTCGATCGTAACAATAGTTTAGTTTGTTCACGAATTTACGTTTGACGAAAAGTCTATAGAATTTAATATGTGATGATGATGTTGATCAATCAATCAATCAATAACTCTTTATTGTACACCAATACAAAAGAAAACTTACAGACTAAAACTATGTCTCATTATGCACAAAGGGCGGTCTTATCGCTAAAAAGCGATCCCTTCCAGTCAACCCCACGAATGAATTGAGATTATAATGACGGTGGTATACATAATACATAGTACAAATTCTTGCATTCTAGCAATAAATATATAAATGCATTCTAGAGTGGGATAGGTAGCAGGTGTCTACAACCTCGATTGTGAGTGTGGATTATCATACATTGGGCAAACAAAGAGGAGCTTAAAAACATTTTTTTTTAAATAATCGGCAGACAAACACACATATTGTATATCCCCAAATTAAGCAAGTTACGCTTGTGTTACGGGTAATATACAACGGACTACTCTGGGGCCGATCCCAGACACCCAGACCATAGTAAATAACGGAGAAAATACGTTTCCGAAATTTACTATACCAGGAATCGAACCCGGAACCTCTGCGTTGCAGTGGCAAAGGCTTAGCCCGCTCAACCACAGAGGCCGTCAAACACGGGTAAAAGCACACATTGCTGACATGAAACACACAACTTCTACGAAGTCTGCGATCAGTCCGTCTGTCTGTCTGTCTGTCCGTTTGTCCGTCCGTTTGTCCGTCTGTCCGTCCGTCCATCGATCCGTCTGTCCTTCCGTTCGTCCGTCCGTCCGTCCGCACGGCAGAGGTTGACCCGCGGCGCAGCCGCGGAGTAAACTCTAGTTTCTCATAAAATAATTTTTACAATTCACTTAAACTATGAAAACATTTATAAGTTATTGAAAATTAAGTTGTAATTTGTAACGAGACGGAAATCACAAATACTGAAATTGCAGGTAGTTTTTATTTATTTTTTGTGCATGCAAGTTACAAGTTCCTTCGAACCAAAAGTGTGTGTAACTTGTTAGTTTTTATTTATTATTTTTTATAATATATTTATTTTTATATGAGTAAAGTCTTATGTATTAATATATAAAGATTTAGACAAAATAGTACAGACTCGTTTAAAAGTGTAAACTACGTATTTTCTATTTTAATTATTACTCAGGCATTTAGAACATCAATTAATACTAGCAGTCGCCCAGTGGTCGACATTCGACCATAATTAATTTAAATTATAAGTTTTAACATTATCAAGGTTCTGTTGTCAAAGACCATACTTCTAAAATCACAGATTTCGCCAAGGCTACACTGTCCATTTGACTTTAATAATCAACAAAAGAGTATATATGCGTGTGTGTGTCAAATACATGATAGTGTGTGTAATGTTTTTTTTATTGATTTAATGTATTTTTTATACATAATTTTTTAAAAATATTAGCAGTCTGCACTCCTTCTCTATATAAACTATAAGTGTGCCAAATTTCATACTCCTCCGTCCGCGCAATTTTCGTAAAAAGGGGTACAAAGTTTTTGCTGCTTTTTGCTTCACGTATATATTCACTTATAAGTATATAGATTTTAAGAGTTTTGGTGAAAAGTATTTACATACATACTTAACTTCCCGCCAGTTCCCTTGCGGGGTAGGCACGAATAACAGAGCGCCATTCCGGCTTATTCTTACACACCTCACATGCTTCTTTGTCATTCATAGCTCTTGTCATGCACGCTTGTCTGTTCTTAAGGCTCCTGACATAACCTTCTGCTAGTACACGATCAATTTGATCATGGAAGGTGTGTCGTGGCCTTCCACGACTTCTGCATCCATCCACTTTTGCATTGTATATCCGTTTAGTCATTCTTTCCACATGCCCGAACCACCGGAGCATTCCTTTCCTTACCTTCACCCCGACACTCTCTTTGAGACCAACTCTCTTTCTTACTTCGGTATCACGAACGCGGTCCGCGAGCGTCACTCCGCAGATGTTGCGCAGTGCTCGCATCTCAACCGCGTTTACTCTACTTTCATGCTCTCTCTTCCATACCCAACTCTCGCTTCCATACGTGAGCGTAGGTACCAGCACCGCGTTGTGTATGGCGAGCTGGGCCTTCTGGCTGAGGTTATTAGCGCCTAGAAGTTTACCTAACGCTCCATTCACACTATTCCCCAAATTCACTCTTCTTTCTATATCAGCGGAAAAGTATTTGCTGATTAGAATTCATATAGTTATATTGAAACAAAATTATTAATATCCCAATAAAATGTGTGAAACGAATTTAATAGAACAGGAATAACTGATTTAAACAAATTTCGGAGACGGGGTTATTGACATCCTGGCAACACCGGAGCCCTTGGCTCTGCCGCGCCGCCCTAACAGGCCCGCCGGGACCCTGTTTAAAGCCCAAATCCCTTTTGAATTATCCAACACATTTTTCCTTTCTTAAAGCTGTTGATCTCGTCGGCTATTTTTTTGTGCGCGTTTTTTAATATAACCTCATTAATGCCCCTTTTAAAACAGGCCTCGAAAAGCAAAATTACTAAAATGAAATTAGATGCTACTAAAATTACGTTTTAACGGTTTTAAGCGCGGCAATTTATTTGATTTCTGAAGTGATAACTTCTTATGGGAGGGTAAACCGCTTCGTTACGTAACGCGTTACGGCGCCAGTCTGTCTGGCTTCCTTTTCTCTCACGTTAGATTAGTTTATTACTTCTGTCAGGCGTCCCGAGAGGCATACCGTCTTTTTTTTATTATTTTTCACTAGTACTGTTCAAGTGGCCGAAACGTCGGAATAATAAAATCAAATAAATTACCGCGCTTAATAGCGTTAAAACTTAGTTTTATTATGTATACAAGTCGCGAAAACTTAAGAAAATATTACATGCTACTACTTCATCTGTGTTTGTCGTAATATGAAGGAAAGACAATAAATTATATTATAATGATTTTTTTTCTATAAATAAGGTATTTAGAAAGAAATGCCTTATTAATATTACCATCTAATCTAAAGAGATTAATAAGTAATTTAAAGATTTTTAAAGACTAATAAGTTGTTTTACTTTGCCCGACTGGATAGCTACCACCCCTGGTCTAGAGCATGCCGCCATAACAACTTTGAGTTGTATTCCGGCATTAGTGACCAGGTTCCAGACTCTCTTAAGAGAGCAGCAGCGCATTTGTAGCACCTTTGGTGTTGCAAATGTCCATAGGCGATGGTAACCGCTTTCCATCCAGTGGGCCGTCTGCCTGTCTGCTGAACTCCTGCAATAAAAAAATATATATAACCTAAATTAACTAAAAGTATTCTTACTAAGAAAGTGTCCATTAACACTTTTCTTACTGTCTCTATTAAGGCGAAGACACTTTGTTCATATGTTCTTTATTAATAGCCAGCACATTACACTACACTTTTGTTAGTTTTGTTTATTATAGTGATTATAATAAGAATATATGTATTATGCATAATTCCTTATGTTCGAGTCTTATATTTTTTATAGGGATGGGCCGAAATTCGTTTTACATTCGGTTTGACCGAATTTCGGCAGCTTGAGCCGAACTTCGGCATTCGGCCGAAATTCGGTTTAAATGCCGAACATTCGGTGCAAGGAAAAAGTAAAATACCTCCTTGCACTATTTTGACTGAAGTTCATAGAAATCATATCTACCATAACCGTAATATAAAAATTGACATCTATATACTCATGGTCATTTATTTTAGTTAGGAACATATAAATCTTAACGTGCAATGTGATAAAAAATACATAAAATTAGTTATTGATTGCGTCTTTGCCTAATTAAATAGACATCATATTAAAAAAAAAAATATTATTCCTCTAAGAAACATCAGTAAGTAGTGCAACTGTTTAATACGTAATGTGAATTAAAAAAAACACGCCTAAGTGACTTCAGCAATTATAACTTTAATTTTGATTGAAATCACTTTTTACGAATTAAACATTATGAATTTAGAATGATGAAATGGTGACTTTTTTTCAATCAAAAGTCTAAAAATCTATTATTTTATCCACCTACTCATACTTAAAATTTACTAGAGGCAGCTTATGGTGTAAAAAAGCCAAAAATTTGGTGTCATCAAGTTGACGTTGTCAACGGGTTACGATGTGTTGCTCTTGAGAAAGCTTGCAGAAATCAAACCGAAGTTCGGCCGAATTTTTTGTTTTAACCGAATGTTCGGCCGAAGTTCGTATTCGGTTCAAACCACATTTGGCCCATCCCTAATTTTTCATGTTATAGTGGTTCTTTCTCCGTCCATGCAGTTAGATTATGGAACGCCCTGCCACATACGATCCGAGATAGCCCATCGGAGAGCAGTTTCAAAAAAAAAGTCAAAGAACACTATCTATGCTAAATTATCCTCACATGTCTGTATTTTACACTATATATGTATGTATGTATGTATATATCTTATGAGTATCTTGTATATAATTTATTTTTATTACACGTTATAAGGTAAAATATCTTTGGCGTACACAACCCTGCCTTTTGCTTCTCCCCCTCTCGCTAGACTCATAGGTTTGGTGCAAGAAAACTCTTTTAGGGTTAAGCTCGCCTTTGTACATCACCACTGTTTTATAATTGTGTATGTAACTTTTTGACTGGCGTGAAGTTATGTATGTATGTATTCATACAGGGTTCGATTCCTGGTATAGCCAATTTCGGAAACGTATTTTCTCCGTTGTTTACTATGGCCTGGGTGTCTGCGATCGGCCCCAGAGTAGTCCGTTATATATTACCCATAACCATAGCTGGGCATTAACTCGTTAATCCATTAATCGTTAATTAACGAAGTTAACATTTCGAGTAACGGATTAACTTTTAAGTTAACTTCAAAATATGTTAACGGACTCGTTAACTTCCGTTAAATTTCCCAAAGTCCGATAATCGTTAATCCAGCAACAAATCTTTAAAGAGCAATGTTCAAAGTCTCGTCAAAATGTGGTTAGACATAAAGTCGAAAGACTCGTTAAATGAGGCGGCATTTCTCGGGGAACAGATGTTCGTAAATCTGTTTATTAAATATAATACTGCTATACCCTCAAACGCTGCAGTTGAACGTCTTTTCTCCTCGGGCAAGGATATACTACTGCCATAATGAGCCTCGCTTTTAGACGAGAACTTCAACATATTAATGTTCATGAAGGGGAATATTCATATTATGCCAGATGACTAAATTGACAGATAAATTGGACGGGTTACTATCGTTTCGTCTAAGATGTAAGTGGTCTATGTAGCAATTCATCTAAATAGCAATTGGTCATTATATTACTATCAAATTAGTTCGTCTAATTAATGTTTCATCCAGAACGCAACTAGTCTATCTTAATAAAATGAATTCAAAACCAAATGAAAGAAAGAACATTGTTTGTCAACATGCCTATATTAAACACTCCAATAATTATACCCATCTTTTTTTTGTTTCTAACCTGTTAACTTCCAGAAGCAACAGTTTTTATAAGATGCAATTTTTACCACGTGTTAATGGATTAACGTTAACTTGCGTTAAATTTTCTGAAATGCAACGCTTTAACGTTTAACGAAGTTAACTTTTTCAGTAACGGTTTAGCGATTAACGAAGTTAACTATTTCGTTAACGGTGTCCAGCTATGCCCATAACACAAGCGTCACTTGCTTGCATTGTATTCGATTATATGTAATTAAACTAATTGACCTTGTGTAATAAATACATACATACATACATACATAACTTCACGCCAGTTCCCTTGCGGGGTAGGCACGAACAACAGAGCGCCATTTAGGCCCATTCTTACACACCTCACTTGCTTCTTTGACATTCATAACTCTTGTCATGCACACTCGTCTGTTCTTAAGGCTCCTGACATCACCCTCCGCTAGTACACGATCAATTTGATCATGGAAGGTGTGTCGTGGCCTTCCACGACTTCTGCATCCATCCACTTTTGCATTGTATGTCTGTTTAGTCATTCTTTCTTTGTATTTATTGTAATAAATACAATATATAAAATAATTTAGTATTTATGTATGCCAAAAACAAAAATATATAATTTTTGAAAAATACTAGCATTCGTCGCTTCTTCTCTATATAAACTATAAGTGTGCGAAATTTCATACTCCTCCATCGGCGCAAGTTCCGTAAAAATGCGTACAAAGTTTTTGCTTCACGTATTAATAACATATAGATATCATGCATATACAATAATAACAATGTATAAAAATATAATATACTACCTGTGCCCGCGACGCCATCCACGTGGAATTTGTTTTTAAAGGCCCCCCGATTTTGAAACATTCGTCATTGGTACTCCGCTCCTATTGGTCTTAGCGTGATGATATATAGTCTATAGCCTTCCTCGATAAATGGGCTATTTGGCTACAACACTAATACTTACATTTTAAATATCGCGATATCTTTTGAATTAAACGTCCGAATTGAATCATTCAAAAAGTTCTAGAAATGTATTGAATTCGTCGTGAATATGGAGTAATTTATGTTGATAAGGATTAATACCAAGGTACAAAATAAAGAGTTTTTGAAGCGATGGCATTTTAATTATTTAAAAAAATAAAAGAAAACACTTATTGTGGGATAACTACAATAGTTAGATATGTGGTTACGAGATATTTTTTGTAGACAATTATATGTTCTGCAAAGTGGTAGTAGGTACATTGTTTTGTTCTATAATCAATAGTTTTCGCAGCGCACGCCGTGTAAGGATTTTTTCGGGTATTTTTTTACACCTTGGGTTACATTATTGGACTTTTAGTAAGGATCCCTAATTGTTTTGAAAATATAATATAGCCTATAGCCTTCCTCGATAAATGTACTATTCAACGCTGAAAGAATTTTTCAAATCGGACCCGCGGTTCCTGAGATTAGCGCGTTTAAACAAACAAACAAATTCTTCAGCTTTATAATATTAAGCAATAAAAAAAAATGTATAAAAATAAAATATAATATTCTAAAAAGCCACTACGTTATCATAACCTCTAAAATTGTAAAACGAAGCATTAATATGTAAAATATGTGCAAATAAAAACCCAGGGGTACTGACGGGAAAGCCTCATGGCTTAAGGGAATTAGTCAGCTCTGAAGTCCTGCAAATTGAATATTCCTTCCTGTATGTTCAAATTGTTTGCAATTCCATAATTTATTTTTGGTCACACAAATACACAGCCACTGAACGTTTTTTAATGTTTTATTTAGTTGTTTAATCTTAATAATAATTAGTAATTTAATAAAGGAGCGCACGCGTCTCAGGCTCAAAGGGCGCGGGTTCGATCCTGGCTGGAACGCATGCACCACTTACGCAGTTTTCTGACCTAATGCGCACGGTGATGCAACCTGCACATCGAGATAACCGATGTGTCAAACCTGCCAAGCCGCCTTGTACAAGCGTCGCGGGTATACCGTTCGTTCTCCTATGGAGCCCGAGCCCAGCAGTGGGACATTTATGGGCTTGTTATAATTAGTTATTTAATATATATCTAATATTTCCATTAAACTCCTTTATTCATAACAGATATACGATGTTTATAGACTCTTTAAAAATGAGTTAAAAAATATATGAATAGCGTATCTATATTATGAAATTATTCATGAATGTCTTTTGTATAAGGTCAAATGTTTAGCTCTTTTTTATTTCTTTTTAAACTTGATAAGGTGAGAAATGAGTACATAAGGGGATCTTTGAAAGTTGCAACCGTGACTGAAAAATTGAGAGGAAGAAGATTAAGATGGTATGGGCATATAATGAGGGGGGACTTGTTAACCTACAAGATGGATGGGTACAAATGTAAAGGTAGACCAAAAAAGAGATGAATGGATTGTGTGAAGGATATGATGATTTGTGGTGTGACAGAAGATGTATGTCAGAAAGAAAAGAGAGATAAAAAAAGAAGGAGGTTCTGAATTCATTGTGTAAGTAATATTTTGACGTGCCTATAAACCTCGTATAACTATGAATAAGGGTAAATCTTTATTTCATATTCAATATACCACCTTATAGATGAGGCCCCAGCTCAGCAGTGGGACATTTATGTGCTGTTCTTATTAAGAGACATCAGCCATGACGTCAGTACCTTTTTTTTTTTTTTAGCCAGGGGAAATCCGCTTGAGGACCATAAGCCGCGACAAGGGCAGAACCTTGGGGGGATAATTCGCGACCCGTGTGTAGGATTCGCCAGATCGAGGGTGGCACCAGCATGCCCAGTCAGAACTGGTGCCATGCTGTTGCCACCCCCGGTTAGGGATACCCACTAAAACCCCTGGGTGTTCCGTCCTTCGCCTTATGCCAGGGCTACGGGTATATGACCTAGCCTCTCCGCAGCCCTGGCAGGCGTGGGCCCCCCTCACGAGACCTCTTCCATTGGCGGGGGACTCATCCCCTGGCATCATCATGCTCTCTAGGCGTGGGGCGGTCTGTAACGCGCCCCACGGGAGGAGAGATGAATGACGTCAGTCCTATCTCAACAGCTTAGGCTAAGTGGCGTGAGGAGATAGATGACATTTGTGACATCATAATGCCGGTTAAGTCAAAAGGACAGGTCTATAAACCCATCGTTAGACCTGTCCAGTGCCGTAAATATTTATAATTTATATCCGTGCAGGAACGGAGAAAGAATACAATTTCCTGCGTTGGGGCGGCCTGTCGTAAGAGGCGACTTAACAACCCACAGCCAGGTGGTAGGGCATTTTCCCGACTGGATGGCTTACCACCCCTGGTCTAAAGTATGTCGCCATAACAACCTTGAGTTGTGTTCCGGCATTAGTGACCAGGTTCCAGTCTCCCTTAAGAGAGCAGCAGCGCATTTGTAGCATCAAATGGGCCGTCTGCCTGTTTGCTGATCTCCTGCAATAAATATAAAAAATAGCCTTTTATGCGCCTTAAGCGAGCTTCTACAACTGCGCCCTTGTTTTTTTTTTTAGATATTATAGGTACCCTAGCTAGAGCAATGCTATGTACAGGCCTACTTTATTTCATTCAGGGTGATAAAATAACGCACAAAGACCTTGCTGCTGGTGGACCAATTATCTAATATTTTGGAAGAAAAATCTATTCTTTTAAAGAATTAGAACAAACAAATGAGCGCGATGTTTTATCTAATTTAACAGACGTTTTTGATGATACTGGCATGTAGGTACGTATGTGTTGGAATCGAGCACTAGGGGTGCAGCGGGAACTTATCAGGAGCAAACCGAAAAAATAATAGTCCTGCCTGGTCTGGCCATTCTTTCGCCCCCCCAGAGTCTACGTCCTGTGCCTGGACACCGGTGATACCGCCCTATTTACGGCACTGGACCTGTCCTTTTGTACGACAGTGAAGCGTTGTCTGTATGTACTTAAGCGACACAAGCAAGAGTTGCGTGTCACGGGGATGAGAGACGAATATGTTGCGATGGATGTTTGGAGTCACATACATACTGTGACATAGCACACAAACTGCAAGAGAGTCGGCAATTATGTGGAACACAAATGTCTAGCCAAGCCACCTCCGCCAGATCCCGCTCGAAGGGGATACAAGAAATGCTGACTTGAAGTTGTGAAGGATGACATGCGTACCAATGGTTTAAAAACTGACGAAGCCGAAGACCGCGCGAAGTGTAGAAGAAGATGATGATTTTAAACACTGATTTAAATCAGAATTTGTTAACTTAAGAAATATTTAAATTTCACATTTTAACTTTGATCAGCACGTTGATAGATTAGCTAGTTACAGCTTTCAACTAGAAATAAATTGCACAGTTTTTAATGATTGCCCGTGTACACTTTTTGTTGAAGTATTTAAAACGATGCAGTCGCTTTCGGAAGGTAGTCTTAGACGGGCCGTGGTTGCGCGCGAACTGTACTTTATATTCGGAGGCCCGCTAGCTATGGGACCAATTAGGTGATTACTATATAAAACCGTATTACTGAACACGCGATCCGGATCACGGCATTAACCACGGCCACCGTATAATGATTTGTTACTTGGAAAATATATTTTGATATTCATGTATTTCTTTTACTAAAATTCTACTCTGACGATACAAAGCAAATGATTGATATACAGACTTAGACCATTAATAGGAAGACGGAGTGTTGGACACTCAAACAGAAGAAGGATTGCTATCTTAGAAAAGGATGCTGATCGTGAAATTATTTGAATTAGTACGTGTATATTAACCCCCCTCTTCCCCCCATTAAGAACAACAGTACTAGGTGCAAACTCGTAGTCTAGTCTATCGGTTTTTTATAGGATTCATTTCGGAGAGTGTGCGGTTGACCTGTTTGACCTGATTCCCCCTACACCATTCCATCTTCGGACCACAAGACGCTCTGGTTTGCGCCATCGTTTCACAGTGGAAACGCTACCAGTGCGTACTTAACGTTTCGCCTCCACGTTCATATACACTACCAGAGTCCGTGTTTCCAGAAAAGTATAATCCGGGAATCTTCAAGTCTCGTGTGAATAGGTATTATAGATAATACGCACGATGGAGCACGCTTACCTAGAGGTAAGCGTGCTCCATCTTCGACCGCATCATCGTCCGGTACTGGACGTGATCGTGGTCAAACGCAAACCTATCTATAGTAAAAAAAAAAAACTCCCCTATCTCTAGAATGTGTAGAATTCTCAACAGCAGCAGTGCTGTTACTGACATTCACCTTGACTCTAAAAATATATTTTATAAAGAGATTCGTTTAGCCCAACAGCACACTTATTAGACAGACTGACAGACAGACTAATTTCAAAACCCCGTACACTCTTTGTTATATTTATTATTAGAGTCTAAGTAAATAACAGTGAAGAAATTATATTGCAAGTTGTGTTCACCTATAATTAGGTTTTACATCGCATTGTAAACCTTAGTCATAAGTCTAGTAACTGATTAAATGTAGAAAACTGTTGGTGATCCTTATTAAAAATAAAATCAAATATTACATAAGTTTAGATACTTTCTACACACACACTAGTTTGCTGGACGTAGACCTTCCCAAGTTTGCGCCACATATCCCGGTCTCTCGTCTTCCTCATCTAGCCTCTGCAGGCGACTTTTCGCAGGACGGCTGGAGAGCGTCTTACGCTACGTTTGCCGAGACATGATCTCCACTCCAGGACTCGTTTGCTTCATCGGCCGTCGGTCCTATGACAGACGTGACCGGTTCACTGCCATTCCAATTTGCTAATTTTGCAAGCTATGCTATCTTCGTTCTCTTTTTTTTATTTATTGCAGGAGCTCAGCAGACAGGCAGACGGCCCACTTGATGGAAAGCGGTTAGCATCGCCTTTAGACATTTGCAACACCAAAGGTGCTACAAATGCGCTGCTGCTCTCTTAAGGGAGACTGAAATCTGATCACTAATACCGGAACAGAACTCAAGGTTGTTATGGCGACATACTTTAGACCAGAGGTGGTCGCCATCCAGTCGGGCAAATATCCTACCACCTGCCTGTTTTGTTAAGTCGCTTCTTACGACAGGCCGCCCGGCCGCAGGGAATTGTAGTCTTTCTATACTACCTTTTCCTATCTACCTTTGAGCAACTTTGTATTTTTGGACCAGTCGCACGGTCATGCCAATCATATGCCAGTCTTAGAATAAGATGCTATTCGCGAAATTAATTGACTTAGAACGTATATAGTTGGAATGGTTGCATAAGCAAACCTCCTGTATAATACATAACTTTACATACACAAGTTTTTAAAATGATTAACTTCATATGACTCTTTTATTAGGCTCCATTCATATTATTATTACGTCTGAGAATACACAGCATATATATTTACAACATCAGAGATGCTTACCAATGTGCTACCCGACTTCTAAAATGGTCTAGAATCTGGCCACTTATTAATCTGAACAGAACTCAAGGTTGTTACGGCATACCCTAGACCAGGAGTGGCAGCTATCCAGACAGGCAAATGCTCTACCATGAGGCTTTGGATTGTTTTGTCGCCTTTTATGACAGTAATGAATGAATGGAATGAATGGCATGAATTAAATGACTTTAATAAATGAATGGATTAATCTACTAATAACACTACTGTAAATATTATCAGATAAATGTTGATATAATGTAATGTTGGGACGACCAGCTTCCTGCCAACAATAATAATACTATGAATTCCCTGTGTGGTCCAGTTCATAGTTGCCAATTTGCAACAATTTGGCACAGCACTGCTATTGGACACATCTACGAATGGACAATAAACGTGTAATTTATTTTCTAATTAGCACTGTTATACGATTTACAACAATTACCATTGTATTTTTATAGAAATCTCTAACTAGTAGGGGAAGCAGGGGAATACCGTTCACTTAAGGAAAACTTTTTATATTTATTCTAAACAACATTATAGTGAAAGTTGGAAAAAATAATACACTGGTTCATTTATTTAGTAATCACTACTTTGACGCGAAACATATGAAAGTTTCCTTAAAAATCGGTAATGAAGCAAAAAAAAGAAAGGCATTCTTGGGCTCTCCTATACCCGAATATGGGTAATATCGCTCATATAAAAGCATATCGATGTCAAAAGCTATATTTATAATAAAAACAAATGAAATATATACATACTAATATATTATTGTTATATACAAAAAAAATATTATCTAAATTCACTAACAGTAAAAAAAAAATGAAATATTGGAGTTAGCAGTAAAAACGTTCAATCAACAATTTTGCTAGCGGGATCGAAAACAGACGTACTTGTCTTTCTTTTACTGCTAGCCAATTTGTAAAACTGGTTAATGTTTGCTCTCGCATTATACCCCTCACGCTTTAACCTGTGTCATGTAATCTAACACACTAAGTTTGCCAAGTTATACTTGTGAGCGTAGTTACCCCTGTTTCCCCTAATACTACTACAGTATCCAGTTGTAGGTAAGTAGATAAACTCTTTATTGTACAACGAAAACAAAAATAACAGAACAAATATTTTTATATTCAAATTCAAAAGTTTTTATTCAAAATAAGTTCCACTGGAGAACAATTTTTGAAGGTCATATATTATTATATAAGTTAAGATTTAAATTTTCTTCCTATTCTATGTATACACCGCTTCGCAACTTGTTATTGCTGTTAAGGAGAAGAAGCGGCAAGAAACTCCCCAGCACCACGTCTAGCTAAAAATTGATTTTCTTTATATTTCTTATTAAATTTATATCTGAAGCTCTTTTTTATAAGTTTTATACAGAAGTATGTAGCATTAAAGGTGCTACCATTGTTCTGGCATCAAAAGGAAGACAGGCCACTGAAGTCGGAACACAACTCAAGGTTGTCATGGTGGTATACTTCAGATCAGGGATGGTAGCCATCCGGATGGGCAAAGGCAAATGCCCTGTCACCTTGCAATGAGTTGTTTTCTCTTCTCTTACGACAGGATGCAGGAATGAGTTTACTTTCTCCGTTCTTGCACGGCTATCATGACTATAGTTCACAATGGGGGCTTTATTGTTAAGCGATCTCTATACACATTTTTTTTAAACGAAAGATGATACGTCCGGTTTATTAAATAAATTTACCTCAAAATTTATTTTTAATTATGTCATACTACTGTCTAGATCAGTGGTCGGCAACACGCACCTGCGGGCCTCGTGCTGCCCGCGAGATGCCTCCATGCGGCCCATGACTGCTTTATAAATAAAACTTTGGTGTGATCCTACCAAAAAACAAATAATTATTATACTTACATACATACATACCTTCACGCCAGTTCCCTTGCGGGGTAGGCACGAACAACAGAGCGCCATTTAGGCTTATTCTTACACACCTCACTTGCTTCTTTGACATTCATAACTCTTGTCATGCACACTCGTCTGTTCTTAAGGCTCCTGACATCACTTTCTGCTAGTACACGATCAATTTGATCATGGAAGGTGTGTCGTGGCCTTCCACGACTTCTGCATCCATCCACTTTTGCATTGTATATCTGTTTATTCATTCTTTCATCATGCATTCTTTCCACATGCCCGAACCACCGGAGCATTCCTTTCCTTACCTTCACCGCGACACTCTCTTTCAGACAAACTCTCTTTCTTACTTCGGTATTACGAACGCGGTCCGCGAGCGTCACTCCGCTTATTATATATACTTATAACGTAATTATTAAGTAGGCGGGAAAGCGTGCATTACAGTGTACCACGCTAATACGCGAATTGAAAAAGTTTGCTCAGCACTTAATTACAGTTCGTGGTAGTACTTATTTATGAGAGCAAACTTTATCACTCCTTTAATTACCGAAAAAGAAATATGCTTCCCGTCCCACAGATAAGTATTTCTTCTTCTTCTTCTGCGAACGGGCGGTTTCCGCAACTCGACGACAAAGCGCCTATTTTGCGTGCGAGGGTGGATGAGGGTTTACTCCATCCAGCCCAGCTCCTCCAGGAAGTCCACCAGCTTCTTGACGTTACTGAAGACTTCTTGGAGGCCACCTGGGGCGTCCAGATACTTCGCCCTGTATTGGGCCACCTCTCCGCATTCAAGCAGGACATGGGCGGCTGTTTCTTCTTCCTCCAAGCATGCTCTGCACAGGGGGCTGTCAGTGACACCTATATTAAAAAGATGTCTGTTAAAATTGCCATGTCCAGTGACTGCACTAATAACTAGCCTCAGCCGGGACCGACTGAGCTTTAAGATATTCATGGAGAAATGCAGGTTTAGCCGAGGCATTGCCAGCTTGGCTTGCCTGCAATCCTCCAGGTTGTCCCAAAGTTGTTGATGTAGTGCCCTTGTCCTTTGATTAGTATTTAAGACCCATTTTACGAATTGCAATTACTGACATGAAAGCTAATATACATATATATAGATATATATATATATATATATATATATATATATATATATATATATATATATATATATATATATATATACATATATATAGATATATATATATACATACACAAGTGCGGCCCGCCTTTACTAAATTTGGCACTTTGTGGCCCCTGTCTGCTGAAAGAATTGTTAAAAATCCATGCAGGAACGGAGAAAGAATACAATTTCCTGCGGCCGGGCGGCCTGTCGTAACAGGCGACAAAACAACCCACAGCCAGGTGGTAGGGCATTTGCCCGACTGGATGGCTACCACCCCTGGTCTAAAGTATGTCGCCATAACAACCTGGAGTTGTGTTCCGGCATTAGTGACCAGGTTCCAGTCTCCCTTAAGAGAGCAGCAGCGTATTTGTAGCAACTTTGGTGTTGCAAATATCCATAGGCGACAGTAACCGCTTTCCATCAAGTGGGCCGTCAACCTGTCTTTTTTTTTATTGCAGGAGATCAGCAGACAGGCAAATGTCCCACTTGATGGAAAGCGGTTACCATCGCCTATGGGCATTTGCACCACCACCATGTTGCTACAAATGCGCTGCTGCTCTCTTAAGGGAAACTGGAACCTGGTCACTAATGCCGGAACACAACTCGAAGGTTGTTATGGCGACATACTGTCTGTTGAACTCCTGCAATAAAAATTAAAAAAATCCAATCTAAAATCTATAAGTAGTGTTTATTAAAAATTAAATTGAATGAATTCTAATGACAGCACAATCCAAGTATTTAGGTGATCTATCAGTAGACATTGATAAAAAACTTGAGAGGTGTCAAGGGACACCCGAATGGAACGAAGTTCCTTTCGATTAATTAGTGAAGGAATTGTAATTGGAATTGAGAGAGAGAGAGACAGACAGACAGACAGAGAAACATGCGACGCCGCACAGCTTACAATAGCATACTATAGCAAAAAGTGTCGTGACAACTTTTCGTAAGATTTTTTTCCATCTAGCCCCCTTTCACAACGCGCGATAAGGAACTTCGTTCCAATTGGTTACTAAAATTATTATTAAGTATGTCATTACTATTTTAATAATAATTTCTTTCGAATGACTAACGTCGTAGTTCTTAGTTATTTACCCAAAGTAAATACACAATGAGCAGATAGATATAGATTATGATTATTAGACTAGGATAGCAAAAACAGCAAGAAATGCTCAGTTGTGTTCGCTTCTTTCGCGCTTCGATCGCTTTGAATTAAATTTCAAGCCTAATTAACATGATAAAACTACGTTTTAACGGTTTTAAACGCGGTAATTTATTTGATTTTTGTTTTTCCGACGTTTCGGCCACTTTTCAGTATCACGGAAGACAGATGGTCAAGTGTCAACGAGTATTGTTAAAGTTTTATTTAGCCTACCGCCAACTTGTTCATTGTAATTTTGTTTATGGTTATTATTTACTCTATGGGAGCCTAATCTAATTTACCACCGCTTCGCAACATGTTATGGCTTGAAGAGAAGAAGCGGCGTAAGAAACTCTTCAGCAAACATGCCTAACTCTAATAATTTTACATAATATTAAAATATGTGGAAGGAGAAATAAAAGGAAATTATCAGTAAAGTTGGTTTTAATCTAATTAACATAATTTAAAAGATGTCCTACATTTAGTCTTCATTATATTTACTAATATATAGGTATAATACATTGCATTCAGACAAATAAATCACGACGAAATAAATTACATAATGTAGACGTTAAAACAGTGTAATCGGTCGATTAATTAGCTGTATCAATCATGATTAACAGCAAAAAGAAAGTTGGAAGATAAAAGAGTAGAGGCTCCAGGATCAGCAGAGGTCTCGAATACCATCCAGCCCGGCAAAGGGTGAGGAGCTCGTTACGTGCCAGGTACCCCAGACCACCGCTGATGATAAAACAACACCGAAATTCAGCATTACTTGTACATATCGCGATTTGTAAGTACTTTATCAGCTTATCTTTGATAATTTGGTGGGTCGCGTGTGGATACACTGATAATGTGTAGTTTTAATTGTCATTTCGTATTGTTCTCTTTTATTTAGTCGTCTTTGATCACTTATGCAGCAACTTCGTTAACAAGCGTGTTTAAGACTACTTTCTTATGTTTTCCATGCGATAGATCTGTTTCTATATTAATTCTATTTGCTACAAAATCATACATTTCTTTATGTAATTATTTTGCAGTAGTAGTGCTATTAAATTCATCAACAGTCTTGGTGTTCGTCAGTTACAAGATAAAAATACGATTTGTTTACAATAATGCGTTTAATTTAAAAGTTAATGTAGCTCGTTACTTTTAATAATACTTATAATTACCGTAATAACAGAACTAACTCTGCTTAAGTGAATACAGTGATATAATAATGTATACTTTTATAGTGGATGGATGCAGAAGTCGTGGAAGGCCACGACACACCTTCCATGATCAAATTGATCGTGTACTAGCAGAAGGTGATGTCAGGAGCCTTAAGAACAGACGAGCTTGCATGAGAAGAGTTATGAATGTCAAAGAGGCAAGTGAGGTGTGTAAGAATAAGCCTAAATGGCACTCTGTTGTTCGTGCCTACCCCGCAAGGGAACTGGCGTGAAGTTATGTATGTATGTATGTATGTACTTTTATACACTTTAATGTTTTATTTAAGAGCAAAGAAAGAAGAAAGAAAAGAAAGAAAGAAAAACTTTATTTGAAGAAATTGCGACGCAATTACATTAAAGCATATTTTGAATTTGTACGCCGCATTTTCAGCAAACAAGGTTTTGTTTTTTATTTTATTGCAGGAGCTCAGCAGACAGGCAGACGGCCCACTTAATGGAAAGCGGTTACCATCGCCTATAGATATTTGCCAAAGGTGCTACAAATGCGCTGCTGCTCTCTTAAGGGAGACTGGGCTTACACTCAGCATATTGCTGTGTCGGAACAACAGCTCTTGCTCATGTTTACCACCAGCAGGCCAAGTCTTTGCCGGCGTACCTCACTGCAACGCAAAGGTTCCGGGTTCGATTCCTGGTATAGTAAATTTCGGTAACGTATTTTCTCCGTTATTTACTATGGTCTGGGTGTCTGGGATCGGTCTCAGAGTAGTCCGTTGTATATTACCCATAACACAAGCGTAATTTGCTTAATTTGGGGATATACAATAAATGTGTGTTTGTCTGCCGATTTAAAAAAAAAAGACGTCATTTAAAAAATGTTTACATCTTGATTTGTATTAGAAACATTTGTGAGTAAAATTTTAACTGAAATTGTGTGTTTGGATTTAATTTGAAATATTTTCTATTTTAATATCTAACTTATAGTTGACTAAGACATTATAAACGTCATTAAATAGAAACAGTGTGGCTGTGGAATGCGCTACTTGTGAAAAAGTTTTCTCCGTGCAGGAACGGAGAAAGAATACAATTTCCTGCGGCCTGGCGGCCTGTCGTAAGAGGCGACTTAACAACCCACAGCCAGATGGTAAGGCATTTGCCCGACTGGATGGCTACCACCCCTGGTCTAAAGTATGCCGCCATAACAACCTTGAGTTGTGTTCCGGCATTAGTGACCAGATTCCAGTCTCCTTTAAGAGAGCAGCAGCGCATTTGTAGCACCTTTGGTGTTGCAAATGTCTATAGGCGATGGTAACCGCTTTCCATCAAGTGGGCCGTCATGGAAAAATGGGCAGACGGTGACTCGCCACTGCCTGCATGGGCCCCAAAAGATGCCATAGAAGACAGGGGCAACATGGGTGTGAGTGGCTAAGGGGTGTAGAGAGGTGGGCTGCAGGTTAACCGAAGCTACTTCTGACGTGATGCCATTTATCACTTCCACCCCTGGAGCTTGAGTCTTAGCTCTAGCGATCTCCACTCCGTGCCGGCTGGCTAAGGCTAGCACGGAGGCGGGGGCCTCGCCTTGGCCCCCGGAGTCAGGTACGAGGTGTCGCTATTCGCCACAAAGCCCCCCTGCGGGTTTACACACAAGGGGCTTACACAATGTTATTATTATTATTATAACTCATTGTTAAAGTGTCGCATTTTTAGAAATAAATATTTTATTTCTTTCTTTCTTTACATTTATTTCAATAATGAACAAGTCTGTTAACAGTTCACGGTCTGTTATGTACTGAAAAATACACGCGCCGTTGTTTATTTTATATTCATTTCCTCAATTATTTCAGCGGATCTACAACAGTTGTTATTAGCAGCCGTCGGGGCTCAGAGACGTTTAATTTCCGACGAGAGTGTTTTACACTTGAAATTGCTTTTTGGACGGTATAAGGATGTTTAACTGGGTTACGAGTATAAACTGGTTTGTATTCAAGATATAATGCAACAGGGCCGTATTAAGAAAATTCGGCGCTGGGGCGCGATTCTCGGATTGCGCCCCCCTGCCAAAAATAAAAAGTAAATTTTAATATTTATGTTTAAGTAGGATATGCCCGTGACTCCATCCACGCTTGACTTGAAATTCTATTAGAAAAGCTATTATTTTAGTGAAAATTGTTTCGGAATATACTAACTTTTATGCACCCGGGCAATTAAAAAACCGCTCACAAGAAAACTCCCGCGGGATACCCGAGAAAAAAATACCATTAATTTTATTACATACCATTTGCTATCGATCAGTGAAAAAATCATATTGAAATTTGATTTTTTTTTAATCTAGGCATTTTAAATCATTCCCCGAAAAAAAATCCTGCGGGATTCCCAGGTTAAAAGGAGCGCAAATTTTGAGGCTAACATTTGTTGTCGACCAGCTAAAGCCGCATCTAAATTGGCCCAGTAGTTTTTACGTGAATCCCGAACACACAGACAAACTAACAAGAAATATAAAAAAATGTATCGTGTTTTCCATCGCTTATATAGTCTACTAGCGGCCCCGGCAGACGTTGTCCTGCTCTGAAAAAATAAAAATCTAGGACCCGATTCCAGCGCCACCTACCGGTTCCATTTGTCGATTTAAACCATCCGGGGGCCCACCCACTCAAACACACAAAAACAAAATCACCAAAATCGCTCCCGGTGATTAGGAGGATTCTAGAACCCGATCTCAGCGCCACTTACCGGTTCTAATTGCAAGTCTAAACCATCCGCGAACCCACTTAAACACACAAAAACAAAATCACTAAAATCGCACCAGGTGATAAGGAGAATTATAGAACCTGATCTCTGTGCCACCTACCAGTTCCAATTGTGGATTTAAACCATCCCAGGACCCACTCAAACACACACACACAAAATTTCATCAAAATCGGTAGTCGTTCTCAAGTTATAAAATTACAATGAAAAGTGGCATTGATTTTTATATATATAGATTCCAGTTGTTTTTTTAATATATAGACACTTCAGCTCCAATGTATAGACACGACATATCGTTCATTTGGTGAAACAAGGACGTTATTGTCATTTTATTAAAATTAAGTTTAATATAAAACACCCGTAATAAGTGTCTCTATCCATTTGGAGCAACATGACGGTGTTGTATCTATAATATATATATAGTATAATCATAACTCTACCACCAGTTGCTTACATTCAAGAACTCCAAAAAAAAAACATCAAATGCTCTTCTGAAAAAATGCAAAACTGGTAATTACGTCGATGTTCTACCAAATGAGCGATATTTAGAATGTTATAATATTACTAGAGTTTGCCCCGCGGCTACGCCGCGTATCAAACCCTAGGCAGTGGCTTTGTTTACTTAAACAAAACTGAATTTGGTTTTTTACATACAATATTAACAAAGAAACTAAGTCCATATTGTCTAAACAACTGCTCAGCAAGACATAGAGACGAGTCGATGCCAACCTGATTTGAGAAGTAATACAATGAATCACTCGTTTGTTATGACAACGTAGGCATTTGTTAGCGAATTGAAAAACGCGATCGCAGCGCCATCTATTTATCTAGCCTATCTTTTATATGGATACTACATCATTAATTATTGGGGCAAAAAGTAATCAGTTAGCGGATGGGGGAGGGGGGGGGGGGGGGGGCTCGACAAAATATGCTACTGATAAGGGGTGGGAGGGATCCTAAATTTCGTGACGTCACATTTGAAAATCGAATATTTTTAAGCTTTAAAATACGAAAGAACTATTAAACTTGTCAGGGGTGTGTTTTCTCCGTTTCTCTTACTTTATTTTTATATTTTTGTTCTTTTAATATTTTTTATTATGCCAAAAACTTAAACTAATGCATTACTTTTATTACAAAATGTTGTGCCTAAACACTACTACTACTTATGTATTATACTAATATTACTACTGTTCTTACACTCTTTCTCATAACCTTATACATCTTTCGTGCTTTACATTCTTATTTACTACACTACTACTATTTTATGTATTTATTACTAATCTATAGACTACGCTCGTGCTATATATTAGCTTACAACGGACTACTCTGGGGCCGATCCTAGACACCCAGACCATAGTAAATAACGGAGAAAAGACGTTTTCCGAAATTTTCTATACCAGGAATCGAACCCGGAGCCTCTGCGTTGCAGTGAAGTAGGCCGGCAAAGGCTTAGCCCGCTCAACCACATAAGCCGTCAAATGTATTGTATTCTACCCATAATTAATAGATTATAGGTAGAATAAAATATATCCTAATATTTTAGTTTAAAAAATATATGCTGATTTTACGTTAACTAGATACTCCCTGACGTCCTGACCTACGGAGCCGAGACATGGACGCTGATGGCAGGATTGGTCCACAAGTTCCAAGTCGCTCAACGGGCTATGGAGTGAGCTATGTTGGGTGTTTATCTTATGGATAAAATCAGAAATGAGGATATCCGTAAGGGAACCAAGGTAACCGACATAGCTCGTAAAATTAGCAAGTTGAAGTGGCAGTGGGCCGGTCACGTCTGCCGATGGAGCAGACGAGTCCTGGAGTGGAGACCGCGTCTCGGTAAACGTAGTGTCGGACGCCCTCCAGCCCGATGGACCGACGACCTGTGCAAGGTCGCCGGTAGGCGCTGGATGAGGAAAACAGAGGACAGGTATGAGTGGCGCCGTCTTGGGGAGGCCTACGTCCAGCAGTGGACTACGAATGGCTGACGACGAGTTGCTACAAATGCGCTGCTGCTCTCTTAAGGGAAACTGGAACCTGGTCACTAATGCCGGAACACAACTCAAGGTTGTTATGGCGCCATACTTTAGACCAGGGGTGGTAGTCATCCAGTCGGGCAAATGCCCTACCACCTGGCTGTGGGTTGTTAAGTCGCCTCTTATGATAGGCCGCCCGGCCGTAGGAAATTGTATTCTTTCTCCGTTCCTGCACGGATAAAAAGTTACTTCTTATATCATCAGCTATCTGCCAGTGAAAGTCTTATCAAAATCGGTCCAGCCGTTTAAGAGATTAGCCGGCACATCCAGACAAAAAATTTAAAATTTGTTTTTTTTTATAAGTACCTTATACATTAGTACATTATACATTTAGTACATTATACATTTAGTACATTATACATTTAGTACATTATACATTTAGCAAAAAAACTCTTATTTTAACATTACAGACACTTCAATTCTATTTATCTGTATGGATTAACTTTTTTTTCAGGCAGCTGCTTAAAGTTATAATATAATATATAATAATAATAATCGGCAGACAAACACACTCATTGTATATCCCCAAATTAAGCAAGTTACGCTTGTGTTATGGGTAATATACAACGGACTACTCTGGGGCCGATCCCAGACACCCAGACCATAGTAAATAACGGAGAAAATACGTTTCCGAAATTTACTATACCAGGAATCGAACCCGGAGCCTCTGCGTTGAAGTGAGGTAGGCCGGCAAAGGCTTAGCCCGCTCAACCACAGAGGCCGTCTTTATAAATTTAAAAGTTGTACGAGGACAACAAAGTGCGTGCGGCAGCTTTTCATCTTGAACACGTCGAAAGGAACCAAACCAGCTGTTAGTGGCTGAAAGAAAGGTTCCCCGTAAGATTTTGAGCCCAACTAGGAGAGACGATGGCAGCTGGAGGGTCCGAACCAACGTATCTCCTGGCCGAGCCTAACATATTTTTTATTTTTTTTTATTGCAGAAGATCAGCAGACAGGCAGACGGCCCACTTGATGGAAAGCGGTTACCATCGCCTATGGACATTCGCAACACCAAAGGCGCTACCAATGCGCTGCTGCTCTCTTAAGAGAAACTGGAACCTGGTCACTAATGCCGGAACACAACACGAGGTTGCTATGGCGGCATACTCTAGACCAGGGGTGGTCGCCATCCAGTCGAGCAAAAATACCCTATCACCTGGCTGTGGGTTGTTTAGTCGCCTCTTACGACAGGCCGCTAGGCCGCAGGAAATTGTATTCTTTCTCCGTTCCTGCACGGATATAATAGGAGAGATAAAACCTCACCGCCTCCATTGGCTCGGTTACGTGGAACGGATAGGAGAGGATCGAAGCGTGAAGAGGGCCTATTTGGGACGATCGGATGAACGACGTCCGGTCGGTCGCCCCAAGTACCGGTGGAGAGGCAGAGTGGAGGCTGACCTGTGTGAGCTTCAAGCCCTTAACTAATACTTAAATGAGAAAAATTCATTTACATAGCAGCTTGCTCCAACCTCTTATACTAAATTTTGTATAACGTTTTTTATCTTGCCAAGCTTGTAAGGAATTTGTGGAGATTTATTGCAGCATAACATTTTAGCATGTCATGTCATTATTATAACTATAACATTATTTTTCTTTCCTTTTATTGTCTTGGTCTTATTGAGTATGCACTGTTTGCTACAACTCCATTAATTCTTCAAAAAGTAATTCTGTAACATACTCCTGTACAAAACTTATTAAAAAAAAAGAATTTGAGATATAAATAGAATATGAAATATAAAGAAGCACAAGTTTCTTGCCGCTTCTTCTCCTTTACAGCATCAACACGTTGCGAAGCAGTGAACATAGAATAGGAAGTAAAAATAAAATTTTAACTTACATGTATGACCTTCAAAAAGTGTTCCCCATTGGAACTTATTATGAATAAAAACTTTTGAATTTGAATTTAACTGACAAGAAATCGCACAGGACAGAAACGGGTGGCGTGTTCTCGTCTCGGAGGCCAAGACACATTTTGGTTCACTGAGCCAACGGAGTTAGTCAGTTAGTTCCTTTCTTGATAAGTCAACTCGGTCAAAAGTTACTCGAGGTCAAGCTCAAATTCACCACCAGTTAAACTGTTTTGTCAAAAAAAATTACACTAATTTAGCAATTCGTAAACGCGTTATTCTTTACCGCTATTTAGGGCGCATTTGGATACAGTCCATTAACGTAGTAGTGGTATCTATACTAATATTATAAAGCTGAAGAGTTTGTTTGTTTAAACGCGCTAATCTCAGGAACCGCTGGTCCGATTTGAAAAATTCTTTCAGTGTTGAATAGTACATTTATCGAGGAAGGCTATAGGTTATATTATATTTTCAAAAAAATTAGGGATCCTTACTAAAAGTCCAATAATATAACGCGAGGTGTAAAAAAATGACCCGAAAAAATCCTTACACGGCGTGCGCTGCGAAAACTATTGATTATAGAACAAAACAATGCACTACCACTTTGCAGAACATATAATTGTCTACAAAAAATATCACGTAACCATATGTCTAACTATTGTAGTTATCTCACAATAAGTGTTTTCATTTATTTTTTTAAATAATTAAAATGCCGTCGCTTCAAAAACTCTTTATTTTGTACCTTGATATTAATCCTTATCAAAATAAATTACTCCATATTCAAGACGAATTCAATACCTTTCTAGAAGTATTAGTGTTGTAGCCAAATATACTAATATAATGTTTGATTTAACGCGCTAATCTCAGGAACTACTGGTATGATTTGAAAAATTCTTTCAGTGTTGGATAGGCCATTTATCGAGGAAGGCTATAGGCTATATATCAACACACTAAGACCAAAAGAGCATCAATGAAGAATATTTCAAAATCGCGCGATGTCGCGGGCACAGTTAGCAAATGATAATATTAATCCTTTTGTGTTCCTAGTGCCTCTAGTAGCCTATTTCAAAACGGAGTCAGCTTGTGTCTGAAATTGTCTGTGGTTGCCCGCACTCCAGCGCTCTATGCTTGCCTTTCTAGAACAAGTGCATCGTTGACGTTCGCTGCGTTTAACTTTTTTGCATTGTGTTAAACGCATTCATATTTTTTATTTATTTAAATGTCTGTGAGCTCTAAATGTGACAATAAAGCAACTTTAGATATTTCATCATTAATAATGAAATCTGCTCCGGTGGTTCGGGCATGTGGAAAGAATGCATGATGAAAGAATGACTAAACAGATATACAATGCAAAAGTGGATGGATGCAGAAGTCGTGGAAGGCCACGACACACCTTCCATGATCAAATTGATCGTGTACTAGCAGAAGGTGATGTCAGGAGCCTTAAGAACAGACGAGCGTGCATGACAAGAGTTATGAATGTGAAAGAAGCAAGTGAGGTGTGTAAGAATAAGTCTGAATGGCGCTCTGTTGTTCGTGCCTACCCCGCAAGGGGACTGGCGTGAAGTTATGTATGTATCTAACCATCAATATGAAATTAGATAGATATATAGATAACACTTTATTGTAGACCATTACAGAAAAACTTACGAACTAGTATTAGTCTAGTTGGGTACAAAGGGCGGTCTTATCGCTAAAAAGCGATCTCTTCCAGACAACCCGTGGCAAGAGTATTCTGATTAGGAGTGGCGACGGTGGTATACATAATTATTGTACGATTACTTACATTTTAATAATAAATATATAACTATACTATATATACAAATATACATATAAGTTATATACATATACAAGATGTGGTGATAATATGCAATTAAGTGTGAAATTAGTAATTTATCAAACTATTTATATACTAAACTAGCTGTGCCCGCGACTTCTTCCTAATTTCAAAAGTAGCCTATGTTACTCTTTATGACATCAGATATCTGACAGTGATAGTCCCGTCGAAATTGGTCCAGCCGTTTCAGAGATTAGCCGGAACATCCAGATAGACAGACAAAAATTTTAATAATTGCATTTTCGAAATTTCCTGGTTCGAATTAATCCCCCCCTGATTTTACTCACATTTTTATTTTGATATTACAAACAGACACTTCAATTTTATTTATCTGTATAGATAAATAGACTCACGTGCAAAATATACGTAGGTAACTACTTGTTTGTTTATTTCCTTTTCTTAACCTCGGATATATTGTATTTCTGCCTGGCAACTGACCGTGACCAACTATTGTCGAAGTCTATGTACCTTGGATGTGTACTGATTTCCGTGAAATTAAGGCAACATTTGAGGCCCGAATTTATATCTCCAAACAGACCTTAGTTTTACAAAGTAATTATATATACAAAGTAATTAAAATAATTTGTAATGAATATTTGTTTGAGACTTAATGATGATAAATTAGCTAATGGACAACAATAGCATCGTCATAAAAACTAAATAATAACACCACCCTGAATAATTTTATTTTATTTTATTTTACAATTTTTGGATGACTATCAGCTATTCACATTGTAATAATAACACATTAGTGATAGTGAGCTATTAACAAGTCACCATAGATAGAAATAAATTAAGATATCTAATCAGAGATCAGACGACTAAAAACAAAGAGAGAAAAAAAAAATCTAGCACCCTAAGAAAACCTGCGCATTACACACTAAAATTCAAAATATAGATACATACATACATAACTTCACGCCAGTTCCCTTGCGGGGTAGGCACGAGCAACAGAGTGCCATTTAGGCTTATTCTTACACACCTCACTTGCCTCTTTGACATTCATAACTCTTGTCATGCAAGCTCGTCTGTTCTTAAGGCTCCTGACATCACCTTCTGCTAGTACACGATCAATTTGATCATGGAAGGTGTGTCGTGGCCTTCCACGACTTCTGCATCCATCCACTTTGGCATTGTATATCTGTTTAGTCATTCTTTCAAAATATAGATCATTGAGTTTCTTCCTAAAACCAGACACTGAGGTACCCCTTATATCCAAATCATAGCTGCGAATTAATTTATTATAGGTTGTACACGATTGACACAGAAAACTATTTTGGCGACAGTTCGTGTCAACCGATTTCAAAGCAAAATAGGGACTATGACGGAAAGAGTGTCGAGGAGTATATATATCTATTTTGTTAAGTAATTCAGGACAATCGAATGTCTGTGAATTTACAATACGAGATAGGAAAGTTAAATCAGCGATTTCCCGGCGCTGTGCGAGTTTCAGAAAATGGTGATTCTTACAAGGTATACTAAAATCTTTTAATTTGGAGTTGGTCCTAAAATTTAGATGGTAGGCGTCCCGACGGAATGACTCTAATTCCCTGGCAGCGTGGCAAGCCTTTGGTGTGGGATGCGACTTGCGTAGGCACGTTGGCCGCATCCCATTTACCAAACACGTCTAAATCAGCCGGTTCAGCGGCGGAAACAGCCGAATCACTCAAGCGGCGCAAATATGCAACCCTCTGTGAGAGTTATATGTTTGTGCCGTTTGCTGTCGAGACGTTTGGACCGTGGGGTCCTGAGGCCATGAGCCTCTACCAAAATTTATCGAAACGACTCATTGACTCTTCGGGTGATCAGAGGGCTAGTGCTTACCTCGGCCAACGGATCAGTATGGCGATCCAGCGAGGAAACGTAGCTAGCCTTCTGGGCACCTTACCCATAGAAGACGGTGATCTGGGCTCAGTATTCTACTTATAGTCTTGAGGGACTATGAGTAGAATACAATACAAATAAGTTAAGTTTTCTTGCATTGTATAACAATAGAATAAATAAATTAAAATTAAAATTTAGATATTTAATAAATTTTACTTGTATTCGTTCAATGCGTTTAATGTATACGTCATATCTTGGATTCCAGACTTGAGAAGCGTATTTTAAATGAGATCGAACATAATGTAGTAAACAACGCTTGAATTCATTGACTATAATAACCATTTTCTCTTTACGCAACTCGTGCGCAGGCTATCGCGTGCGGCGCCGTGCCCGCGTGTCCGACGCGCGCCAGTTGGCTACGAGCGCGCGTTGCGCTCACGCGCCTCATCATGAACCTAGTCCGCGAGGAGCACGCGACGCGCTTCATAGAAATAATCGAACCGAACCCCGAGGAGTGCCCGGTATACACTATACCCCGCGAACCCAATGTGCCGTTCAAACTCCGACTCCTAAACGAGAATCTCCACAACCCTAGTGATCCCAAAGCCAAGTTAATGCCAAGGTTTGACGTGAGTGCTATTTCTCCTTCGCGATCGAAAATACTGGAGTTATTAAGGCCAGAAGATCCAGGAAGGGATGCATTGGAAGCTATTGTGAGGCCAGTGCCGCGACGTGGTTTAACCAGACCGTTAGACGAAGATACGCGTAGGTTTTTGCAAAAGGCTTTAGAATCACCTAGTTTTCTCACCGATCCGTTGCAGTCTGTAACAGAACCGCAGAACTCCGATGAGCAATCAATAGAATCAACTCCAAAGTCCATAAGTTCTCAAGCAGAACGATCGTTAGCAGATGAATTAAAAGAGGCTGAAGAAGATGAACAATCTGGTAGTCATATAGGTCACGAATTGCTATGCGAATTTAGAAGACGTGGCGGGGGGATTAGGGAATCTGTGGAGCGGGAGCGATTGGGGAAATTAGCTTTATCTGTGGAGGAGGACGATGAGGACGACGCCGGACTCTGTGCAGCTGCGAGGAGAATCGACGCGTTGCTGGCGGAGTCGAGGGATCTGCACGAGGAGTTGGCGGGCATTCAGGAGGATCTGCAGGTGCTGGCTCGGCGCGTCGCTCGCCGCGACCCATGATGCGTTGGTACCGTTCGCGTCCCTGCCACACATGGGAATCACACGCTTTTACTGCACTCTACTAGTAGTATCTCTAGCACTTTTTATGCACCTTTCACGCCAAGACTTGGGATAGTAACAAAGCTACGTTTTAACGCTTTTTTATTATTATTATTAATATCTCTACGGACTCGAGTTCCGTACCCTTTTTTACTACTTAATTTCTATATAAAATTTTAGACTCCATACACGCTTATTGTTTATTTTTGTTACTGTGTGTGACATTAATTTAGTAATTTTTATGTTGTGGTGTACCTTAAGAATAACTTATTATATTAATTTATTTTAATTTTAATACTAAACTTATACTAATGTAGAGTGTATCTGTTACATGCTGGTGTTGTGAGGAAGTGCATGTGCAGTGTTGGCCTTATATCTATACTTATATATAGTCCTATCTAGTGCCATGTGTGTTGTTTTTTTCTTTTCTGTGGCTACGCTCGCGCTTTTAATCCCGTTATTCTATTTTAATTTGCCGTTTCGGCTACTTTTCAATCGCCGTGATCACTGAAGACTTAGGCTACCGCCAACTTGTTCGTTTTAGTTTTTTTAATTATTTTTAGTGTTCACTCTAATTCTCTTCTGGGAGCTTAATCTTATTTACGCTTGACATCTTTGTATTCCGTGATCACTAGTGAAAAGTGGTCGAAACGTCGGACTAAAATTCAAATAAAATGACGCGCCTAAAACTGTTAAAACTTATTTTATCTATGTATGTATATTAGTGGCGAACACATGAGAATACTAAGTATCCGTTATTAACACATTTATTCTGGCAACGGGTTTTAATGAATTTATGAGTAAGAGTTAATTTAGTATTAAATTATTTAAAATCTTTTTCAATAAGACACTTTAATTTATTTCCTAAATACATTTTGTTACGTGTCGCGAGACTCGAATTACAATGCCGTTAGAATTACTATAGAATTTGTTAGAACTATACAAACACGTATAAGACAGGTACAAATATAACCGAACACAACAAGTCCAAACGTAATGCTGAAGGTCGTAATTGAATAAAACGCGCAAAGTCCGTCACTTATTACATTCCCGATTGTAGTACACACATCTCGCTTCGCTGGTGGTTCTCGCTCGACTAACTCGTCCTTCAATCGGGACATTGCTTTATACTGCACAAATGCAATATGTCCGCCCAGCAGCGTGGACCGTATTTCCTAGAATCAGCTTGTACTTTAAATCCGTAACACTTGGCTAATGATTACAATACAACAATAGGCCGTATGCCAATAAGTAAACAAAAGAAGACGACCATAAAAGAATGTCAATGTTATTAGTTCAACTGCCGACGGGTAATAAATGTGCTTTGTTTCAGATACGCAGGTGGATTTTGTGTTTGTCGGGACCTGAGTTGTAACAATATTAAGTTCATTGTAGAATTAATTATATTAAAATCTTGATGATAAAAGATAATAACGGAGCATTCCTGTTTGGTGATAATGGAGTGATAAGATAGTTGCTTGACCTTCCTGCCGAGACAATTGCCGGTGCTCCACCAACGGATGGAAGTGCATTTTATATATACATACATGTATGGGTATATCTGTAGAATTATTTGTAGAGGGTCATGAATCACGGTGCAATGAATTTAAAAAGTGAAAAAAATCAGGGGCCTTATTCGGACCCATGACTTCGGAAATTAAAATTATAGAATTTTGGTCTACCGTCATAATATTATAACAATCAGTTTACATTACTAGTAGACAATAAGGTCAATGGCACAATGCTCTCTTCTTGACAATAGTTCTAGAAGATTGGATGAATGAATGAATGAATGACTTATTGCTAAAATATATGCAAACAAGATGTTACAATACGCGTTGTTTCAATACATTATTAGGCATGCAATGTCCGGATACCTGTCAGAATTGTAAAACTGAATAAATCTTAATATATATAAATTACGTGTCACGTTGTTTGTCCGCAAAGGACTCCTAAACTACTTGACCGTTTTTAATCAAATTTGCACACCGTGTGCACTTTGATCCGACTTGAAAGATAGGATAGCTTACATTTGGACCCGGTAGGTGGCGCTGGAATCGGGTTCTAAATTTTATTTCTTCATGGTAGAACAACGTCTGCCGGGACAGCTAGTAAAATATATGATATAAAATATTGCAATAATTTTTATCCGTCCAGGAACGGAGAAAGAATACAATTCCCTGCGGCCGGGCGGCCTATTTTTTTATTTTTTTTTTGTTTTGAGGCGAGGGAAAATGCTTAACCGATTTAC
The DNA here is from genome assembly GCA_019925095.2 of Dendrolimus kikuchii. Lineage (NCBI taxonomy): Eukaryota > Metazoa > Arthropoda > Insecta > Lepidoptera > Lasiocampidae > Dendrolimus > Dendrolimus kikuchii. The sequence goes on from CM034390.1 coordinate 1,425,984, forward strand.
GCACAAACTGGGTCGTTGCTAGGGGAACGACACGCGTCGGTCGGGGGCGATAACACTGCAGCAATAGTATGCTCTTGGCAGGGCGCCGTCCGCGATCGACGTCACAGAATAGTGTGGAAGACTCCGAGCGTTGCTGCACGAGCGAGCAACCCCAATACCCACTAAAAACCCCCTCCTCCCTGTCGACCCTGCGCTTTTGTTTGTGTTGGAAAGGCTGAGATTTAGAACATAGTTACGCCCAGCCGAGCGGCCGGGCGGCCTGTCGTAAGAGGCGACAACCTTGAGATGTGTTCCGGCAAGTGACCAGGTTTCAGTTTCCCTTAAGAGAGCAGCAGCGAATTTGTAGCACCTTTGCTCTTGCAAATGTCCATAGGCGATGGTAACCACTTTCCATCAGGTGGGCCGGTCTGCTGAACTCCTGCAATAAAAAAAATAATTATATGTATTAATTGTAACAATATTAAGTTTATTCTATAATTAATATCAAAAATCTTGTTGATAAAAGATAATGACGGCCCATTCCTGTTTGGTGATAACGGACTGATAAGATAGTTGCTTGACCTCTCTTGGATGACACAACATTCAGGATAGCTGCCTGCATTCGTCTGGGGGCAAGTGTTGTAGTGCTACATCGCTGTCGGTGTGGAGATACGAGTTGATAAGGCCACCATGGCTTGTAATGCGCGAGGAGCGCCGGCAGAATATCACGGCACGCGAAACTTACGGCGGCTTTCAATATTCGATCGCAATCCTAAAATGGTTATCTGTCCAGATTTTAACCAATCCATCGATCGATCCAAAATCCTCAATATAACATCTGGTTATAAAATCTCCCAAAAAAAAAGGGTTGGTCATAAATTTGTGTCCTCTCGAACGTTTTGTTTCACGCAGTTTTAATTAACAGTTATTTAGATTTTGATGTGGAAAGAATGCATGATGAAAGAATGACTAAACAGATATACAATGCAAAAGTGGATGGATGCAGAAGTCGTGGAAGGCCACGACACACCTTCCATGATCAAATTGATCGTGTACTAGCAGAAGGTGATGTCAGGAGCCTTAAGAACAGACGAGCTTGCATGACAAGAGTTATGAATGTCAAAGAGGCAAGTGAGGTGTGTAAGAATAAGCCTAAATGGCAGTCTGTTGTTCGTGCCTACCCCGCAAGGGAACTGGCGTGAAGTTATGTATGTAGATTTTGATGATAATTTTTACATTCAAAGTGGTATATTTCATGAATAAACATAATATTTTTTTTATATTTATTAATATATATTTTATAAATAACCTTAGGGAATTGATTAAACATTTTAAAACACGCTCTTTTCTTCTGTAACTCAAACCTTTGGATAGGAACAGAACACCATCTTAATGACATTATCCGTCGGTCTCTTGTCAGCGCCGGGGCACCAGCTCTTGTCATTCTAATATTCATTTACATTATAATAAAATTTTCTTAAAAGGCTTTTTAAACAAACTTATAGGCTGATTGATTTAATGAATTTCGTTTTAATATATTTACTTTCTCAGTAAAAACCTAAGCAATGAAAATCTTACTTAGAACCAGGATAATGCCTTAATTGATATTTGTGACAAATATCCGTGCAGGAACGGAGAAAGAATACAATTTCCTGCGGCCGGGCGGCCTGTCGTAAGAGGCGACTTAACAACCCATAGCCAGGTGGTAGGGCATTTGCCCGACTGGATGGCTACCAACCCTGGTCTAAAGTATGTCGCCATAACAACCTTCAGTTGTGTTCCGGCATTAGTAACCAGGTTCCAGTTTGCCTTAAGAGAGCAGCAGCGTATTTGTAGCAACTTTGGTGTAGCAAATGTCCATAGGCGGTGGTAACCGCTTTCCATTAAGTGGGCCGTCTGCCAGTCTGCTGATCTCCTGCAATAAAAAAAATTATACAATATTTATTTACTCTTTAGCTTTCTGCACTCCTCTTCACCGTCTCATCACAAATTAATATATAGACGACTAGCTGACCAGGCGAACTTCGTACCGCCATATTTTCTGAATTCCTAAAAGACTTTGTTTCATGACACAAAAACAAAATAACCAAAATCGCTCTAGGTGATTAGGAGGATTCTAGAACCCGATCTCAGCGCTACCTACGGTTCCAATTGTGGATCTAAACCATCCTGAGACCCACTCAAACACACAGACAAAATTTCATCAAAATCGGTAAAGTCGTTCTCAAGTTATAAAATTACAACGAAAAGTGGCATTGATTTATATATATATATATATATATAGAAGTATTTTAAGATCACGGGACTGGTGTTTATTATTATTGTTACAACTTAGACCCCGACAAAGAAAAATTCCACGTACAGACCTGTAAAAGCACATTTTATTACCTGTCGGCATTTGAACTAGTTGCAATCCTTTTATGATCGTCTACTTTTGTTCCCTTATTTATTGGCATACGTTTCTAAGTTATTGTGGAGAACAGCCTATTGTTCTATTGTACTCGCTCATTATCATCATTAGCCAGGTGTTACGGATTACGATTAGACCCCGATTCAAAGAAACTGTTCCATCTTGTGTCAGGCGGGCACATTTTGCATTTGTAAGTATAAAACGACGGCCTGATTTTGAGCTATTACGATACGGCATGACGTGTGAACATCCGGAAATCTTATAGTGACGGACTTTGCGCGTTTAATCGAATTACGTCCTACTGCACTTACGTGTGGATTACTTGCGTTCCCTTATATTTGTACCTGGTTATACGTGTTTGTAAGTTCTAATAAACTCTATAATAATTCTAGCCTATTGTTCTATTGTGCTCGCTGATTAGCATCATTAGCCAGGTGTTACGGATTACGATTAAAAGCTAATTCTAGGAAACTGTGTCGATCTTGTGTCGGGCGGGCACATTTTGCATTTGTGAAGTATAAAACGACGGCCTGATGGAGAGAGGTGGCAGTTGAGCGTGACGTGTGTACATCCGGAAATCTAATAGTGACGGACTTTGCGCGTTTTTATCGAATTACGACCTTCTGCATTACGTTTGGATTTGTTGCGTTCGGTTATATTTGTACCTGTGTTATACGTGTTTGTATAGTTCTAACAAACTCTATAATAATTCTAACGGCATTTTAATTCGAGTCCCGCTAACTCGTAACATTATCTTTAAACGAATCATTATTAGTGTTAGCAATAGCATATGTCTATCTATTATAGTTATGCCACAATAAGTGTTCTTTTATTTTGAAAATTTAATTATAATAATAATCATAATAATCGGCAGACAAACACACATATTGTATATCCCCAAATTAAGCAAGATACGCTTGTGTTATGGATAATATACAACGGACTACTCTGGGGCCTATCCCAGACACCCAGACCATAGTAAATAACGGAGAAAATACGTTTCCGAAATTTACTATACCAGGAATCGAACCTGGAGCCTCTGCGTTGCAGTGAGGTAGGCCGGCAAAGGCTTAGCCCGCTCAACCACAGAGGCCGTCTAAATTAAAATGCCGCCGCTAGAAAAGGCTCTTTATTTGTATCTTGGTATTCATCCTTATCAAGATAAATTACTTCATGTTCAAGACTGCTTCAATACCTTTATATAACTTTTTGAATTATTCAATTCAAGACATTCCATTCGAAAGATATCACGAGCTTAAAAATGTAAGTATTAGAACACGCGGCCGTGACGCTTTTTCGTGAGCGAAAAATCGTAAGAACCCGTCTATATAGATTCACTTAAAAAATTGACAATTTATATCTACAAAAATGTGATAATGCACGAGCGATATAGCGGACGTGATTTACATAGTCTCTTAAGAAAGACATCTTAAAATTTCTTCGAGGTAGGCAACGCTACGTCCCTGGTGTTGCAATAATGCCTAGGCGAGGGTAACAAATTTTAAATCCGTCTGCCTTTTTGCTTGCTTGAGGCAATAGGAAAAGCAAGGTTATGGTAAATTGCAGTTAGTGTTTTGTACAGACGCAGTCAGCGCGCGCTTGTCGGTGTGCGGCCGCAGCGCGCGCCCTGTCGGCGGAGGCCCGGGCGCTCCGCTACCTGGACGACGTTGTGGCGCTGCTGCGGGGAGACGTCGCCGCTGCTAAGCGCGCTAAGGCCTGGCCCTTCGCCATCGGACGGCGGCAGCCCGGCCGGAACTATGTCATATGATCTAAGGTACAATGCTTCTAGTACTATGTAGAATATTACGTTAGTTATCCTTATATAGAAAGAAGAGTGAATTTGGGTAATAGTGTGAATGGATCGTTAGGTAAACTTCTAGGCGCTAAAAACCTCAGCCAGAAGGCCCAGCTCGCCATACACAACGCGGTGCTGGTACCTACGCTCACGTATGGATGCGAGAGTTGGGTATGGAAGAGAGAGCATGAAAGTAGAGCAAACGCGGTCGATATGCGAGCACTGCGCAAAATCTGCGGAGTGACGCTTGTAGACCGCATTCGTAATACCGAAGTAAGAAAGAGAGTTGGTCTGAAAGAGAGTGTCGGGGTGAAGGTAAGGAAAGGAATGCTCCGGTGGTTCAGGCATGTGGAAAGAATGCATGATGAAAGAATGACTAAACAGATATACAATGCAAAAGTGGATGGATGCAGAAGTCGTGGAAGGCCACTACACACCTTCCATGATCAAATTGATCGTGTACTAGCAGAAGGTGAGGTCAGGAGCCTTAAGAACAGACGAGCTTGCATGACAAGAGTTATGAATGTCAAAGAGGCAAGTGAGGTGTGTAAGAATAAGCCTAAATGGCACTCTGTTGTTCGTGCCTACCCCGCAACGGAACTAGCGTGAAGTTATGTATGTATGTATGTATGTTATCCTTATAGGTATAAATAATGAGTGCTTATATGTGTAGACACAGGAACGGAGGATATCCAAAATGATGAGAGGTTTCCTCTCGTATAAATTTCGTATAATTCGTTTTTTACAAGTTCGTTACGCTGGTAAAATTTTAAACGTATATTAATGAAGTAACCAAGTATGAAGTGACTTGAAGTTCGTAAGTGACGTTTTATCTGTCACTGCTAATGTGACGTATGACGTTTACGTATATTGTGTCGTTGTTGCTGTCAAAGGTAACTATCCAAAAAGTCAGATCCGGAATTGCGTATTGTGTCTGAATAATATGTATGCTATATAATTTGTAATTGAAATTACATAATCAAAAAAATATAATGTTACGAGCTATAGGACTCGAATTAAAATAAATGCCGTTGAAATTACTATAGAATTTATTAGAACTGTAAAAACACGTATAAAATACATACATAACATCACACCAGTTCCCTTGCGGGGTAGGCACGAACAACAGAGCTCCATTTAGGCCCATTCTTACACACCTCACTTGCTTCTTTGACATTCATAACTCTTGTCATGCACGCTCGTCTGTTCTTAAGGCTCCTGACATCACCCTCCGCTAGTACACGATCAATTTGATCATGGAAGGTGTGTCGTGGCCTTCCACGACTTCTGCATCCATCCACTTTTGCATTGTATATCTGTTTAGTCATTCTTTCCACATGCCCGAACCACCGGAGCATTCCTTTCCTTACCTTCACCCCGACACTCTCTTTCAGACCAACTCTCTTTCTTACTTCGGTATTACGAACGCGGTCCGCGAGCGTCACTCCGCAGATTTTGCGCAGTGCTCGCATCTCAACCGCGTTTACTCTACTTTCATGCTCTCTCTTCCATACCCAACTCTCGCTACCATACGTGAGCGTAGGTATAAAATAGGTACAAATAGGTACCAGCACCGCGTATAAAATAGGTACAAATATACTGGATACAACCAGTAACACTACTTGTTACAATCTGCACAATCAATAACACGCGCAAAGTCCGTCACTATATCGCTCATCGAATGTACTACACACGTCTAACTCGTTCTCGTTCGGGCACCCCTTTATATTCAGCTTAGGACCGTGTAGACAATGATTTCCACGAATCACACCTGCGCCACTGTCGACGCTATTCCCAGAAAACATAATTCTGCACACCTGCAGGATTATGCCTGCGAACGGCCATAAACAAGTACAATAACAATAGGCTATTGTATAATTGTAAATTTTAAATACAAAAGAACTCCAAATGCGGAGGGTAATAAAACCTGTGTTTTACAACCTGCAGGTGTGCGCATTTCCGTGTCGGTATGTAACAATAATTCATCTTGCATACTGTATGTATCTAGGTACCCGTAACGATGTAAAAAGGAGTTATGAGCTTAGCCAGCGTCTAGAGATGCTAGAGAGGAGGCCCTCAGGAAAACCTCTTCCATGTTGCTAGACCTATTGCACGAGGTCAGCAGACAGTCAGATGGCCCACCTGAAGGATAGCGGTTACCATCGCCTATGGACATTTGCAACATCAAAGGTGCTACAAATGCGCTGCTGCTTTCTAAAGGGAGACTGGAACCTGGTCATTAATGCCAGAACACAACTCAAGGTTGGTATGACGGCAGATCCTAGACAAGGGGTGGTAGCATACCACCGGGTTACCACGCTCTTATAGAAAGACTTATATACAACTGATATACAATTACAAAACGGACCATAATTACAATATTTTCTAGGCAATACAATAGGCGGCCTTATCGCTCAAAGCGATCTCTTCCAGGCAACCTAAATCAATGAAATTTCAATCAAACGATGTAGGTGGTGCAGAAAAATGGCAATTGATACATAAATACTCAAACTTCAAAATCTATCCGTGCAGGAACGGAGAAAGAATACAATTTCCTGCGGCCGGGCGGCCTGTCGTAAGAGGCGACTAAACAACCCATAGCCAGGTGGTAGGGCATTTGCCCGACTGGATGGCTACCACCCTTGGTCTAGAGCATGCCGCCATAACAACTTTGAGTTGTGTTCCGGCATTAGTGACCAGGTTCCAGACTCACTTAAGAGAGCAGCAGCGCATTTGTAGCACCTTTGGTGTTGCAAATGTCTATAGGCGATGGTAACCGCTTTCCATCCAGTGGGCTGTCTGCCTGTCTGCTGAACTCCTGCAATAAAAAAAAAAAAAAAACTTGTTTAAGAATTAAATACATATGCAAATACATACATATATACATAGTCATACAATGATATATTTCAAAATACATAAGTTATTATAATAAATGTATTAGCATGATTATGTTATACTAGCTGTGCCCGCGACGTCGTTCGCGTGGAATTTGTTTTCAAGACCCCCCCGATTTTGAAACATTCTTCATTGGTGCTCCGCTCTTATTAGTCTTAGCGTGATGATATATAACCTATAACCTTCCTCGATAAATGGGCTATCTAAAACTGAAAGAATTTTTCAAATCAGACCAGTAGTTTCTGAGATTAGCGCGTTCAAACAAACAAACTCTTCAGCTTTATATATTAGTATAAGATTAATCAGATATTTGTCGACAAATAGTGTTTTCTGAGTAAACTTCTAAATGTTGGTAAGGATTTGGCCTCTCTGACAGTAAGAGGCAGCATATTCCAAATTTTGACTGACAGCCTGCACTGTAAAATAATCATTATATTAATACGTTAGGCAAAAACTTTGTACCCCTTTTTACGAAAATTGCACGGACGGAGGAGTATGAAATTTCGCACACTTATAGTTTATATAGAGAAGGAGTGCAGAATACTAATATTTAAAAAAAAATATGCATAAGAAATAAATTAAGGGCCGCTTGCATAACGATCGCCTTTAAATAAAAATAGTTAATCATATTAAACTGCCTAAATACGTTTTACACAAAACGTATTGACGGTTCTTTAAATATATTTAGCGGAAAATTTTGCGTTGTGCAAGACATTAATTGTATTTAAGGGTGTTAAATGCGTTTTGTGTTTCTTAAATAAATTTAAGCAACCTTATGCATGCGGCCCTAAATCAATTAAAAAAAACATTACACACACTACTATGTATTTGACGCACACACGCATTTATACTTTATTTATTATTCTTTTGTTTATTTTTAAAGTCAAATGAACAGTGTAGCCTTGGCGAAATCTGTGATTATAGAACTATAGTCTTTGACAACAGAACCTTGATAATGTTCAAACTTATAATTAACTGGCAATATTAGTATATTATTTAAATCCTAAATATTAATAAAACTACAATAATTATAAACTTAAAAATAAACTACAAACTATACAATATCAAAACTAAAACTAAATAAAAAAGGGGAAAATATCTAAAGACAAGATAACTTTTTTTTTATTGCAGGAGATCAGCAGACAGGCAAACGGACCACTTGATGGAAAGCGGTTACCATCGCCTATGGACATTTGCAACCGCAAAGTTGCTACAAATGCGCTGCTGCTCTCTTAAGGGAGACTGAAACCTGGTCACTAATGCCAGAACACAACTCAAGGTTGTTATGGCGACATACTTTAGACCAACTTACTAACTTATAATTTAAATCAAATATGGTCGAATTTCGACCACTGGGCGATCACTCTGGAAGAATACGTGTTGGGAACATCGTATCCCCGATGCGGGCCCCCGCTCCACCCTCGCGGCGTTCGGGTCGCCCGACCCGCCCGCCGGCCAAGCTACTCAGTTAATCCTGCAACCTTGTGACGTACGCATGTATGTAGGAACTCACGCGCCGGCCTGCGCGCCGCGCGTTCGGGGTTCGTTCAGTAGGTTTATTCATTAAAACAAGTTTACCAATCAAGCTTTATTATTTCAAGTGCCCGCTATAATAATTGGCAGCCCAACGTGTGGCACGAAATATAGTGTTTTAAAACAGTTTTAGTGTGTTCTAGTTATAAACTTTGCGATACCTGTGTGTGCCGATACGTTTGTTCCGCGTTTGTTCTGAGTTAGTACTCAACGCGACGTTTAGGTGGCTATCGTAAGTCTAGAACTAAACTGTAGGTTCGTGATTTAGTACCTAATGACCTAACGTGTTCTGAATAGGTTTCTATAGGACTTGTGAGTGAAATACACGTTCGTACGAGTGTGAGTGCTCGACGTGTTTGGACTTGTTTGAACTTGTTCGGACTCATTCGTTTTTATTCAAACTTGTTCGTACTTTTGCATACTTGTTTATAACTTAAGTTAGTACTTTGAATAAACCTAGGTACCCTAAAACGGTTCAAATGTTTATTTGTGTTTGTTTTACGTGACATTTTGATTTAAATTTAATTTATTGTTTTATATAAAGTGACTATAAGTATAAAGAACTAGAAATTAGTGTTTATTTTCATATATGTAAGTACATACGTACGATGGTTCCGTAAGTACTTTTGGACTTATTTATACAGGACTGTACTTACCTACTAGTTGGAATAATTTTGGAAGAATAATTTTATACAAAGACTTTTTTTTTCGTTAATTGGAACATTGTGTTTTGTGTACAGACAGTGTTGTTTTCCAATTTAAGACTTTTAGTGTCAGACTGTTTTGAACTTAGAACTTTATTTTCAAGTTATCTTTTATAGTTGAAGTTATTGTTTATTTAGGCTACGATGAACAATTATTTTGTGTTGAACTATATTGTGTTTTCCGTTTGTCTTGGTGATCGGACAATTTATCACCGTGGAAACATAGAGTTTTCCGATTAGGCATTATGGTGCTTACACGGTCTGGTGCAACCAGTGACGGGATGGATCAGCATATACCCTCTGTGGATAGGGGTATCGCTGGAGAGTCTGAGACTCTCTTGTCCGCGTCCGGCGTGGCTCATGTGCCGCCGGGCGCGCCTCCACCGCCTACTGCGGGCCCTAGCGGGGCCTCCACCTCTGCTGCGCCGTTTGCGCAGTCGCCGGCGCCGTCTGTTCAACCGGGAACTCCAATAGTTATGACGGATCAACACTTGGCGTATCTTTTGTCTTTGATACGCGCTCCAGCTTCACCGCCTGCGCCTGTTACGAGTGCCTTGTCTGGTAACTTTGCAAATTGCTCATCGCGCTTCGACGGTGCAAAAGGGAGCGACGTTTTAGCTTTTGTCGACGCTATAGAAATATATAAGGAATGCGTCGGTATAGAAGATCACATAGCCTTGCGAGGCTTACCAATGCTTTTGTCTGGTCTTGCAGCAACCTGGTGGCAAGGTGTGAAAGCATCTGTTAATAGTTGGCCTGATGCCATAGAATTATTAAAGCAAACTTATGGTCCTCGTTTGCCGCCACACAGGGTTTACCGGAAAATATTTGAACGGGAACAAGGCGATGAGCCTACCGATATTTTCGTCTGCAAAATAAGAGCATTGTTAGCACAGTTGCCGTCGACTGCTATCTCTCAGGAAGCTCAGCTCGACATGGTGTATGGGCTACTGCATAAGAGAATAAGGGAGAAGATATGTCGTAAATCTTTTATGTCTTTCTCTGAGCTATTGGAACAGGCCCGTTCTATTGAAGATATTTTAGATGAAGGCCGTAGCTCTCAGCAGTCACAGCTTAGAAAGAATAAGGAATCAGTGACTCCGATTGTAGACACAGCATATCCAGCAGTACCAGCTTCGTCCAGTAAAGCAAGTAGAGCTCGTTGCTATTATTGTAAGCAATTCGGCCATTTGAAAGAGGAGTGCCCGAAGCTGTTATCTAAGAAATCGTTTCCTGGTAACATTAAGAAAGAAGAAGACAGTTTGACACCTTCAGTAACATGCTTTGGATGCGGCACGCCTGGTGTTATACGAGCTAATTGCTCTACTTGTAAGAATAAACAGGAATCGTCTGCTTCTTTTTCCGCTTTCCAGTCAATTGCCGCTATTGGAAGCGAGGTCATTGACCCGCGTCAGAGACCCGTAGTGGAATTGGAGATTTATGGTGCTCGTGGAAGTGCGTTGTTTGATACTGGTGCAAAGCAATCGGTTGCTAGTGAAAGTTTATGTGCACATTTAGTGAAACACGGTCATAAGTTCGATAAAACGTGTACTAGTGTTAAGTTAGCTGATGGTTCATGTAAAAATCTTGTAGTAGATGTAGCTAAGGTGGATGTAAGGGTGCCGCAGGGGCCTGTCGTTCCCACTCTTTTTATTATTTTGCCTGGTGCAACTGATACCTTGTTAGGTATGAATTTTTTATTAGACGCAGGTGTGGTACTTGACTTTAAAAATTCTCGTTATACTTTTAGTCATATACCGCGATATTTTACGATGAGATTTGAACCAGAGGTAGGTTCCCATTTTGGGTCGGATCAACGTCAACGGCTCTCGGAACTCCTGAATGATCAAGAGGACATTTTTACTCCAGGGGGAGCGCCAACTTCTTTTGCGCTGCATCGTATAGATACGGGCGATGCTACGCGAATCACTAATCAACAGCGTCGGAGGAAGATTTACGCCGACAGGGGGCGTCAACCCGCACCAAGCTACAAAATTGGTGATTTAGTTTTGGTTTCGGCCCACGTTTCCAGTAATGTTGACAAAGGGGTTACTAGTAAGTTTACGCCCAGACGACTGGGACCGTTCAAAATAGCTGAGTTAGTTAGTCCTACCACCTATAAAGTAGTAGATAATAATGGAAACACTACTAAGTACCACGCTAGTGCTCTCACTTTATATCAAGGAGATTCTGCCGTAATTCAGAGTAGGAGGAGGGGTAGGCCTTCCAAAGCCAAGTCCTCTCCCGGGGTGTCCGAGGACTTGGAGGGGGAGACTATAGCGCGGCAAGTATGTAAAAGCGCTGGAAGAATACGTGTTGGGAACATCGTATCCCCGATGCGGGCCCCCGCTCCACCCTCGCGGCGTTCGGGTCGCCCGACCCGCCCGCCGGCCAAGCTACTCAGTTAATCCTGCAACCTTGTGACGTACGCATGTATGTAGGAACTCACGCGCCGGCCTGCGCGCCGCGCGTTCGGGGTTCGTTCAGTAGGTTTATTCATTAAAACAAGTTTACCAATCAAGTACGTTTTACACAGAACGTATTGACAGTTCTTTAAATATATTTAGCGGCAAATTTTGCGTTGTGCAAGGCGCTAATTGTATTTAAGGGTGTTAAATACGTTTTGTGTTTCTTAAATAAATTTAAGCAACCTTATACGAGCGGCTCTAAATACCTATACATTAATTTTACTTGTTTTTCTAGAATTATACAGTAATTATAGATATGTCAAATGCAGAGTTATTATATATAGAATACGATGTCAAAAATGTAAAAATGAAATATTAGAATAATAAAGTTTGTCAAAGTATATATTCCTAGCGGCCCGGCGCGGTTTCACCCGCTCTCTGTACCGCTTCCGTGGTATATAGCGTCATCTTATATAACCTACTAGCTTCTGCTTGCGACTTCGTCCGCATGGAATAGTAAAAAAAAGTAAGTTAAAAAAACCCCCCCGATTTTGAAAAATTCTTCGTTGGTGCTCCGCTCCTATTGGTCTTAGCGTGATGATATATAGCATATAGTCTTCTTAGATAAATGGGCTATCTAACACTGAAAGAATTTTTCAAATTAGACCAGTTGTTCCTGAGATTAGCGCGTTCAAACGAAAAAACTCTTCAGCTTTATATATTAGTATAAGGTATAAGATGACACTCCCTGTTAACGTAGCTTTTTAATGGTAAAAGAATTTTTAAAATCGGTTTAGTAGATCCAGAGGTTACCCCCTACAACGTTACAAAACTTTACCTCTTTATAATATTAGTATAGAAGTGTAGAAGTATTGTCAAATTTAATTTAGAATAGGTCATTAATAAAATTTTAACGTCGTTTTGCGAATTATTTTGCGAATAATATCTTTTCTAGCCGCTTTTTAAACAAAACAGGTAGACGGCCCACCTGATGGAAAGAGGTTACCGTCGCCAGTGGACGTTTTCTTATTAAATAGTAAACCATATTTTGAATTAGCTTTTATATGGTTTTTCACAATGCACGATAAATGACTGGAAAGACGACGAATTATTTAATATTAATTTAAAAAAGAATGTTAGTTGCTAGCTTTTGAAATTACCCTGCTGATTTCGGCTAAGATTTGAAATGATTGGGGTAGGTTCGTTTATATATGTTACTAGCTGTGCCCGCGACGTCGCCCGCGTGGAATTTGCTTTCAAAACCCTCCGATTTTGAAACTTCTTCAGTGGTGCTCCGCTCCTATTGGTATTAGCGTGATTATATATAGCCTATAGCCTTCCTCGATAAATGGGCTATCTAACACTGAAAGAATTTTTCAAATCAGACCAGTAGTTCCTGAGATTAGCGCGCTCAATCAAACAATATTAGTATATTTGGCTACAACACTAATACTTACATTTTAAATATCGCGATATCTTTTGAATGAAACGTCCGAATTGAATAATTCAAAAAGTTCTAGCAAGGTATTTAATTCGTTTTGAATATGGAGTAATTTATTTTGAAAAGGATTAATACCAAGGTACAAAATAACGAGTTTTTGAAGCGACGGCATTTTAATTACATAAAAAAATAAAAGAAAACACTTATTGAGAGATAACTACAATAGTTAGACATATGGTTACGCGATATTTTTTGTAGACAATTATATGTTCTGCAAAGTGGTATTGCATTGTTTTGTTCTATAATCAATACTTTTCGCAGCGCACGCCCTGTAAGGATTTTTTCGGGACATTTTTTTACACCTCGCGTTATATTATTGGACTTTTAGTAAGGATCCCTAATTTTTTGAAAATATAATATAGCCTATAGCCTTCCTCGATATATGCACTATTCAACACTGAAAGAATTTTTCAAATCGGACCAGCGGTTCCTGAGATTAGCGCGTTTAAACAAACAAACTCTTCAGCTTTATAATATTAGTATTGATAAGTGTGCGAAATTTCATACACCTCAAAGTACAAAGTTTTTGCTTCACGTATTAGTATATAGATTACAAGTCCACAATAAATCTCAGGAACTACTGGTCTGATTTGAAAAATTCTATCAGTGTTAGATAGCCCATTTATTGAGGAAGGCTATAGGCTATATATCAACACGCTAAGGTCAATAGGAGCGGAGCACCAATGAAGATCGTTTCAAAATCGGGGGCGTTTTAAAAACAAATTCCACGCGGACGACGTCACGGGCACAGCTAGTAGTTTATATAGGTATAGAGAAGGAGTACACAATGCTAATATTATTTTTAATTATGCATAAAAAATACATTAAATCAATAAAAAAAAACATTACACACACTACCATGTATTTGACACACACACGCATATATACTCTTGTGTTTATTGTTCAAGTCAAATGAACAGTGTAGCCTTGGCGAAATCTGTGATTATAGAAGTTATAGTCTTTGACATTAATCATTATGGTCGAATTTGGAGCATTAATTAAGCAAATAGTTCTATTATATTAATAATTTCATGTGATCAAACATTTGTTTGCAGAATGGAGATAACAGAGGTTCATGACCCCTACGGCTGGAGTCAACACCGGCGCGAAAGACGCTGCGTTTATTATCCGCTGACAGTGCTGCCTCCTGTTGTGCGAAAGTGTTAATTTATCGGACTAGTCTTTTCACGAATATATACTGTTTAGCACTAGAAGTGTATTTAATAACTGAAATTGTACTCATTAAGCATATTCATAATTAAGTGATAATTATAGTGATTGGAAGTTATACTTCTGAAGATAATTTTGATAAGAATGTTATTATTGTTCGTAAATAATTGTATGAATACTTTCTCCTTTCGTGCAAAATCCATCACAAGTCTGTGTAAGATAATTAATTATCTGACTTATGATACGAGTAAGTATAGTGATATGAAATTTTTAAACGATATTTCTTTGGAACTGATTTTTTTATAAAGTCGTAAAGTTTTGTACGTTGATAGTTACAGTTCAAAGAAAATTTTATATATAATAATTATGTATGATTATGTATTGTTTAAAGTTTATGTCATTGCTGTATGAAATAGTTCATAGCCGTGTTGACTGTCCTGAGCTCGTCTCGAAATTGGCATATAATGTACCTAGATACCGTACCCGTCATACATCTTTGTTGAATGTTCCTTGTAATTCTACCAACTACACACAAAATTCTTTGTTTTCTCGTATGGCTCGTACTTATAATACTAAATTTTGTAAAATTGATCTTTTTGCGTCCTCCAAATACAAATTTAAAAGTAACATAATTAATGACTTGCTGAATTTTACATAACACAACCCGACTTTACTTTACTTTATTTGTTTAAATTCAATATTTGATTTGTAAAATTGTTACTAAAGTGGCAGTTAATAAGGAAGACCTGTTATTGGCCTTACTTTTTATTGTAAACTATTTTATATTATATTTGTGTATTCGCTGTTGGTTTTCTCAATAAATAAATAAATAAAAATAAATAAAGTTTTAAACAATGCTAAGCTAAGCGAGTATTAGCGAAATTATTTAAAATAAATGAATGTTTTTTACAGTATTAGCTGTGATGTTATGATTTCCTTTGTAAATTTAGTGATACAATAAAGTCAGATCCAACATTACCTCGCTTGCAATAATCCTTTTTACATTCATAATAGAAGAACACCTTTCTTCTATAGCAATAGGGAGCATATTGGTGAGTGGCTGATCATCTCCCCCGGGCCAAGACAACCAGCTCAAACACAAATCGAGTTGGGGGTCTTGACCTGGGAGAGGCAACGCGGTCGCTCACACATATGCAAGTAGTATATATATATATATTAGTAAGAAAATATTTTGTAATTAGTATATGTAAGTATATAACTTATTGGCCAACATAAGCCAACCTGTACCAACCACTATCCAGATCCTACAAATTCAACATGTATTTAGTATATATATATTAAATAGTATAAAGCAAGTAGTAGTAGACTCGGGTATATCTAGTTCGCCCGGGCTAAAGAAGGAGATAATAAAAAAAAATAAAAAATAAAAACACCTTTCTTCGGGCCTAAAGTAGCCGCGCTTAGTAGATATGACGAGTATCAAACTAAAGTGGAACTTTGTGTTATGTCCAACTCCTACCAATATATCCAGACACGTGTCAATTTCGCTAAGCGATTCCCCAAAAGCCACCGCTAACCAACTTAGCTAACAACATTTTTCTTTATTAATTTTTGCAACGTTTTTGTTATCACTCGCACCCAACCTTTTTGCTTCTTCTTCAGTCTTCAAAAACTTCTCAAGACATATTGCAGTTGGATGAATTTCGAATTGGAACAGACTTCTTTAAATAAAGTCAACAGTCTTGTACGAGTGCTATAATCGTCAGATGACGTACAGTCTGCGAGATTTATGAGGTTTTTCACTTTATCTAAGTGCAGTCGCAACTTCGAGTGATATTCATGCTGTTTATTGTGAATTGTTGTTCTGTTTAACTAAGCAATTGAAAGTAATATCATATTATTGAATAAGCTTTTTATCAACGTTAATAAACAGGGTCTGCAATTGCATTATATATTTTGCGTTTGTTAATTTGTTAAGAAATTAAATGCCGTCATAACAAACTTGAGTGATCCGGCATTTGTGGCCAGATTCCAGTCTCCCTTTAGAGAGTGGCAGAACATTGGTAGGACCTTTGATGTTGCAGATGTTCATGGGCAATGGTAACCACGTTCCATCAGATGAGCCGCTTGCCTGTCTGCTGAATTCATGCAACAAAAACAGAAGTAAATAAAATTAGAAATTAAATGCATGATTTTTTGTATTGCGAAACTGGCAAACTATCTAACGTCCCATCTCGTGGAAAGTGGTTACCGTCACCTATGGACGTTTGTAATACCAGGGGCGAAGCCAACGCGTTGCAAGCCTTTAGGACGAGATAAGGGGAGGGGATAGAGAGAGGAGATAGGGGGATGGGATATGGGGAGGGAATAGGGAGATGGGATGGAGGGAGGAGATAGGGGAGGGGATAGGGGAGGGGGTAGGGTGAGGGTATAGGGGGAAGTGGAGGGGGAGGTGATAGGGCGAGGGTATAGGGGGAAGTGGAGGGGGAGGGAATAGGGGAGGGGATAGCCGGAGGGGATAGGGAGATAGGATAGAGGGAGAAGATAGAGGGAGGTGATAGGGGGGATAGGGGGAAGGGGAAGTGGGCCATCGGAACTCATACTCATTGCACGAAACATGATTAGCTCAAGGCTAAACGTTTGACAGCAATATTCTGTGAGAGCTTGGTATCACACTGAAAATAATAATAATTGTTTGAAGTGTGCTCTCTGTGTGTATGGCGAGAGTGTATGTGAGTGAATGTGTGTATGGAAGATCAAGGAAATTATAATTAAAGTTTTTTATTTTTTTATTGCATGAGTTCAGCAGACAGCCAGAAGGCCCACTTGATGGAAAGCGGTTACCATCGCCTATGGACATTTGCAACACCAAAGTCGCTAATAATGCGCTGCTGCTCTCTTAAGGGAGGGAACCTGGTCACTAAGTCGGGCAAATACCCTACCACCTGGCTGTGGGTTGTTTTGTCGCCTCTCACGACAGGCCGCCCGGCCGCAGGAAATTGTATTCTTTCTCCGTTCCTGCACGGGTAAAATGAATGATTAATTTTAAATATCCATATATTAGGCATATAAACCATATATTACTAATTAAGGTTGAATTAACAAATATTCAATTTGATTAAATTTTTATTAAAAACACTTTATGCATTGTATTATGCAGATTTTTTGTATGAAATCAAATACAGCCTTACGTGGCTAACCGCAATCACTTCTATAAATTTCAATAGATCTTAATGTATGTAGTTATGTTCTTTTTGCTGCTTCTGTGACGTGTAAGTGTGCCTTAAAAGTAATGTCAATTAAATTTTCATATCTCTGAGACTGAATCTGTTATGGTTAGTGACTTTAGTGCGTACGTTAATTGGAGTTATTTTAAATAGTTGTTTATTACGTAAAAAATTTATAATATTACACTCAAGGTTAGAGTTTTTAAGGCAATTACTGCTTTATTACGTGTATTATGTAAATGATAATATATTTTAATGTAATATGTGCTCAATTTTTATTTAAATTATTGAAGAATTGTTTCTTAACAACAACTATTCCGTCAAAAACTGTGTCGTGTTTAGAATTGAACCGACGTTAGACGGTTCACTGCTGTCTTTCAATTTTGGACGAATCAATCAATGTTCCATATAAACATAAAATTGAATCGTTGAATATTCATTGAATATCGTGGTGTTGAGTTTGTAAAATTAACTTAAAAATGTAATAAAATTCGGAGTAGCAGATTTTAAAATGACAACTTTTACAATTTTGTGTTTGTCTGTTAGACCATCACCTGAAAACTACTAAACGGATTTAAATGAAACTAGAAACAGAATTAGTTTATATCCCGAGTCAGAACTTAGGATAATTATTAACCCGATAAGTGACGTTGTTTCGGGGGGATAGACAAATATAGTCAAAAAAAGTGGAGCTTCGGTCACGTTTCACGTTCTCTGCTGTAATTCACTAGCAAATACGTCGTCGTTATAGCAACGCGAATGAAGTTTCGCTGACACTTGCTAGTCTAAAATAAATATATTTTAAATTATCCGTGCAGGAACGGAGAAAGAATACAATTTCCTGCGGCCTGTCGCAGGTGGTAGGGGTATTTGCCAGACTGGATGGCTAACACCCCTGGTCTAAAGTATGTCGCCATAACAACCTTGAGTTGTGTTCCGGCATTAGTGACCATGTTCCAGTTTCCCTTGTAGCAGTAGATGGTAACCGCTTTCCATCAAGTGGGCCGTCTGCCTGTCTGCTGATCTCCTGCAATAAATATATATATATATATATATATATATATATATATATATATATATATATATATTAGTATTATTAATCAAGTATATATTTTAGTATTTTTTCGACATATTTTCCAAATGTCGCTTACAACAAATAGCTTTTTAGCATTCAGTGTCATGTTTCAACAAGATGCCGTTTGCTATCAGTAAGTATTTATATTTGTAATGAATTTAAAATATTTAGAGCATATTATTTTATAATTTGAATATATTTATAACAATATATTTAGAGCGAAATATTACGACATCTCTAGCATAACTGCTAAGAAATGTGTAATACCTAGTTTTGTATGAAAAAGCATTTATTGTGCAAAATATATTGGGTCATAAAGTATGGCATGAGATATAGTGTTACACGCCGACAAAAGTGAATGCACACCTGCCTGCCATAAAGCACAGTTTATTACCTTCCCGCATTTGGACTTCTTTTGTTTACTTAGTAAAACAGCCTATTGTGTATTGTACTCGGTAATGGCCGTTCGCAGGAATAATTGAGCAGGTGTGCGGATTACGTTTTCTGGGAAATTGCGTCGACGCTTGGCAGGTAGACATGTTGTATTTGTATAGTTTAGTATAAAACAATGTCCGAACGGAGGGGTGGCAGTCAAGCGACGATTATGATACGAGCAAGACGTGTGTACATTCGTAAGCTATATAGTGACGGACTTTGCGCGTGTTATTGAATCGCGCAGTTTGTACTGGTTGTGTACAGTTATATTTGTACCTGCGTTATACGTGTTTGTATAGTTCTAATAAATTCTATAGTAATTCCAACGGCATTTTTAATTCGAGTCCCGCACTCGTAACAATATAAATATGGTTAAAAAACTAACATTCGTAACAGCAAATGAAAAATACTACCAATGTGCTGGCCTGCAAGAGGGGACTGGAACCCGCCCACGAAGGCCGGAACACAACTCAAGGTTGTTATGGCGGCATACTCTGGTCTAGGGGTAGTATCCAGCCGGGCAGATGCCGTACAAACCTACCACCTGACTATGGGTTCTTGCTACGTTCTTGCACGGATGAATTTTTGGAACGGAGTTTCTTATCGCAAATTACTCGGCGGATGGGAGAGCTAGACGAAGTGTTAAACCGAAATTAAAAATGATGACCGCTGTATATTATTATACAATTTCGAACTTTACTGCAATGAAATCGTATCTAAAATAAAATAATTGTAATGCGGTGTTTTGGAATTAGAAGCTGCTATCCGCGACTTCATCCGCGTGGAATTTTTTCGCGGAACCCTAATTATAAAAGTCACATAAATTACTTCTTATAACATCAGCTATCTACCAGTGAAAGTCCCGTCAAAATCGGTTCAGCCGTTTCAGAGATTAGCGGAACAAACAAACAGACAAAAATTTTAAAATTGTCTGTTTGATATAAGTACCGTATATACTTTGATATGCATTTGGTAAAAGCAGTTCTTTTAACATTGCCAATAGACATTTCAATTTTTTTTTATTGCAGGAGATCAGCAGACAGACAGACGGCCCACTTGATGGAAAGCGGTTACCATCGCCTATGGACATTTGCAACACCAAAGTTACTACAAATGCGCTACTGCTCTCTTAAGGGAAACTGGAACCTTGTCACTAATACCGAAACACAACTCAAGGTTGTTATGGCGACATACTTTAGACCAGGGATGGTAGCCATCCAGTCAGGCAAATGCCCTACCACCTGGCTGTGGGTTATTTAGTCGCCTCTTACGACAGGCCGCCCCAACGCAGGAAATTGTATTCTTTCTCCGTTCCTGCACGATGTATGAAGAGGTTAATGAAAGTAGGTGAAGCGAAAGTTGTTTGTCAGGATCGTCGCAACTGGAGATCCATAGTTTCGCCCTAACCCCATGGGAGACATGCGTGATATTATGTATATAGAGTACCGTATATACTGTCATATGCATTTAGTAATAAGCAATTATTTTGACATTACAAACAGACGCTTCAATTTTATTTATTTGAATAGATGTAGAAATCTTAGTACAAACCGTGCAGCTGCTTCTCATACGTAGCATCCATATTAAACTATACTTCAGTCTCGTATCAAGTGAACGCTTCGTTCGTTCCGCATGTAACATGACACTCCGAGTATTGTGTTCAGTCTCAAAGGAATATTGAACGTATGGAATAAACAATAATAATGCCACCGTTTTGTTTTACTTCAGAAGTTTGATTGATAGTTCCTTTATTCGCTTGGAACGTGAAACTACAGCACAAGATGCAGTAGAATCCGTTTATTATGACTCTGCCTATGTTAACCAACCGCTTAATATGGAGTAATTACACATCTTAGTTTGGTCATCATATAGTAATTGTCCAAAGGTTTCAAAGCCAGGGGTTATAAAATAAAATACCCGGAAGACCGTAGACAATTTATTTTATAAACATTACCAGTATGGTCATGCAAAAAATGCAAACCATACCGCGATGCAATTCAGCGGTGGCGCCATCTAGTCTTATAAAGATAAAACTGGCACTAAAGAAATTTAATTAGAAACTGGACAGTAATCTTTGTAACAAAGTAGTATAGATGGATGGATGGAAGGTACACCGCTGATATAGAAAGAAGAGTGCATTTGGGGAATAGTGTGAATGGAGCGTTAGGTAAACTTCTAGGCGCTAAGAACCTCAGCCAGAAGGCCCAGCTCGCCGTACACAATGCGGTGTTGGTACCTACGCTCGCGTATGGAAGCGAGAGTTGGGTATGGAAGAGAGAGCATGAAAGTAGAGTAAACGCGGTCGAGATGCGAGCACTGCGCAAAATCTGCGGAGTGACGCTCGCGGACCACGTTCGTAATACCGAAGTAAGAAAGAGAGTTGGTCTGAAAGAGAGTGTCGGGGTGAAGGTAAGGAAAGGAATGCTCCGGTGGTTCGGGCATGTGGAAAGAATGCATGATGAAAGAATGACTAAACAGATATACAATGCAAAAGTGGATGGATGCAGAAGTCGTGGAAGGCCACGACACACCTTCCATGATCAAATTGATCGTGTACTAGCAGAAGGTGATGTCAGGAGCCTTAAGAACAGACGAGTGTGCATGACAAGAGTTATGAATGTCAAAGAAGCAAGTGAGATGTGTAAGAATAAGCCTGAATGGCGCTCTGTTGTTCGTGCCTACCCCGCAAGAGAACTGGCGTGAAGTTATGTATGTTACGTACGTACGTATACGTATGTACGTATATATGTAGGATATGATGACTTCGCTTACAGTGACATGTCGCTTATTCTTCGTATTCCCACTGCAGCCCCTCTCCACCCCTGGAGCTCGGTTCGCATATCACGACCTCCCGCCAATCTATTAGACTACGACACCGCGTAATAGACCGAGATCCCGCTGCAAGATTACTACGTTCATGTGTTTATTTAATTAAAATCTAAATTTTATATATTTAACTAGCTGTCCCGGCAGACGTTGTTCTGCCCTGAAGAAATAAATTTAGAACCCGATTGCAGCGCCACCTACCGGGTCCAATTGTGAATCTAAACTATCCTCGAATCCACTTGAACACACACAAAAAAATTCATTCAAATCGGTCCAGCCGTTTAGGAGGAGTTCACTGTCAACACACGTACAGAAGAATTATATATATAAAGATTATATATGGGGAAAAACATTTTTGCTAGGTTACCTATAAAAATGTGGCTGCTAGTATTTTTAATTAAAGTAATATTATATTATATTTGATATTTGGATTCCCTTGCTTTTAAAATAAATTGATATATCAATTGAAAGCTTATTTTCTTCTGTGTTTGATGGAATATAGTTGCCTATGTAAAAGTGACTGCAATTAGGGGTTGCCAACTGTTAAAGATAGCGCGCTACGAGGAACGCTACGTTGCGGTGCGCTAACGAACGTGTTTAACAGCTGGCAACCGCTATTCGCGGTCATTTTTATATCGACAACCCTATTCCATCGTACACAGAAAAAATAGCTTACTTTAAAAATGAGAGACAGACAGACATTTTTCCCAAAATACCAAACTAATATTATTTTAATTAAAAATACTAGCGGCCACATTTTTATAGACCACTTAGCAATTATATATTCCCCCTTATCTAATTATCTACAAAAACTAGATTTTAATTAAATAACACATGAAGGTAGTAATCTTGCAGCCGGATCTCGGTCTATAAGGAATGCTCTTCTATAGATCCAACGCGCTGGCTTGCGCGCCTTCGCGCGTTAACACCGATACTCGTATAATTGTTCAAGCGTGAAAGAGTATCTGAAGTACGTCATACGTGGATCTTTTAATAATTTCTGTATGCTTTCCACCAGGATAAAAACCTGCGCCCTCTGAATTTCAAGCGCTAACCACTAACTACCACGCTCACTATGGAGCCGTAATAAAACAGTATTCCCAGCGTGCCAGTTATGCCTAAACATGAGGGGGCTGCAATCAAGGCTGTCGGCCGGTTATTGATTGGAACAATGGCTCATCAGCGCTGGGCGTCGTGTGTGATTAATCAAGCTTTACTTATAATTGGGGTCACAATGGCATTCTGTGGGCACGTACGTACACACAATCAGATTCTATGTCTGGTTGTGTCACCAGGAATCATTTATAGTGTTACAACCTAGTCGCTGACAAAGACAAATTCCATTTACAGATTTGTAGAAGCACATTTATTATTTGTTTATTTTTATCCGTGCAGGAACGGAGAAAGAATACAATTTCCTGTGGTGGGGCGGCTTGTCGTAAGAGGCGACTTAACAACCCACAGCCAGGTGGTAGGGCATTTGCCTGACCGGATGGCTACCACCCCTGGTCTAAAGTATGTCGCCATAACAACCTTGAGTTGTGTTCCGGCATTAGTGACCAGGTTCCAGTCTCCCTTAAGAGAGCAGCAGCACATTTGTAGGAACTTTGGTGTTGCAAATGTCCATAGGCGATGGTAACCGCTTTCAATCAAGTGGGCCGTCTGCCTGTCTGCTGAACTCTAGCAATAAAATAAAAAATATTTCCTAACGGCATTTGAACTAATTGTAATTCTTTTATGATCGTCTTCTTTTGTTTACTTATTTATTGGCATACGTTTCTAGAGAACAGTCTATTGTTCTATTGTACTCATTTACGGCTTGAGGCTACCTCATTAGCCAGGTGTTATGGATTTTAAATTACAAACAGATTCTAGGAAATTCGGTCAGGCATATTGCATTTGTGCAGTATAAAGCGATGGCCTGAGGGATGGAGAAGAATCGAGCGAGAACCACGATCGAAGCGAGACGTGTGTACTACCATCGGTAATCTATTAGCGACGGAATTTGCGCGTTTTATTGAATTACGACCTTCTGCATTACGTTTGGACTTGTTGTGTTCAGTTATATTTGTGCCTGTGTTATACGTGTTTGTATAGTTCTAATAAACTCTATAATAATTCCAACGGCGTTTTTAATTCGAATCTCGCACCCATAACAATATGTGCAGAACTACGACACTTCACTGACGATAAACGATCTGGTAAAACGAACTATATTTAAGAAAAGTCGTTTTTCATGTCACTTATGAACACATCGAAACTTAAATCAGGTTCAACCTTTAATACCTGTGACGTAAAACGTCTTGCAATTTACACTGAAACGACCAACTCAACATAAGCTGTCGTTGAGAAACGAACTAAAGGCTTATTTATTTAAAGTTATTTTTGATTATAGTAAATGCAGACTTAAGACTTTATACAAATAGCATCCATTTTGAAGGCACACACATAAACATATATCTATCTCGTTCTTACTCAGCACTGTAACTCGCAGGAAAACAATATAACAGTATTTCAGTGCGTACATAAAGTGGAACATGAATATACGTAAATACCTAATGAGGCCGAAAATCCGCCATGTTTAGTGCACCAAATGTCATTATCAGTCAGTGCACCCGGTACTTGTCTTGTCAAAAAGTCGTGGTATAAATCAAAATAACTAATTATCTTTCAATATTTTGCTTGTGATTTAAAATAATTGAAGCCAAATATAAATAATTACGTCGCAGATATGTCCGTGTGCAGTGTAATAGGGTGCGGCATAAGAAAAACACCAAATCAGTCATCTTTAACCATACACAGGTACGCTGTAAATAACATTAAAAATATTGCTTATTGTTAATGTTTCCGGGAAAATAAAGGAAGATTTTCATTATAATTAGCAAGGTTCTTATGTGCAGTTATAGGTCATGAATGGATTTAACTTATTTAACTATATTTTTACGCTTAAATAATGTTAATTTATTAGCTGGGGTTGTACATTATTTATCGACTTTGATATCGATATAATATGATTGCTTATATAAAATTTCTTATTTTATCATGCTACCCCGCTTAAAACATACAAAAATAATAATTAAAACATATTTTATAGGATCCCAAGAAATGAGCGTATAAAGAAAAAGTGGCTGGAAGCCATTGGAATGGAAAATATAAAGCCAAATGCAAAATATATTTATATTTGCTCGCTACATTTTGATGATAAATGTTTCAACAAAACTCTGGATGTGACTCGACTACGAGATGATGCCGTGCCCTTCAAATTTGTAAGAGTAAGTTAATACTGTATATACTTTTATAGTTAGTATTGATATACTTTTTTTTAATTATATACATATTTTAATACATACATATTATTTTATAACAAAACGTGCTATAAAAGGATCAAAATTAATATACAAGTTTTGTATGGTGGGACGATGATCAGCAGGATAGTCGTTGGACTGTCGGCTTATTATATCATTCCTGCTCCGTCTTCGCAGTCGAAGGCCTAAATATGTCTTCTCGTGCCTCTCACCCTCATGGAGACTGCTCGTATAATTGAAATTTGTACTTTCACTTTTAGCCTTTGATATACTTGTTGCTGCTACCTTATTACTGACATGCTAGTTACTAGTTGTAGTCTATGTCATTCTCATTCTATATAACTATTTTAGAAAAACTTATGGGTTTTGTGGCTGTGATTCCATCCAAGAAATGTATTTGCCCAATTTGAATGATAATGTCATAATTTAAGCAAATTTTATGAAAAAAATACTGTGGACACAATTATTCTAAACTAATATTTCAATATTTTGCAGCGACATGCCAGCCAACATAAAACTGGCATATTAAAAGAAAACCAGTTGGAAACAATTCCTGTTTTGGCCGGTCCTGACACCTCTACCTTGGTATTAGCTGCACATTTAAGGACTCTGCTGTTCTTTAGCTTCAAGAGATGTTAGATTTTGTATATACAGACTCTTTATAGTGAAGCTATTGAACCTACTTAGATAAAAGTAATATGCTTTGACATCTTTAGAGGAATAAACCAAAACTGATGGTGTCACTTCTTTGAATTTTGTATTCCATGTAAAACATCTAAGGTACAAATAAAACTCATATTATAAACTTATGCCTTTATTAGTTTTACTTTAATAAAAACTATTGTAAATTCGTTAAATTTTTAATAATTAAGTGATTTTAGAGCGGAAGTCATAAGGAATGACGTTTGTAATTAAATAAATGTTCTGTAGGTGTTTTGTTTTTTTTTTATCACGCGGCCCTTAATAAGTTTAAAATTTGAATCACTCTCACTTATGGTGCAGCGCACCTATCTTGAGGTGCGTTGCGGTAATGTGTTACGGACTTTAGAGACAGCAACACAATTAAAATAGATTGTAATAGAGAGGTAAGTAGTTTAGACTACTTACCTCTCTATTACAATCTAATTAATCTGTTTTGGATATCAAAATAACAGTACGTGTTTTTCATAGGAAAAACACGTACTCTTATTTTGATATCCAAAACAGCATAGCTAGCTAGCATGCTAACGTTTTATCGCCGACATAAAGCTTCCATCCCTTTCCGGCATATACGCAAGTGCGAGCGAGACGGCAACATACGAAACGACGATAAAATTTAGCATGCTAGAGATGGGCAGATGGCACTGTACTACGCCATATGTTTATGTTTTGTGGTCACTGTGTTGTCAAACGACAACTTTATCAAATCAGTGTAGCAACTTTTAAAAATCGTCATATCGTTTACTTGATAAATTTGAAACACGAACTTGTCTTAGATTTCACACATCTAAATCAAAGTATCTTTGCACATAACAATATACTTACTTCCTATTAAAGTATAAATTCTACAAATAATTAATACTCAATAATATTGAAAATAAAATGAGCCAAGGACGTTTATCGATAAAACCTAATAACATTAAAATCTTCTGGGCAGCACTAAAACCGCCATGTTTAGTGGCCAGATGACGTCACAGTGGCACGCATTTTTTATTGACGTTTCATTTCCATAGGTTTCCTACCTACTGAGGGGGGTTTCCACCAGCAGAAATCATACCCCTGTTTATGTCCACTTGACAAGTACGGCGTTGGTTGTATGGACCTGATGGAGCGCTGGTTCGAGACTGACACCGACTTTCAAAGATGGGTTGCTTTTTATCTATTTCCTTTATCCAGTGTGGTAGCATAGCCAGCCTTCAGGAAACCCTACCCATAGAAGACGGTGACCTAGGCTCAGTATTCTACTCGTAGTCTTAACGTATTATAGGTGGAATACAATACATCAAAGTGTTTTGAAGTGAATTTTTCAAAATCGTTGTGATTTGAAATTCAACTAAAATTCAACCTTATTTAATTCAAAATAAAAGACATTTCTCTTTATTCGTTAAGTATTAATTTTCAATTTAAATAAAACTTCAAAGATTTCAAATGAATTTTAGCTCTATCTGTATACACTTAAGGCATATATTATTTTATACGTGTAGATCAAAGGAAATTGTGCGTAAGAGTGCATTGAATTTTGAACTTTATTCTAGTGATTTAAAGTGTAATTACGATTAAATTTCTTAAATTTGTTGACGGATCTAGGCTAAAGGAATTATATATATCTATATATTAATACGTGAAGCAAGAACTTTGTACCCCTTTTTACAAAAATTGCGCAGACAGAGGAGTATGAAATTTCGCACACTTATAGTTTACTAGCTTCTGCCCGCGACATCGTCCGCGTGGAATATTTGTTAAAAAAAAACCCCGATTTAGAAACATTCTTCATTGGTGCTCCGCTCCTATTGCTCTTAGCGTGATGATGTATAGCCTATAGCCTTCCTCGATAAGTGGGCTATCTAACACTGAAAGAATTTTTCAAATCAGACCAGTAGTTCCTGAGATTAGCGCGTTCAAACCAACAAACTCTTCAGCTTTATATATTAGTATAGAGAACAAGCGACGAATCAATTAAAAAACATTACACACACTACCATGTATATGACACACATTATTGTTCAAATCAAATTAACAGAACTAATGAGGTGTCTTTGGGACACATGTTTGGAACGAAGTTCTCCTAAAATGTCTTAAAAATTCTCAAAACGTCTCAAAAAGTGTGTCGATAAGCATCGAAAACCATCGAAATTTTATCAAAAACCTATGTATAGAAAGAAATACATAAACAAACAAATAGTATCAAAAACAGCGTATATTATTACACTAATTGATATTTTAGATTTTATTTCATTGCATTAAAGTTGATAGCTTAC